>JAEQBH010002845.1:1200000-1531629 GCA_016808115.1 Tetrastigma voinierianum | reverse complement strand
GTATTTGACTAGCTATGGCGATCGGCGTCGGGCCGATTGTGTCATTTAACCGCGCCTATCCGAGCTTTTGTATTCGACCGCCTATAAGTGATCTTGCGCCAATGATGTGCCATTTTAATGTCATCCGGGCTTTATATTTGACTATTAGAAGTGATCTATCCCGCTCAGAGGTCATTTGACCGCACTATCCGGCTTTTAGATTGACTCATTAGAAATTATCTATGTTAGGCCGGACAGGTCATTTTACTACGCCATCCGGGCTTTTGTATTTGACCAGCTAGAAATGATCTATGCTAGGTCGGATAGGTCATTTTATCACGCCATCCCAAGCTTTTGTATTCGACCAAATTATGTTAGATCTATGTCATCTCTGACATGTCATTTTAATGCTTCCATCCAAAGCCAGATTGACAGATAAAGAAAAATACATGCTGGGTTATTATAGATAAAGATAATGATATTTTACTGATAATATCTCTCAGTGCATGGCGCTCACATCTCTATGTACAGGGGTTCCATTTTGCTTTATCTTATAATAAGAGGACCTTATTCATTTGGCCTCATTTACGACATAAGTTCCCTTCCCAATTATTAATGTCCAAAGGGGTCCAGAATATTTTAAAACTTTCAAGACTGCATCATCAGTCGAAACCCCTCGAGGCTTAACCCGTCTCTCAAGAGGTGAGTTGCCAAGCGCGCGAGTAGAGGGCAGTGATTGCAAATACTCCTGGCCACTCATCACTAATGTCTAACTCCCCGGTTATTGATTCCATTTCCGACTGCGGGTAGCTGCTCGGATGGTGGGCGCCAATTTCCTCGGTGGGGATGACGCCCATCCCGTAGGTGAGTGCAATGGGGAGATGCCATTGCCGAGTAGAAGTTCAGAAATAAAGCACCCCGGGAGTTCTTCTACTCATTTCCCTTTAATAAGTCTAATCAAGCTAAGGCAAATAACAAGGTTTTGTTGGAGGCTTGCTCGCCATTGCTTGGTGATACCGAGGGTAATATAAATTTTTTATCTTCAATTCCCCTGCAAGTCCCAGAGACTCGATCACAACCGCGGGTCTGCACGCACACGATCGATCCCGGATGCCAAATCAATGCATCATGCTTTTCCAGATGAACCGAGTAACATTCCTATCTTTGATCGACGAAAGCGTTAGCCCCATCCATTTATCGAACAACCTAAGGGCGACCAATAATAGTTTCTTTGAGCTACAGGTTGGGAAATGACCTACTACATTAATCCCCATCGAGCAAACGCCACGTTGCCAGACGAGACCAAGTCTCAGACCGCGATTTCAAGATAGTGACATTCACAAGTAAGGGTCACATTTCGACGAATCGACAAATAAGGTCGACTTCATATTGCCAATAATACCCCGAAAAGGGCCCCAGGGCCAGAGTTCTTCCCCGGGTGATTCCTAAGATGCCTCATGCAATTCACTAATACATACCGGCCTTGTTCGGGTTGGGACATTATCGTACGGCCCGCCTGCTGGATCATTCAGATAGCGCCCGTCTATCATGGAGAATCTAGTCGACCGAACTAAGACTCATGAGTCTTATCTCCGCCACAGGGTAGTCTCCGTGGCTATGTATATCGTGATAGCAATTCATCCAGACGTAGGACTTCCCCACCGTTTACTTCCGCAGCAAAGATGGGGAGGAGTCCCATGATAATAGATGGGAGAAATACGATTTCAAGTATCGGTAAATTTAGCTACCCACGCACAGCCAAGGCATCGCGCCTCTCATTACAAATTCCCAGTGGACATGTTCAGTTTCCAGTCGAGGGTGTTTATTTTCTGCTTCGACTAAGGAAGCATACTTCACACCGGCCCCCGGGACTCGACCGTATTAACCTGGTCTAACAAATTCAACCGTGAATCACTCAATCGAAGACTGTTAGCACCCATAGCGAGTGTCTGAGTTCTGGGCCATCGTGGCCTCGCATCGATTCTGCTATTAGTGGCGCTAGCCTAACTCGTATTCGCATGTTCAACTTTCCCTGGCCAGGGGAGGTTAATCAGTAGACTAATGCTCGCTCCGATTGTCCGGAAGCCCCATCTATGCAGAGGGTCCACCAACCCTTTTTATCCGGCAGTGTATCGAGTCATGATTTCTACAAGGAAGTCGCCTAAGACTTTGGGTTCCCTTATTCGAAAGTATTCGCTTGTACTAGATGCCGTGCTCGCCAATTCCATCGCCATGCCATCCTTCCGCATATATCGTAGTTTATGAATTGTGCCCCTGAGTGGAAGATCGCTAGCACCACACTCCGGGATGAGCCTGAAGTACGGGCGAGCTTATGAGCTACTGGCCCTGAGGCCACAGCCTTGCTCGAGGTGGCTATTTCTAGTCTCCGCGTAGGTCAAGGACTTGCTGATAAAGAACACAGGCCTCAACTTTGCATCCCCACACTCTTTAAACAAGGCGGCGCTTACTGTTATATCAAAGGCTGCTAGGTAGAGGTAGAGTGTGTTGCCGGCTTCCGGGCTCACAAGAATCGCAAATTTTGCCGTGTATTGCTTCGACACTACAATGCCCGGTCGCATTCTCATTCCATCTCGGCCCTCATTGCCTCAGTGAAGAAGGGTTTCAAATGGTCTCAGGAACCGGGAAATAAACGCCAAGATGCGCCCAACCGGCCGGTCGCTGGTCGGATCCCTTCGGAGCCGAGGGTCGACGATCGCAAGATGGCTTTAAGCTACGCAGATTAGCCTTCATCCCCTCAGTTACTTATAAAGCCATGAATCGGCCAAGGCCACCCCCGCGCCCATTTTAAGGGGTTCGGGCCATACCATATTCTCTGAGGAGGTCGAATGTCTGTTGGAGATGCATTATCCAGGCGCTGCTTGGATTTTACTAGCATATCATCAATATAGACTTCCATTGTGCTACCGAGTAATGGTCGAAAAATCTTCGTCACCAACCTCTCGATAAGTCTTTGCATTCTTAATAAAGGCATCACATTGTACCAGTATCCATGGGGAGTGATGAAAGATGTTTTTCCGCATCCGGGCATGGGATCTCGTGGTATCTCGAGAGCAGGCCCGTAAAAGATGATACCTCGCCCTACCGGCCGCCCACACCGATCTTGGCGCGGCGAGGAAAGCTATCTGGATGGTGCGCTGCCGAGGTCCGTGGTAATCCACACATACTCTCCATTTGTTCCTCTTCTTCGGGGACAACCACCACGCTAGCTGCCTATTCAGTGGTATTTCACCGTCTGATAAATCCATTATGCAAGATACGACTCCTGGGCCCGATGACTATGGCGATCTCTGAAAGCGTCTCACTTTTTGTCTGACCGGCTTGACGGATGGGGCGACGTTTAGTCTGTGCGAGGCGTACGTGGGGCTTATTCCGGTCATATCTACATGAGTCCACGCAAATACATCAGAATTTAAATCAGACACCGCATAATCAGCCTCCTGACAGAGGGTACCGACATGCATGCATCTGCTCTGGCCACCAAGGTGGTTTCATGAACGAACCGCGCGCCTTCCATTCTCCAAGGCGGATCGGGCAATTGATTGTGATTGTTATTGCTGAGGTCAATTTCGGCGGGTGGTTCACTAAAGCATTCCTAGTCGCGCCCCGTATCAGAGTTGATAGCATCACGCAGTGCTAATCGACTTCCCGAAGGTCGCACTTGCCTCGACGCACCGCTAGCTGATCAGGATGGGTGGTACGCGGATGATACCGCTTTCATGGCGTGTAGCTAGGCCTAAATTTCAGATTTATATCAGATGCCCCAAATCCTCTACCACCGAACAAGAGATTTGCCGAATTACCTGAATCTCGCCAGATAGAAAGGTGAATGCCCCTAACTGCCAATGTGGTACTCTGCGAAACGGGATAAAACTCCCCGCGCCGGAACTTAGATGAATGAGCACCCCATTTGCTTAAAGGCTTGGAGGTGTAGTAAATCGTCGCATGTTCTGATCGACGAGGACCAGCATCAAAACCGCACGCTGCATAGTACAAGTGCATCGTATTTGAGGGCATCGACCAGTAGGGTTGATAGGGGGAAAAATATAGGGCCGCCAACCTAATGAATCATCGATGTTTTCGCTACCACGGTGTTCACTCGCTCGACCGAGCTGGGCTAATTTTGAGCATTTTTCTCCTCTCGCTGGACTGCACTGCCATCTGGCCGGCCCCAATATAAAGTTGCCGGGGTTTGTCGGGCCCCGGGCGCTCAGATCAACAATGACGGTGCGCTTATAGGCGGCTGCTACCCCATTGATCGGCTCTCGTATATATCTTCTGAGGTGCCCAACCCGAACTGCCTTCACTAGGAAACCGCGCTTTGCAATATTGGTTTCGTGGCCATGGTCCCGCGATAATCGCATCTGGGGTGGATCTGTTGCTCGTCCGACTCGCTCAGGTGGGCCACTTTGAAATCGGGAGGTCCCGGTCGAGGGGAAGGAGTCGGTCATAGGCGATGCTGGTAGAAGTGGTCCAGGCTCAAGGTCAGATCGCCTGCCGTGGCGCTTCACCTGGTTCAATTACCTTCTTTCGAACGTAGCCTTCGCGGCGGCTCGCCACTGGGTGGTTATCACATAGCTTTGCGGTTGCCCGCAATGCTGTCTTCAGTGAGAACTTATCTCGTCCCGCCGATATAAATTTTCATGGTCATGCGACCTAGGATAAAGACTGAATAACTGTGTTTGCCGGGCCCATGCTTCTCCGGGAGTTTCTGAGATCGCATCCATACTGTAAATATCAATATGTTGGACAGCTTATCTGAACCTGCGTGTGAAGTCCTGGATGGATTTGTCTTCTCGTTTGAGGATAGCCTGGAGGGAGCTGATATTCCCTTTCGCCTGACTGAGCACAAATACTGGGAAACGAACACGGCCCACAAATTGCCGAATGAGTTTATCGACCCTTTAGGAAGCTTAGGAACCCGTGCCGTAGCTGGGTCTTTAAGGTTGGTCGGGAACACTCCACGTGGTCTATCAGCCCCGTGACTGGAGGGATCATCGCTGACTGGCAACATGATCGCACTGGACGTATGGAGCCAGACATAGCAAATGGCGGAATAACTAATCCGCGAGGAGGTTCATATCTAAAAATATGCTGGCCTAAAGGAGGGATGGCGATGTCGTAAGGTCCCCGGATGTGATAAAGAGCCGCGATGCGATTTGGAGCCCGCGGAACCATGATAGAACTGGGGCACTCAACCGTAAGTACATGTTCAGGGCCCAATTGTGAATCCGGTCTATCCTCGTTGTCCTCTTTCAGACTGCATCGATTCCACCATAGCCCGGCCGATTGCAAGGAGGTTCTTTGATCTCGTTCTCAGTCATCAGGGGGTGATGAGCCACTAGGGAAGTGGAGAGTCGTCCGAAGAGAGTCATATCACCGATGATCACTGTAGTCGTAGACGGGTTTCTTCCTTATTCATCCGCTAGGGGCTCATTCTAGCACACTGGGGCTCTGCCACGGACTTGCTAACTGAAATGTCGTTTCTCCCCGCTATAAACTACACCTGATGTTCTACTCCACCATCACACGCCCACCCAAGCTACTCCATCTCTCGGGCACTGAGGAACTGGTCCTCGATGGGTAAGTCGGACGGTTGGCCGACATGGCAAGGTTCCACGATCCGGTGATGTTCAATGACGGCCAAGGCTGGGAGATCGGAGATCACCCGAGCCGGTGTACCCAAGCTCGCACGCCTGATGGATTTCACGTTTCATGACTGGCCACCAGCCTCCCACTCAGAAATGACTGCCTGGCATCACCGCTTGGTCGGCAACCCAGAAACAAACAAGAAGACGCATAAGCAGTATTCCGTTGCCCCCTCCGATGGAAAAGTTAGCCTTTCTTTGGTCGAAAAACGAACGTTAGAATCATAGCTCGCAAATCCAGAATGTCACCTCATCAGTGTGATTTGCTTCTCTTACAGGAAGGAGCAAAGGGGATCCCGCTTTCCTGAGGAGGGGACTACTCTTCCACACATAGTGCATGGCCTCTTTTTCTAAGGACACTTATTCTTCTTATGTAACCGCTTCCCGATCGTCATTGTTTAGAGGTCTTCTTCGTTAGAGGCGCGGGTGATTGCTCTAGAAGTGAACTTTATATTATGAAAAGCCACAGCTATCGCAGTTACCATTAGAAAGAGGCCTCCGAAAGTGATAGCAGACCGAGCACCCCGGCAAAGGCCGGGAAATGAGGCACTGTGGGTGGAGGCGCTCGGTACTGCAAAGTCTCCAGCCCAGCGGGCTGACTTAGTACCGGTTGTCGGGTCACGACTTTAGAGGCCTCCTACCCGCTGGGGCCACTGGTCAGCCGGTCAGCGGGGGAACCCAGTCAGCCCATGGCACCACACCTTTATTTCAGGTCTTTTTGTCTTTACTTCCATATTACGAACAAGGTTCCCACACATTATCACACACACTTTTCCTCTCAACATGCATAACACTTATTATTATGCCCTATTTCAATCCTTGAACATTCAATTCAAGAAAATACTTTTGTCTAATTTAGTTCTCCAAGCGCATGTTTTCACTTTCTATCTATATTTATTTGATGCTAATGTGCTTCAGTATTTCAGATTATAACGTTGCAATATATCATTAATATAGAAAAACCCTCGGGGTAAGCGATACCAATTTTACCATCATATATTTTACCTCTTCACAACTATGGTTTAGAGGTAAAAATCGTCAATGACTCATGTAACAAATTTTGCTTCAATACCTAGTGACGATGTGTCTCACATAATATAGGTATGCTTTATATCCCTCTCAGGCTCCATTCGACAAGTTCCCATAAGCAGAGTAATTTATTGTCCACAAAAAATGCCATGTACGCAAAGTTTTCCAATCATCAAATGTTTGAATGACCTTCATGCCACAACTCTTCCAACTCCCTATTAATGACTGAGGTATATATCAATATCTTGCCTCGGGGCTTGTGGTCTGAATTAGTGGAACATAAATTGACAAACATTTTCTTCATACATCTCCATGGTGGATATTATATGGTACCCAGGCCAACAGCCACATGTTATGGCAGACATCATATTCAAAATGGATTGAAAAACCATCTACCCAAGCCCTTAATCGAACATTGCGAGGGTCTCGAGAAACCAAGGACCGAGTATCCATATCTTCCAGCTTCGTAGTCGCTGATGCCTTAGACACCGCCTGATTTATCTGCTTTTTCTTATGCCACCTACATCTATTTGACATGTCTCGACATAAATGAACCCTTGTAGTCTTAGTTTGAAGAGGAAATAGACGCAATTGGCAGTGAACTTTTCCCTTTGCTATGACATAACTTAGGCTGAGGCCTCACCACACATTCCTGGATATTTATCAAGAGTCTCATTCTCCTTCCAAAATAGCACAATCATATTTTGCATGCATGGGATTGAATTATATCCTAGACCCAATTTCTCTTAGTCATTTTCTTAGCATCATAGTATGTCTTTGAATGATTGATCCTTCGAAAAGCATCAATTAACAATTGATAACATGTCACGACCACACCCACAATTAAAGACTTTACAAAAGCAACTCCGATACAATTCTTCATTAGCTTCATGAAACAGTTTTCAAAATTTCCATGACTCTCAGGATTCCTTTAAGTTTATATCTTTGTCTATTGGTCCACATGCATTAATTAATGAATCAATAACTTCATCATCAATACTCACTTCATTTTTTCCAATGGATGGACATTCAAGTTTTTCCCCATGAAAAATTCATCTTTGATAGCTCCTTGAGAAACCAAATCTGATTAAATGACGTTCAATTGTCAACAAATCATTAAATCACATTCGACAATCTCGATACTGGACAACGTTGGCCTTATTATCCCATCGCAGTTGCTCCTTCGCAACTTCAATGAATGACTCTAACCCCTTCAACATAATCTTGGTGATAACTTATCGGGCAACCTTTATCCAACCCTTATCCATTCTTTGTTATCCAATAAATATGGTGAAATAATAAATAAATATAAATTTACGTTAATTCATAAAAATGATTCTATATTTAATTTTAAATTGATTATCATAAAAAGTTTAGTCAGGGAAAATATATTATGCATGTCTCTTACTTTGGTGGTTCTTATCCCATTTAGGATTGCATAATATCAAAGGGTCAATCCCTATGTTGCTTATATCCAAATTGAGAAAATTTTGACAGCATTTCCTCATAGTTCTCCAAGTACATGAATTGGCTAAAACATAAACACATTATTAGTTTGCTTGATTAAACAACTAACAATATGTCATATTGTCCTGGGGCCAGTAAAATTAAAGAACAAGGGAATAACTGGCTCATAAATTCTTAAGATGGACAAAGCATCACGGGTGACTTAATTGATATTATGCATTCCTAAACTCATTCAAACGATAATCTGCCATTATTTGTAGACAAATTACTAATCACATGGTAGAAATATGAGTGGCAAACTTGAATTTGACTTAGAAAGAAAGCCGGTTTCATAGGTTTTCAACTTTTTTGTCTTAAGCACATGATAAAAGATATTTATTCTACAATGATACTTGAACGGGGTATCTAAGGTTTCATGCATACAAGTTTATTAGTAATAATGAAACGTGTATTGTGCTTCCAATACTTCTTCTATTAAGTTCAATTCATCAAATCTTAATTCTAATAAATTAAGATTAGTACTATATTAGAAAATAATATATAAATTCTAAAAAATAAAATTCATGATTACAACACTATATAAATTCAAAGACATTAAATGTCATAAATAAAGTATTTAAAATATATTATTTAAGAAATAGAAGACATGAATGATGGTAAATTATGATTGAACAATGTTTTAGATATTTAACATAGTGAAGCATGTTTTAAACATGTGAAATAATATAATTAATATTTTAGAATTATAAAATACAAGACAGGAAGATTGTCATTTATAATAAATATATTTTTAATTTTCTAAATAAGAAGATTATCACTTTAAACATGTGATTTGGTTTTACTTATAATTAAATATCTATTTAGAACCTTTTTTACCACTACATACATTTCCCTTATAAAAAAATTGGATTAAGAACTGACTATATAAGATTATATTGTTATTATAATAGTAAACGACAAAGAGTTTGTAATGATTCTAGTGCGGTAGTTGTTATTAATTCTAAAGAAGGGAAATCAAAATCCTTCAAATCTAGTCTAATCCAGCATGTAGTTACTGAACTTTAATTCCAGACCCAATAATATAATATTACTTATTAATATTATTATTATTATTAAAAATTCTCTTTCAAAGATAAAACAACATATGATATATATATATATATATATATATATATATATATATATATATATAATCTATTTTTATCATTATTATATTAGAAAAAATATATTTTTCATCAAAAATATTTTTCCAATGAAAATGCTCTTAATAAAATATAGGCTAAATTGATCTAATTTAAATGAAACCATAATTCAAGAATATTACAAAATCAAACTTTTTGTGTGTCAATCTCCACATGATTTATAATCAAAGTTCCTAAAAGAAATGAAACCCATGAACATGCATTGCATTCTATTACTAAACCAAAACTCAAAATATGTATAAAGATAAAAATTTAAAACTCACATGGTAACGCGATCATAACATCTTACATCACAATATATGATATTTAAAAAAAATCCTTTGCCATCATAAAAGCAAATAACACTTGTATTAAGAATAAAAACTACATACACTGTATTTTTTGAGTTACTCGTGCTCGTGGAATGGGTATACTTGCAAAGTGTTCAACACCTTCAGAACTTGAGTTGGAAGAGACAAAGATGGAGTGGTAGAACAGATTGGATCTTTGGGGTAAAATGAAAGTGGGGTTGATGGATGATTGGGTCTTGGGATAATGAGACGTACTGTACCTTTGATAACTTTCTCTAGTAGATAAAAAGAAGATAAATATGAAGAGCTCCAATACATGTCTCACTTACACCAAAAGTTATCATTGTCAAGGCGGCGCATTAAATACCCTAGAGACTCCATCCTACAATTTTTACAATTTTATATTTTTATTTTTGGTCATTAATCTTGGTGCATGAATCCGTCATTCCTCCAATTTTCTATTTTATTTTTTTAATATTAATTTTAGTCTTTATCGAATTAATCCAATATTTATTAGTCACTTATACTTCTTATTTGATTCGCAAACTATAAAAAGTTTTATATAACATAAATAAAGCTCCAAATGTATGAGATTTATGAAATTTTGGTTACTTTTGATTTTATAAAATAGAATAAGATTTAATTGGATTTTCACAACATTTTAGAAAACAAACTTAATCAACCAATAAACCTTTTAATTAAGAGAGAGGTAGAAAGATTGGAAACAAATTCTATAATAGCTTAATTTTTCATTACATTCACTTTCCTTACCCTTCTTTTTCTTAGTGAAGGTTTCATTAGCACAAGGTTAATTTTAAACACAAGCCTTCAATTCTATAACTATTGGATTTGACGTTCCAAACTCTCACGACACTCTCTTAAAGTTCAGTTTTAACTTTAAAAGGTTGATAGACTCAACCTTTCTCAAATAATAAAGTTTTAATCTTACATATTCTAACTAAATAAATGTTCCAACAAAAAAGAACTCAGACCGAACAAGGGTAAATTGAAGAAATTTTGTAAGTGAACAATCAATATAATGGATCTGGATGGAAGCTGAAAGGAAAGGAAAGATATAAGTAGGTAGGAAATTAATCCCAAGATTCTCTTACTAATAAATGAACATGAACTCTCAATACATAGGAAGACAACCTTGAACACCAAAAATGGAAGAACAGAGGGTTGATTAATAGTCAAGTTACAATTCTATCAGTTAACTGGTTGTTGGTAATAAATACATTAGAAATCTTCACCCACTCCCATCGATAGTGGAGTGCAACTTTTAACATTTCTAGATGATGTCTATGTAATGCTAAGTGCTACAAAATTATTGCAAGTTCTCAAAAGGATAAAAGTGTAGTCTTACCCACTTCTTTTGTTAGTGGAATACAACTTTTGATGTTGTCTTTTATAATTTAGTGAACAAAATTTAATTAACAAAATTTATTTTCTATTTTTGAGTCTAAATATTATATTTAGCCAATTTGAGAGGTAGTTTAATTGGTCTGACCTTGGGTTGGTTCCCTAATAGTTCATGTCTCCTTAAAACATCTTCAACTACAACTCTCTATTTTTATCCACAATCTTCTTTATATTTAGAGATAATTGAGTCAACTTTTTTCATTCTTAACTTCAACCATTTTAAATTCATCTTCAAATCACTATTTATATTCTCAAATATTAAAAAAATGAAAATTTATATTTTACTAGCTTGCTTTTTTATAATTATAAAATATAAAATTGACGACAAGATCTCAATTATTCATATCTCTCGATATTTTATAAACGCAAATAAAGAATTTGAGGACACTTTAGCCCAAACTTCATTCGGCATTGAGAGACAAGCATTTAGGGCCACATGAGGATTTACAACTTTTGAGTCCCATGGGAATGGTGGAGCTGTGGGGTTATCTGTGTCTGAATCATAATATATATATATATATATATATATATATATATATATATATATATATATATATATATATGTATATAATTGTCTTTGCTTTATTTTATTTTACCTGAATGTGTGTTGGTTGAAGGTTCCCAACCGGATAGAAGATTTGTGACATAAATATAGGCCCAGGCTCAGGCCCAGGCTCCAGGCCCAAATTATGATTTGTCGGATCTTACCTGGCTCAAATTTACAAATCTACGTATATTATTACAATGTAGCATAATATTCTCAAAATCGCAAAAATGGTTATACTCGCCGGACTTCATCACCGCCGGCCAGTGTCAAATTCAGTACCATCAAGTAGCATGACAACTGTATGCTATCTCTTCTTCTCACGTCCGAGTCTTAGAATTCAGTCCTTCAGTTGCAGCGCCAATTTCGGCGGGAAAAACGCATACGACCTCTTAGGGGTTTCAGAAAGCAGCACATTCTACGAAATCAAAGCTGCGTTCCGAAATTACAAAGAGATTCACCCTGGTTCGCGCAGTCAAATAACGATTCCAGTGCTTCGCAGCGATTCATTCAGATCCTGGCAGCTTATGAGGTATTGTTTTCATAAATTAATCATCTAAGAAATTAATGTATTACTAGCTGGCGGTGTTGAGTGTTGGTTTATGATTTTGCTTGATCCGAGACTGTGTTTTATGAACGTAGATTGAATTATGAAATTGATTTGACCTTTAGCTTTCAAATGACGTATCAATGTGAAGGGCCATCATAGGTTCAGGCTATGTTTGTTTCCTGGAAAATGCGAGGAAAAATGTAGGGAAAGAAAATAGGGAGGAAAACAAAAGGGAAAGAAAATGAAAATAGAGTTAAATTCGAGGTATCATTTTTATTTTCTACTCCAGACATATTTTATTTATTTTAGCTCATTTATATAAAGATTAAATAATTTAAGAATATGTAAGTTTCTAAATGACTTTATTTATATTTGACTTTCTTTGATATTTTTAATTAGACAACCAAACATAGCAAAAAAATTTTCCTTTAGCATTTCTTTTCTTTCCTTAGGACTTTCCAGGACCAAATCCATCCTAATGGTATGGATTACTCTTCGGAGGATCAGGTTTACTTTGTGGGGATGAATTGTATTTTTGAGGTAGAATTAGGGTTTAATGTCTCTGTTTGATGGATGGCAAAGAATTATCCGGTATGAATCCACATTCCATGCACTGACGAGTACTCACACCCGCAGACACAGAGAGAATAAAACTATCAGCTATTACATTATTTGAAACTGGAGGGCTGAACTTGGTAATGCTACATGTAAGTAGCAGCACCACCTTAAAGGAGTCCTGTTGAATCAATATAAATCCAGATTCCGTAATATAAAAGGAGAACTGAAGATATAGAAACATCCTTTTTATTGGTAGTTCTAGGATGTTTTGAATATATGGTTCTGTGCATCCATTCGTATTTAGAGGGTTGACTAGCATTCCTTGAATCAGTGAATTCCTCAAATTCTGACAGTTCTGGTGCCCATTCTTCCCGTGATACGATTAAAATTGAAAGTTTTAGGGGACGGTTTTTTTTTTTTTACTGAATATAAAAAGACAAAATATTTGGTTTTTTCCTATTCAGGTAAAAGTAATCTGTGTAACTAAGTAGAAAAAGTAAAGATTTTGCCTTTTTCATTCAGCCAACAGAACAAACAAGGTCTTAGTTTTAATATGGTCCGTAAAAAGGGATTTTGATGCTTACTTTCTACTCCTTTGTGCTCATATCTTGTGCTTCTGCCTGGAGGGATAACTTGCTATAGCCTATTGTTGATTGATATCATTTTAACTATAGAGTATTTTGAATAGTGAGAAAATAACATGTCAAACCATATGCATGTATGATTGAGGATACTTGCAACGCTTAGTGTCATGTCATGGCATGCTTTTGATTTACTGGGGATCCTGACTTCAAACTGTAACTAATAATTGATTGCAGATTCTTTCAGATTCTGAGAAAAGGGCCCATTATGACAGGGATCTATTATCTCAGAGAAGGCTTGTTCAGAAACATTCTAGACAGGGTTCAGCTTTGTATATTTATGAATCCCATATTACAAAGAGGCAGATGGAAGTTGTTGAATGGTTGAAGTGGTACAGGTTTGCCATAAATGAAATATTGTCTGAGAAGAAAGCGGTAGCTGGATCAGGCTATTTTGATGTACTTGAAGAGGAATTTTATTCAGCCATTCATGCAGCATATTATGGCCCTTTAATTGAGTCTATGGACCTTCTTCCTGACTGTTTTGAAGCTGAGGAAAGGTCTGAATATGAAACTCCTGAGGTGCTGCACCTGGTTTCAGGGCGTGATCTTTTTGGAATGGTGTGCATTGTAAAAAAATTTCCAGAATTTTCTCACGCCTGCAATGAAAAATTGACTTCTTTGGAATCTTGCCTGAGAAGTACCAATCTGTTGGGTTTGCAAGCATTAGCATTAATTCTGATGCAGCAGAAGATACAGGAACTTCTCAGATGCAAGCCAAGAATATTAAATATCATACATCTGATGCTTACAAAGATTTAGAATTGCATGTATCTGGGAAGGTGGTTTCTGTAGCCACTAGAACTTCCTAAAAGTTGCTTTGTGAATACAAATGAAGATTCTCAAGATCAGATATGTTTTTCTTAAGTCAGATGAAAGTTTATGCATGTTAGCTATGGGATTTCTAAGGATTCCCTCTGGGTGGTGCAGTTGATTGTGATTCCATTGGGAACAATAACTGGGCTTGGAACCAGCCCAGAAGAAGGGTCTTGTTTTGTCTATAATAGCAGTGGTACAAAAACCCATGCGATTATAAAACATAGAACACTGCTGGTTTGTATAAATGGACCTTACATTTCTATCCTTGGCAGATTTTTATGACTTATTCACTTTTCTGTTGGTTTATGTTTATGAGAAAACAAAGACTGGTTTTGGTCCTAGATAATTGTGACTGACTTCTCAAAGATCTGCATAGTGCATTTTGCATAGATTCAGCAGTGTGACATGATTCTCTGTAAACTTATACAGGGCTACAGAGCAAAAAAATCAGACCACCTGGTGTTTTTTTCATTCATAGCTCAGACGGACACAATAGATATTTCTGGCTTTACCTAATGTAGCTACAGTGATTGCACCAACAAAATAGGCTCCACATGCATTAATGTTGAATTTAGCTGCTCATCGTACCTTTGCACAATGTACATTGTAAAGAACCACGAAGTGATTTTGTATTTGAAAATTGTGGGTTGCTGGAATTTCTTTTTGCTGCTTTCTATCATGGTACATACAAAAGTTCAGTAGTATTAACCATTCATAAGTTGAGGCCAGATTCATGTAAATAATTAGCAAGCATGCATTACTATTGCTTTAGGTGTTCTTCACTCTAGAGCTAGATGTGTGCTTCAAAGTTTGTGTTCCTTGGGGATGATTTAGTTGTCATTCATCTTCTTTTTTATCTTTTTTTTTTTTTACTTCATGTGGCTGTAACTGTACTTTTTCTGGGTGCTCCAGTATTGGATGATCCGTGGATCATTATAAAATAGAGCATTTATGCTTGTCTTTCAAAATTTATTTCAGGTAAAGCACATGCACTGGTATCAGGTTGGAGAAGAGGTTTCTGTTTGTGAGTGTAGATGCAGTAGAGCATGTTTACCACCTAGCAAGTAAGTGGTGTCATATTTTCATATTCATATTGGATGAGTAATGAACCAATTTAAATTATCCAACTGTTTAGCAGGCAATGAATTGAGACGCCTTTTGTTGTGTTGAATTCAGGCAATTAATTATATAATTTTGCCCTTGATTGATATCAAACTTTATCATGAGTGTCATTATTTGGAAAAGTTTGTACTGTATGGTTCTCCCTCCTTTCACAAGCATGTTAGGAACTTATCACAGCTAATCTTCTTGTTACATCAGCATTTATTTGCTTTGCCATATTTTTTTTATCACTGGCCAGCAACTTCTCATAAGACATTACAAATACATGCTGCTCTTGCATTTTTATTAAATTAGATAAACATTTGTTCTTTTATTAATGCCATATATTGGTTACTTTATTTTCAAAATTTTCTAGCATGGTATAATATTGATTCCATTATAATGGCTGAGTTTATTGGCTGGTGCATGTGGTTGTGCACTGATTCTTTGTCTATGTACTTGGGCCTCTTTTGTTAGCAGGTATCATAAGAAATACACATCAAGAATCAATTGAGTTATGACTATAAGTGGTCTAGAGCTTCCTTATTATATCCATAAATGAAAAATTCGAGATTTGGATTAGAAGAAATATAATCAATCACACTCTCAAGATAAGATTGTAAGCATATTGCTACTTCATTATCTCTACATATCATGTGTTACTTGTAGGCAGCCCATGCTATGATTTGGTGCACCCCCAATTTAAGTAATCCTTACTTATGTACTTAAATTAAGTTCCCTGAGCAGGTATTGGCTGTTTGAGCCTCGCTGTGGAATGCATGATATTGGCGGTTGGTATATTGAAACTTTTGGCAGAGATAAGAAAGGACGGACAATCCCTTCCCAAAGATATTGGGATGGATTTGATGCTTATGAGCAATATGAAAAGTAAGCCTTTTATGTAGTAGCAAAGGGCAATCTTAAGCCTTTTCATTTTTTACAGCTTCTTGCCTTTTGCATCATCAATTTTTTACTGTGGTCGGAAAAGGTTTTTCTATTTTTTTTTTCTGGTTTGAAGTACATAGTGGAATCAGTTTTGATCCTGGTAGAATAAAAATAAATGCAGGTGTCAAATATTTCAACATCTGGTTTGTTCTCAGAGAAGCTTAACAAATGAACTTGAATCTTTGACAAATTTATGACAAAATTTGAAAATGCCACAAAATTTACTACTCCTCTTTATACATGTCATATTTCTATGGGAACAACTGGTACCGTTTCTCTGATTTTTCTGAAAACAACTCAATCGATTCCCCGACTAAGCTTTCTGAGAGTATAGGAGGCAATTTGAATTTTATTTCTATGCACTTTATTTTTGCAAATGACTGAAGAGATCTTATACACTGAGGGGTCTACGCCATACCTTTTCTTGCAGATCCAAAAATGTTTTGATACAAAATTAGTATTCTAGAATGAGTGCAATTGAAGCTCCTGTATTTGTTTTCTCTATTCTTGTCATTGGAGGGCACTTCATTTATTTATATTGTCTGCAGGAGACTCCATCCAGCTATGTATTTGTTTGCTCTTGCATATAGAACTCTAGATCTTGAAGATGCCAAAAGAAGGAAATGGACAGTTAGGAATATTGTGGAAGGCAAACTGTTTAGAATTTTCAGTTGGTGCAAGAAAATGATTTAGTGAGGAATAATTTGGACCTTTGCACTATAAAGCTTCAGTTCCCTAACATGGTAAATTCTTTTTGTCTGAGACCATATGACTTACTGTTGCTTTTGTTTTACCATCTTAATAATAAAGTCTATAATAAGCTGATTAGCATCACCAACGACTTCAGCAAAGTAGTCTGATATTTTGCTATGAGATTCGTTGTTGATCCTGGGAATGTAACGGGTAACTTCTGTATGCTGCATGCTGGATTCTGAAGCTTACCCTTTGTATATATTTGGGGACATGGTTGCTCAGTTCTGTCTACTTCTTTTTCCAAAGAGATGATACCTGCGGAATTTCAACTCCATTTGGGATGATACCAAATAGAGGAGTAGATGCTATCTTTTAATCATCTGGAGCATTCAGATCATGCTTTGAAAAGTTTCTTTTTTTCTTTTTTCCTTTTCTTTTAATAACCTTTTTTCCATGGGTAATAGATAAATGTTGGTTCTATCATCCATGCATTTAATCAACTTTATTAATTGGTTGGGCTCTCACTAAAGGGAGAGAAAGGAAGTTATATGTCGTGTCCCCTGTTTTTGGACGTGCCAAAAAGGCACTTGTTATATTTTCCTGATGTATTTTAGTCTGCTTTTTATTTGGCGCTTGTTGTAAGTCATTATTTTTCTATAGAAAAAAAAGTGTAGAATATGCTCTGATAATTCATCTGGTCACTTCTGTTGTCGGATGGTTGGCTAATGCAGGAGGAGAAATGATGGGGACTTTGACCTGATGTCAATAAATAAAATTAGGTTCATTGTCTATCTTTTCATGTTTTTGCTACCTGTATCTTTATATTACAAGCTGCTAAGCCTATATGAATGCTTGGCCTTTTTTCTTTACTTTAATTACTGTTGATGTACAGACACTATCAAACATGTCTTGTTTCTGGTTATGAATCTCATTATTGGATTTATATGCTCCAATTTGTCTGTTATATATTCATTCACACACCAGCACCCCCTGTGTTTCTGATTAATTAAATAATCTGGATGGTTGGTTTCGCCAAGATAATGAGATCAAACTTTGACCATTAACTTTATTGTCAATGCAGATTACATAGTGTGTATTGATAATCTGAAGTTAAATGACTAGTGTCTCTATATTATTTTACTAGATCATCCCATTTGCACACTCTTCTGTCCACCAGCTAATGAATGATAGAACCTATCTCTGCAGTAGACTGGCCTTCCATCAGCAGCCTGGCAGCAGCAGCTGCTAAATCATCATCTGCCTGACCTCCACAGGCAATCTTAATAGCTCTTTCTTTTTCTTTAGAACAATTTAGAAGCAAGTTGAAGAGACAAGTGAGAAGTAGAATAAATACTGTCTTGCAAAGATCTTGAATCTCTATTTATCTATTCATACCTTATGTTGAACTTTGTACTGATATTTGAAGTTGGAACGTTTGACAGGGTCTCTTCTGTGGCAAAACTGGTTCTAAGGAAATCCTCCATCATGCAGCAGCATAAATAGTGTCACTGCTGTGACGAGTAACAATCCTGTCCCAACTAGTGTTTGTTTCAGCAATTTGATGACCGGTTTAACCTAGAGGTACAATTTTTACTGTAAGATTTTCTTATTAGGTAAAGAGGTTCATAATTTGAGGCCACACTGATATTTAATGCCTTGTAAAATATGAAAAGACAGCACAAAGCAAATATGTACTTGGTTTGGCATATTACAGTTCCTGGGGCATTGAGTATTTCCTTATAACAACAGTGCAAATGGATATATTGTTCTTCATCATTACCTTATAAGAGCCCAACAGTCTATCACGAGCCAGGACCTAGAAAGAAGAAAAATGTGTAAGTTATCGATTAAGGAACCTAAGCAATAGAATAGCATCTGCATCTCAGATTCTGCTAAGCGTAATAGAAGATGATGTTACATCTTCCTAATTGTACTGCATCATTTTGGATGCATCATAATACCAGCCAGTCTGAACTCCTTCTCTAATCAGCCGGTGACTAAATTCTAACCATCAAAGCTTAGACAATTGAGTGGCCCTATCACTGCACTTAAAGTTGTTGGATGCCCCTTTGAATTGGTCAAATTGAGATGAAGTGGCCACATCAATTGCACCTGCCCCGGAAACCTATATTGCTTTCTATCTGATGTATTAACATGTTTGCATGTACTGGTGAAGGATCACTTGTTGAGTAAGCCTTATTCATAATGTAAACATAAATCAACTTAAAATGAGAATAATAAATAAGATAATAAAAGAAATCCTTTTCCCATGGCCCATAATCTACTTCTTTATCTCAAAAATATATATTTTATGTATTTCTTGTTAGGCTAGTTGGTCCGTCACATTTCTGCCTTAGAGTGCATGACTTCAGCTCTGACATTTCTCGTGATTGAGTTGGACTTTAGAAAGTGTAGGATTATTGCATGCCACTCGTTTGCTGATCTGAAAGATGTGGAGGATGATGATATTCACACTTTTAACTGCCATACTTTAACTGTCATGCTATGAGAGGCAATGACAATAATACCAGTCTAAACATAACCTGAGAGGATTATGGAATCCTGAGAGGGTTGATGAACCCAGTTTTTTGTTTTTTATGTTTTTCCAATTTGTAACATAACCTAGAATGTTAGAGCAGTTTGCTTTGTGTTCCTGTTCCAATAACTCATCCCCCATCCCAACAAAAAGTGTATATATATATATATATATAAATGAAAGGATAATTAGAGCCACCAACCTCGGGTGGTTTTACCCACATTTGTCCATCATACCAACCACTCTCTTCGTAAGGTACCACTGCTGATAAAAGTCTATCACCAACATAACTCCATCCCTTCAATAACAAATATACATGTAGTTAAATAGTTTTCATAAGAAATCTGTGAACCAAAAAAAATTATTTTAATAAACACTGAACAAGCCAATGACTGAGAATAAATTTTTTGTTCAATTTTTTTCAATTAATAAGCATGTAGCAGATGTAACTAAGTTTGTTACTCTTGTTGTATACTCATTTGGAATTAACACACTGATTGTGTGCATGTTTTCTGTGTCTCTTTGCCCAGATGGCATCATGTCAAGGATTTTTGCACAAGACTTTGTTTCGAGGTTATGATGTCTCCCTTCAAGGAGACTTTGAAGTGTGTGCACCAACCTTCCTGTTGAGAATAAAATGTGTGTTTTCTTCACCATGATGACCCTGTTTACGTTAAAGCAATTTATATTTTATTTACAAGATACATAAATCCATCTTATAATCTAGGTTTTTTTTATTAATGAAAAAGAGACAAATGGATATCTAAAGAGGTTTTGCAAGTATTTCTAGGTCACTTTTTCTTGATAGGCATGTTTGCCCTACATTTCTAGGCTGAAAAGGCCTCTGCTTGTACTTCAGAAAACTACAGAAATAGCATTTGATACATTGAGGATTGACGAATGAATAAGAAATACATGTCATACGCTCTGCAAACATTGAGGGTTATAGGAAACAATTGGTCACATAGAGAAGTGTTTTTGTAGAGTGTTCTAGGAAAAATTGGTAACATAGAGAATATGTTAATATGTTCCCCAATGGTTAGCAATTCGAGTCCCCTTAGGGCCACTAAAAGATTTACCGAGTTGTTAACTTCAAGTGCCTTAAGGACACAAGATAGGTAATAAGCTGATCTTAATACCCACGTCATCAAAGAAAAAAACATAGAGAATATGCCAAGAACTTTTGTATTGTATATGTTTAGAATGCCTACTGAGAAAACTTTTTTTTTTTAATTTCATTTTTTGATTTGAGTCCCCAAAAGGAATTTTATTTCTTAAAATAGGTGAAAACTATCCTTAAGAATTATTCTCAAAAATTGATTTTGAGAATTTTTCTGAAACATTGCCAATTAGACCTAAACTTTAAAGCAACTCTGGTTATCGTTATCATCATTGAAGCAGATCAGGCATTCTGATGTTTTCTTGTTTGTATATGTACAATTATTTTTCTGGAATGAGGCCTCTGTACAGATGCACTTGTGTTTATGTAATAAAAACTACAATAGTATGGTGAGAGTACCAGATAAATCCTTAAGACAATCAATGATACAAGGAAAAGAGTTCCTGTTCCTGCAGCTAGCACAAATCTTAAAGGTTCCTGCAAAGGTTGGAAAAAGAGATAATTAAACTGCTTGCAGCTGAGAGATTTTAGCCAATAAAAATATCAACCTAGTTTTCAATGGTAATATCCCCATGTATGTTACTCTGCATAGTAATCTCACTTTTTTTATCCATCTTCCTTTTCTTTAGAAGCAATATATTTACCATTTCTGACTACAGGTGGTACCAAATGATAGTTTTAGGCTTCATCTGGTCTTCAGGGAAAAATAGATCCCAGAAATGATAATGGAATCTTCATTTAGTTATGTTTCATGGCAATTGTGTGTTTTTTGTAAGTTGATTGAAAATTGCATCTGTATCACTGTAAGAATTTAACTTTTGTATGAGGCTGAAAATACCAGCTAAACTGTAAATCACAATGTGAAATTTTTATAATAATATTCCTATCAGACCATAGATGTTTTCCTTGTTGGATTCACATTATAACTTACTAAAATTACATGGTAAGTTGATACTGTGCACTCAAGGGTTCACATTGATGTTGAGAATGAAAGCTGGGAAATGCTTCTTAGAATGTTACTATGTTTAGCAACCAGAAAAAGATTGACTTTCTGCAAAATGCTACCACATGCTATCAGGTCACTAAGTCATACGGGATCACTGTCTCCATAATTTAGCCAAAGGCAACTAAAGAGTAGCTAATAATCTTTTCTTCAATGAAGATAACTTTGGTTCAGTTGTACTATTTGTGCTAAGTACTTCATGTAGTTCTAAATTTGGAAACATAAAAGATGAGAAATTCTCACTTTTTCTTTCCATATCTGCCAGCTGATGTTTGAAATTTTCTTTTCCATATTTATACCAATGAATATATAGAATTACTTATCAGACAGAATTTTTGTTGCAGCATTTATTGAAAGTATCTTCAAACTCAAATTACCCTGCAGGATTGTGCTTCAGCTGCAATTAGCACTCCAAGAATAGTAAAAGTTACTAACCAAAGGTCAAAGACGAACAAGAAGGGATCCGGGACTAAGCCACCCCATGAATATAGTATCCATCTTTTCAAAGATGAGTGCACTATTCACTACAGAGAAGCTGACATGAAGTATAACCATAATGGTGGTACTGATAAAAGAAATGATTCTCATATTAACTTCTTGTCATCACTTTGTGTTGTTTTTATCAATCTTGTATATTCCACAGCTTCAATATGTTTGTCCTTTAAAATACACTATACATTCATATGATGATGATGTTTAAGCAGGTGGAAAAACCATAAGAAGCTATATAATGCTGCCTCCGAACTTTGAAAGCATGATTTAGTGATTCAATCTCTTTCTCTGCAGGGAACCATTGAAGCTAAAAACTAAGCAATTGAAACGAACTAGCACCGGAAGAATTCGATTAGTACGAACATACCGGCCTTTGCTCAAATGGGACCTCAATTTCCAAGCCAGGATCCCAGCTCCCGCCAGGATTCTGCCAGTTCCTGTCCATCTCATCTTTCTCAGTGCCCTGATGAACTGCATGAGATGATAGTTTGAATCTTTAGATACTGAATCACCTATGAGCCGAAGGTGCAAAGCTCCACCCTGATCTGATTTTACACAAGGGATGAAGAACAGTAGACATTAGCCTAGCATTTATTTCGTGATTTGAATCAAATCATACAGAGAGGCTGAATCTGATGTCTCTCAGTTGCAGAAACTGAAGGGAGTAGACGATCCTCCTTAGAGCTCCACCGATTGCTTATATTTTGGTTGTTTCTTCCGACCATGCATTATTTCTACATGGACGAAAACAACATTTATTTTTTTTGCTTTTAACGGTTTAGAAAATATTCCAACTAGAGACCCTATTCTGCATATTCACCAACATAAAAACTGCCAAGTAAGTGGGTCCTGTCTATGGAGCACGTGGATCTTCAATGTCGTGTTTTTTGGCCCAGCACCGTGGATCTGACAGTCTGGACAGGCCTGATGAGGATTCAGAAGATTTTCCAAAATCTTTGAGGTTTCTATATAATAACTGTGGAGTAGAAGGTGAGAACATGCCTTAGCAGTGCAACGTGGCAGGTGTTTCGCACGCCATATTTGTGTGTAGGGCTCAAGTTTCCCACGAGACTGATGGAAAATGCTCTGAAAGTTTCTGGAGGGAACGCTCCTAATCCTATGTAGAATCGGCGCTTGTGACTCTGAAGTGTGAAACCTGTTGAGCAGCAAAATTGTGAATCACTAGATTATGCTTTGGGTCTCTTTGTTTATCTTTTTAAAACTGTTTTTATTTAAAATATGAAACAGAGAAAGATAAATAATTAAGAGGATTGCTTAAAAACCCAGAGAATACAAAAAATGAAAAAAATACGGAAGTAGATAACTGTATCAGTTTTCAAAAACACCAAACATGTTATGGCTGCAAAAACCGACAGCTTTTAAAAGAGAAATCAGTTTAAATGAACAAAATAAAGTATTTGCAAAATCAGCCCGTCAGGTTACATTTAAAAAAGCCGCGATTTAAACGACGCTTAACAAATCGTGGTTATAAACCGCGCTTTACAAAGAAAGAAGACACGCTTCGACAAAAGCATCGCGGATTTAATCGACGCTTACACGCTTCTGCAAAACTCGCGATTCAAATATAAAATTACCAAAATGATAGTTATTCATGCATGTATCTTCCTTTTGATGTTAATGTTAATAATTTTAAACTAATGTTGTTAATACAATAATGATAATAAAAAAAATAATAGTGATGACCCAAAAATTCATTATAATATTCAATATGAAATAATTAAAAACATAAAAATTGTTAATTTAATATTCAATCAAAATTTATAATAAAACAAATAATTTTAAGATCCATTTTTGACTCATCAAACTTGAAGCAATCCGATAACGTTATTATCCATTTCTCTTATTGTTCCACCAACGTAAGGATTTATAAGCACCTATCTTGAAAATCTAAAGACATCGGTGGCACAACATTCGATGACGACCGACAAGGACAAATGGTTTAACTTAACTCGCTCTGTTAGAACCTAGGAGATTGACAAAAACAAGAACACAAGAACAAGATTGACAAAAACAAGAACAAAGCAATGAGAGGTCAGTACAGAGAAAAATAACAATGCGCAGGTTTTAAAGGCAACCCTAAAGCCCTGGCACTTATTTTTTCTCATAATGACTTTCGATTGAAAATTTAACATGAAAACTTACTTTTCATTAGGTTAATTTGTAAATCTATTGATAAACCGCATCTTTAAATTTTTCCTATATTTAGCTAATTCATAGGTTACATCTCCAATTAATTTGCCGTGCATAAAAAGCAACAAAACAATTTAAATAAACAACTTAATAGTTAAATATTTACGTAAGAACTACTTAAAGGGAACTGAAAGATCAATCCAAAGCTTCAATCGTACATCAAATATTGATATAAATTCAAGACACAGCGAGGTTTTGCGTATGGTGAGGACACGTAGAAAAGTTTAAATTTTTATATTTGGTTCATTGTAAATATAAAAGTTATTTTAGATTTGATGATGCCTTTTCAACCTAATCGGGATGGAGCGTGTGGAGGCTCGGGCCGACCTGGACATTGTTTGTGGGTCAGACGCAAAGGTCTCGATCGTCTGGCCGAGGCAGATCGCGGACCGTTGATATGCGGTGCTCCTGACATAACACTCCTCCGCAAGAACAAGAGAATGGCCTGCGAGGGTCGTGCCCGTGTCGCCCGATGCCTGCCGGCTTTCTTTATGAGAGAAAAGAGAGACCGCAGAGGCTAATGCGCTGTGATATGGCATGCATTTAAGAGTGCGCACTTTCTACCGCCGCCATCATGTATTTATAAGATGCTCATACGCTTGTAATCAGAATTAGGATTGCTCTTATTTGATGGGATTTTCTTAACAATATCGGATTTTAATGGATTTAGAAAGAGTTGTTTATTTGGGATAATCTTCCTTCCTTATTGGGGAGATCCAATGGTGATGATACGTTATTATTTTCTTTCCTCATCGATAAGATTTTATCGTGGACGGCAGGATGACATCTGTTAGGGTTATTCTATTTTCTGTGTGGGCGAAATACAATCTGATTTGCAGGATATGGACCTTCTAATTCATCCAAGATCATCCTTTAGACCTAGCGGCCTGCCTTCGCTTTGGGTCAGTACCGAGGGCCTGGTATCGCTATTGGCGCGCCACTTCTTCGGGTTTTCGTGAGTGGGCCTCGCGAGCCCATTTTTCAAACCCTATCGCTGCCCCCCAAATTCCTCGGGTACTGGTATGTGGGTGGCACAGACGCTTTCTCAGACGGATGCAATTTCCACGTGTCCGCTTGAGGTCAAGGCGAAGGCTTAGTCGTCGTCATATGTCTCAGATAATGATGTGACTCTGGGTTTTCGCGCCTGCTTCCTTACCTCTCTAGTTCTTCAGCCTTTCGCTGCACCTCCGTCCCGTGCTTCTCCGGGTCCTCCAACCTTTTTCGCGACCAGACTTTATTTGCTCGCAGTTCCTCTCGCTTCGACCCTTTCGCGTAGTCTTTTCAGATTTTTCCCGGCGTAGCTCTGCCTTATTCTTTGGGACCACTGCCTCTACCTCTTGGCTTTTTTCGATTGGTACGACGAGGCGCTAGGTTAAACCGATCGATTGCATTATTATATCCGGTCGCTTCTTCTTACGTATTGGCTATGACTCTTCGCTTGTTGCCTACTCGACGGTTAGATGCCCATTGTCGGCCGTGGTTGGACCTCTCAAACGCTCGGGCGCTCCTTCCTCGGATAAGGATAAAGGGAAAAATAAACCTAATTAAATATCCCGGGTCGACATCTTAACCGCCATCCAACATGTTGTGACTGTGGGACCTAGCAAGGTCGGTCCTTCGTATGGGGTTACCTTTGTTGAACGTTATCGACCTCCCCTTGGCGTTCGAGTATGGACCGACGCCTCACTTTATGTAGCTTCCGCGCCCTGGATGGTGCGTTTCTTTCGAGGTCGCCTTTGATAACGGTCTCGCTTCACCGCACCCCTTCAGAAAGGGGTTCCGCAACATTTCATCAACCGCCCTTCCCAAACCTCGCCTCCCAAATCCGGCCACATTCAGGCCTACTGGCCTTTAGGACAAAGGCGTCCCTAGTGTGCTCGTTCCTCTATCTTTTAGTCCAAAGGAGACTAACGAGGGCTTCCTTTATTTCTCCAAAGCGCCCGGGAGCTCCTCCGTGATCACCGATCTCCTTCTTCCCATGTGGGTCAGTGGAAGGGCGTTATTTCTCTCTTCGCTATGGTCGTAACTAGGTATCATGATCCTTCCGGACAAGGATGATACTCATGCCCGGTGGCTCGACCACCCCCGATAATCTTCGTGGAGTGTTTGCCTGCTTTTGATGTAACTCGTGTGAAGGTTGTTGAATATTTCGACTGCATTATTCTCATGCTTCCTGTGCTCGACTTCGACTAGTGTCAAGATAATGTCGCAGCTTTGGTGTCGGGCGGAATGTCCCCGTCCCATGGCCGATAAAACTCCACATTCCCGTCTGTCGAAATTGAACTCGTGACGTTCTATCGGCTCGAGGCCCTTGCCTCCTTCCACCATAGGAGTCTCTCCCATTAGGCTTATCGCAGCCACTCCTACTAGGGGAGAGATTTTAAATTCATTGGAGGCACTGCCTCTAAGCCCTGAGGCAACTAAAAATCAAGCTCCACTGAGAAAGATCGGCCTGCTTCTAGCCAAGGTTCGTAAATTAGGCGCTCCGACTCTCTTGCTCGAAAGCCGAGCAGGCGCAGCCGCCCTCGCGGCCGAGGCTCCCAGGGTCACAAGCTTCTCCACCCTCTCTAAGCTTGTCAGAAAGGCAAAATCTTTCGGATGGAGCCGTCGAGCGTACTGCTGGCGGTTATGCCGGTTACCGTCTGAATCCGCCTTCTGAGAGTGCTAGGCCACCGGGCGGTGGAAGGGGTTGGAAGAGAAGAAATCGAATCAAAAGTTGGCGAAGATGAGGGACTTTGCTCTTCAATGTCGAATCACGGCAGTGCGATCTCGTCCGTCCATATAGATTTCACTGAGGTCGAAAAGCGCCGCCTGCTGATGAGGCTCGCTTTATCCCTTTAGGGGTTGTTCTAAGAAGTCCTCATCTCGATAGTGTCTGCTGTGTTGATCCCGTGGCTGATGTTGACTTCATGTTTACGCGCCAGATAGCCACTCATTTGAAGTGGTCTCGCCGATATGGCCAAATTAAATGAAAAGCATGTAAAAATCGCCTTGATTTATATGTAAGGCGGTCTCTCTTTCTTTCCTGACACTAAGTCAAGAACGAAAGGCAGTCGTATGACTCGAAGAGTTGAGAGACTTAAATCTGATCTAAAGCATACCGCTGGCCGGCTCGTGGCTCCTAGCGGAAAGTGTAGAGGACGGGTCGGAGTAGCTTGCACAGTCAAGGCTAGCTTCAAAAGGCCGGTGAGCCTGTGCTGCGCCTGAGGATCTGATCGAGACCTCGGATGGGCTGCGTCTCCTGGCACGAGCCCGACGGTTAGGGAGGAGCTCATCCGCCAGCCACGAGTCTCAAGAGAGCCGCGCGGCCATCAAGGCGATCCAGGATAAAGTAGCGCAGCTAGCCGTGGCAAGGCCTCCGAGGCCAGGGCGCTGCTAGACGCAGCTCGCCGTGAGGCCTCCGAGGTCAGAATTCGCGGGCGGCCGAACGAGGAGGTCGCGGATTGGCGCGGTGACTCACCAAAGAAATATCCTGTCAAGCCGTAGGATGATGTTATTAGCGTGACCGAGGGACCAAGCCGCCGCTCTGGCGGCCTCCCGTGGCTTGCTTCTTCAAAGATAAGGTCGTTAACGTCTACCTGCATTTGACTTCAACTTACTCCTAAGTGATTAGAGGCAGAGGAGTCCTTCTCTCGCAAATTATTCTCAAGAACCTGATACTCCCGGCCGAAGCCCATTCCCTCTTCATCGCGTCTCTGTCTTTCCCGCGACGCCTAGGTTTCAGACTCATTTCGCCCGCCCGATATCGACTTTTATATTTTTCTTTATGTACACCTGCTTTTATATTCCGCCCGGGCCCGAGACATACGTGAGCCTCTCCTTTAATAAATATTCATTTTTATCGTCCCGCGCTTCACCGTAGTATTTTCGCTTTCTTCATGAATTGAGGGTCCGAGTCAGCAATTAAGCTCTCAGCCGAGTCGAGGCTTCGTGGGCCAATTTGTATGAGCTGGATCGATTCCTTAGGGCCGCATTTAATTTATTTTGCAGAACTCACACTTTGAACACTGATTCATTACTGACTCTGCATGAGTCGGAATCGTGACCCTTAGGTCGCATGACCGTTTTTGGCGTGAACTCGTCACCAACGACCGATCTCCATCGGCTAACTTGTATGAGTTGAATGCATTCCTTAGGTTGCGTGACCTTATTAAGTGCAGCTCAACGCCTTACTACGACCTCCATCGATTGATTTTCATGAGTTAAACTAATTCCTTAGTCATGACCTATTTCACAGATCCACACTGAGCTACCGATCCCGTCTACCGACTGCATGAGTCGAACTCACCCTGCGCCACGACCGACGATATCTCGCTGGGCCAGCATACTGATCTCCTCACGGCCGACTTGCATGAGTTGAACCCGTCTTTAGGTTGCATGACCTATTTCGCAGTCATTAACCTTGCTTACCGACTCCATCGATTGATTTGCATGAGCTGAAACTGATTCTCAGCCGCATGACCTATTTTCGCATCTCTCAATAACTCGGAAGGCCGACCGCCGGCCGACTGCATGAGTTGAATCGGCTCCTTAGGGCTGCAAGACCTATTTTTGGCAAAGCTCAATCCCCGAGCTACCGACCTCCATCTACTGATTCGCACGAGTTGAACTGATTCCCAAAGACATGACCTATTTTCGCGATCTCGCCTGAGCTACCGATCTCCATCGGGCCGACCGCATGAGTTGAATCGCTCCTTAGGCTACATGGCCTATTTTGTGCGATCTCGTCACCAGAGCTACGATCTCCTACGGCTTAACTTGCATGAGTTGAACTGCTCTCAGTTACATGGTTTGGCTTCGCAGCTCGTTAACGACTGCTGGGCTCGGTTTATACAAATAGCCGGATAGGGCTCGCCCATGTGAACTCGCTACACTGCGAATCACAAGGTGGCTCGCTCTATGTGGACTTCTGTGAAGAGCTCACAATGCGAATAATGCGCAGAGCTCGCCCATGGGAACTCGGGAAGAGTCTATCGCTAACTCGCGTGGCTCGCTCCATGTGAACCGCTAGGAAGAGCTCGCCACAGGAATCGGGCAGCAGCTCGCCCATGTGAGTTACCGGGTTCCGGGCCGAAGCCAGTTCAACCAGATGGCTCTCAGTAAGCCGCGGATCGCCCGTAGTAGACGAACTCGCCAAAAGATTACTGCCTCGCACCGTGGGGCCTCGTGGCGCTCCAACCTCGAGCTGATCCGACTCCGCCGGCGCGCCGCGGGCCTCGTGGCCGGCGGATCACCCGCACGTGAGCCGCCGCTCTCGGGCGCTACGGCCTCGTGGCTGCTCCGCACTCGGTGGCGATGTAGCCGAAGCTGGCAACAGAAATGAGCCGGTCCGACCCCCGAGGCAACGTGGCCCGTGCGCAGTAGATGAGCCTGGCCAAAGGAGCTATCAGGTTCTCGCGCCGTGGCCTTGTATGCCCACCGAGCGGCGTATGTGTACCGAAAGTGGCACGTAGCCCGAGCCGACCGACTCGGTGCGCCGCTGCCCGCGCAGAGTGTATTTAGCCCGCCAAAAGTGAGTCAGCTGGGCTCCCCGGCGCCGTGGCCTCGTATGCTCCACCAGTGGTGATGCAGCCTAGTGGCGATGTAGCCCGAGCCGATCCACTCGAGGCAGGGCCGTGGCCTGCGCAAGAGTAGATGAGCCTGGCCAAAGTGAGCCGCCGTTCTCGGCGCCGTGGCCTGCATGCCTGTACCTTAAGTGGGCGATGTAGCCGAGTGGCGATGTAGCCCGAAATGACCGACTCTTTAGGTAGCGTGGTCGTGGCAGAGTAGATGAGCTCGCCAAAGCGAAAGCCGCTGGGCTCCCCGGCGCTGCGGGCCTCGTGGAGTTCCGGAATGAGTGGCGATGTGAGCCTCGAGCCGATCTCGACTGAGGCGCGTGGGCCTCGTGGTATAGAGAGCTCACAAAGTGAGATGCTTGGCTCCTAGCGCTGTGGCCTTGGTGGCGGTCCAGCCGAGTGGCGATGTAGCCGAGTGGCGATGTAGCCCGAAATGATCCGACTCCCGAGGCGCCGCGGGCTCGCGCAGTAGACGAGCTCAAAGTGAGCCGCTGCCCCGGGCGCCGGCCTTGGTGGCGTTCCAAACGAGTGGCGATGTAGCCGAGTAGCGATGTAGCCTTGGCCGCTATGTGTTCTGAGCCGATCTAACTCTCGTAGCGCGGCCTCGTGCGCAGTAGATGAGCTCGCCAATATGAATCGCGAACTCGTTCAGCGCGAATTGCCGGATCGAACCGCCGGCACGCGCCGCCATTCGACTCGATTTTCGAAAGGTGCGCACGCCTTTAAAGGCCGATTGATGAGAATCGAACGCTCAAAGACTTTTTTGAAAGTGCTTTGGCCTTCTTTTATAAATGGCGTGCTTTGTCACAAAGGCTTATACTTTGTATATTTTGCTTTCTCTGGTGCGTAACCGGAATCTGGTGAGATGAATCGTCGGAGTCTAGTCGTCTTCGCTGAGGATCCTTCAAGATTTTGTCTGGGTCATTCTGCTCTTCCGCATGTGGAGTTGTGTTTTTCCCTTAGTCTCCCTTTATGGGAGTCATGTTATTCTAGCTTCAGGCTGTGGAATGCTTCTGAGAGGGCAGAAATGCATTTTTAAGGCCGCCTTCTCCATTTCCTCGTTCTTGTCTCTCCTTCCTCCTTCTCCTTCTCCTTCTTTTCATCTTTTTTCCACATCTCATTCTCCCATTTTTGTTTCCTCTTTTCCGCATAAACTCCTTCCATCCCTTTCTCTTCTCCTCTTTTCCACTTCTTTCATTTCCTTCTCCTTCTTTTCATTCTCTCTTTCTCCTTTGCCTTTTTTTTTTTTTTTAAGGGAACTGCTTGTACTGATTATAATCGATGATATCACTGATTGAAATAAAGAGTGGCTTTTTATGTCTATGAACTTTCTCATTATGTATTTCTCTGTGTCTTATATATCTAAACTGTTAGAGATGTCTAACTAAGAACCAAATGAAATCTTCAACTGCTACATAAGAATCGATAAGGCTCTATTTAATATTACAAACCGATGCCTACCGGTAAAATCTTGGCATGTTTCCGATTCCGCATGTATGCCGTAAGATTTTTCCTTCCTCCGTCTGAGCCACCGTTCCTGCTCGATCGACTGAGATATGATGTGCGACCTTCCAAATAAAGCCTTTAGCTCACAAGGCCGGTTCTTCCGTCGACAGAGTTTCTTTAAGACTAAATTACCCTAGCATGTAGCTTCTCTAGGTTTGACTTTGATTATAGTACCTCGTCAGTTTTCCTTGATAGTCCTCTGTGCGCTTTGTGAGCTTCCACTCGCGCTTTCATCTAGAGATCTAAATTTAGACGAAGAGTCACTATCAGGTTCCACTAATGCTAACTCGATCCTAGAGACTTTATTCCGACCTCAATCCAAGCACGTCTGCCAAAGGCTAGGCAAATGGGGTTTCCCGGTTGTCGACTCTCGTGTCGCCCCAGGGCCCATAATACTGGGAGGTATTCTACCCAATTTCCTTTAAGGCTTCCAATTTGGTCTTCAAGGCGCTTTTATGGTTCCGATAGCTGACTCTACCGTCCGCTTGATCATGGTGTGCCGAGATGAGTAATTTTAATCCGAGCCCTGCACAAAACTCGAATTTGGCGTTGTCGAATCGTTCTCCGCTTGTCCGATACTGTGGCTCTGATACCAAACTCCGCATATGATGGCTCGCCACACAAAATCACATCTTCTCGCTCTATAATCAGGCTAAAGGCTCGGGCTCCCCACTGCGGCTTAATCCACCGCGACGATTATGAATTCAGACCCACCCTTACTCAATGGGCAGTGGTCCCAAGATGTCCAAAAACCCCACTATTGAAAAGGCCAGGCTCAGATCGACGTTAAGGGTCTCCGATGGGAGGCGTGAGATCTTGCGTCTCGGCAGATTCCCGTATTTTTGACTAGGTCGGTCGTGATCTTACATTGTAGGCCGCAGTATCCCCCGCCTCATGACTTTTCCCCGTGCACTCTCGAGCCCGATATGATTTCCTAAGACATGCCCTCGTATCACTTCTCTCAAAGACGCACTCTGGTTTCTCCCGCGACACAATAAAGGTGTGAAAACTTCACAGAAGAGGGCTTCCTTGTGATTGGTAAACCCGCACTCGCCTTATCTTAGCCGCTTCTTTCGGTCAGTCTGCAGGCTTCCGTCTATAATATAATCCCATATAGCTCCATCCAGTCAGCTTGGACTCACCCGGCAAACTTCCCTGCCATGAGATCGATCGAGGGTTCCGCCAGGTATTCGACATGTGTCGACCCCGTCGAGGTCTTCCCGTGAGGTCAGGCTAGCTTCGCTTGGCGGCTGCCGGCTTCGAGAGTTCTCTGCTCTAGGGACATGCTTGACCTAAACCAACACGAATTTTTTTAATATGTCACGAACTTTTCGGAGGTATAGAATCATCCTTTCACTTTTGGCCTCGTAGGTATCTTCTATTTGTCTGACCACCAGCTGGGAGTCACTATAGACCTCTAGCTGGTCGACTTCTAATGAATGGGCGAGGTTGAGGCCCCATGGCGACGCCCCATACCGCTTCGCGAGCAAAGTATGGAATCCAAATCCGAAAGTGCGCACTAATGTCTATTCCTTCCGGAAAGTTGTGATAAGACCCGCCGACCCTCGCGCATCTCGGGCTCCATCTACGTAGAGAGTTCAAGTGGGAGGTCACAGTTGTCAGGGCGTCCTAGCGGGTTCTACCGATAAACCCATGACTAAGCTCTACAAGACTACTCTTTATCGCTGGCCTCGTGATCTGAGCATCGAACTCGCTTCACCGGCCCACCCATCGGCCTTCCGGAGGTCTCGGGTTTATGCAACACTTGTTTCATCGGGTATTCCGCTGAATTTCTATGGTATGAGCCCGGGAATACGGCGAGCCTGAAGCCGCTTGCTACTGTGAGCCAAAATTAACTTTTCCATTCTCGGTACCTCTTTCTCTCGCTCCTGTAGCTCAGGTCAGAATAGTAAACTGGGTGCTGCACTCGCTCTTTATCTCTGACGAGGACAGCGCTGGTTGAAAAGTCTGACACAGCTAAGTATAGAGTAAGGAGCCCCCTCTCTCGACAGACTACTAGGAATGGGAGGGGAACTCAGTATGTTTTCAAGCCGAATGTTTTCACACTTTGTATCCCATTGAAAGGCTTTCTTCAGAACTCGAAGAAAGGCTGGCATTTATCACTTGCCCTGGATACGAATCGGCTTAAAGCCGTAATCCTCCCGTCAGCGCCAGACTTTATACCAGAGGGTGACGGCATGTCTAGCACCACCTTTATCTTGTCTGGATTTGCCTCAATTCCCCAGTTGTTCACTATGAAACCCAGGAATTTTTCGGCTGACACGCCGAAGGCACACTTGGCTGGATTTAGCTTCATGTTGTAACTTCTTAGGATTTGGAACGCTTCGGAGAGATGAGTGATGTGAAGGTCAGCTGTGGTGGATTTTACCAGCATGCGTCGTTCCATGATACCTCCATAGTTGCGCCCTATCCGCCCTCGGAACATCCGTTCACCAACCTCCGTGTGTGGCTCTCAAGGCTCTGGGAGTCCAAACGCATCACCCCGATAACAACAGTTCTCGTGCTTGACGAACGAGGCCTTTTCGGTCGCCCGGGCGTCCATACCGATTCGTCAGAAATGGAAAAGGCATCCACAAAACTATTCATACCGCGGTGGCGCCCACGATGAGGTCGATCCGCAAAGGGAAGCCGTCCTTCGGGTATGCTTGTTTACGCCTGCAGTTCGATACAGAGTCGCCACTTGTCATTTGCTTTCTTGACGAGCACGACGTTTGCCAACCACTCAGGATACTCCACCTCCCTGATCGCTCCCGCTTGGAGGAGCTTGCCGACCTCCTCGTTGATGGCTTGGCCTTTCCCTCGCGCGGCTTCCGCTTTTGCTTAACCTAGCTTCAAGGACGGGCTGTCTGTCGCATGGGTGACACTCGAGGGTCAATTCCTCCCATGTCCGCCGTCCCATGCAAGACGCTTCGCTTCGCCTCAAAACCGAAAGTAAGGAGGCTTTTAAGGTCTTCCGCTGCCTGAGCCGATATAGCGTGATGTTCCGGTCATCATCCAAATGACATCGGTTCTAGCTCTTCCGAGGGCTCTGGTCGGGTGAGCACCTCGTCACGCATGTCAAGCTCGCCCATATTCACGTTGTCGAATCGCTTCTTTGCTTCACGGAGGCCGTAGCATTCTCACCGTTGATCTTCGAACCATCCCTACCCGTATAGTCAGGGGAACTTGATTATCATGTGGTACGCGAGGACGCCTTATCAGGTCGAGAGAGGGTCTACCTAACATATTATAAAGTCACGGGGCGCTTCACAATGAGGAATCTTGTTGTTGTCGTCAGCCGGCAAGGGGGCTCCCTGGTGAGCACCAATGGATTGAGCCCAAAGGAAACACCTTTCCTGCAAAATCCCCGCAGATATGTGTGTCAGGGACGGCCCGCTTTTCTCTCCCAACGCCCATCTTAGAATGGGGCGTCGACGCAAAGATGATGTCACCAACTCCCTTGTCACCAGTCCCGATGAACTGCCTTGTCGGGCTACCACGCACGGGCAACTACCAGCGGTCGTCAGAGGTGTTGCATCTCTCCGCATATGAGTCGAGAATGTGATGGATGTGTCGAGTCGCTGGCGCTTGATACCGATTGATTTCCCTATTTCGCCGAATTGATATGTCAGTAGATGGCTTTCCGGCTGAATCCGTAATTCTCCTCCTGCGAATCCTCCCGAGATCACCTGGATTTCTCCAAGGGGTTGTCAGCCGAGTCGCCGCCCCGCCGGGCCTGGGCGTTGCCGAGTCAGCCGGTTCGGGCTTGACTCGCCCGATTCTCGGGCCTGATTCTCTGGAGATATGAAACGCCGAAGGTACCCGCGCCGTATTAAGTACTCTATTTCGAAGCCAGATGCGTCGTCTCGTGCGATGTCCATAGTCCCGGCGGAACTCGCAAAGATTTGAGCCAGCCCTGTCAGAGATCCTACCAACCGAAGCACATCTCGTGAATTGTTCGCTTGTGACGCAAGCAGTGACCCGCGACACCGAAAATCAGGTGAAGCGCCATTTAATAAAGTCGCTCGTCTTCGACTGCAAGGGACCTGCATAATCTCCGAAGGCTACGCTGGGGATCGCTTCATTTTCTTAGAGATCCTTCTTGGTCGCTTTGTCTGGGGGCTTCGCCCTCGCCGTTTGTCTGTCGCACTCTTCTCTTTGGCGCGGAGGAGCTCTCCTTCGGATATGAGGGCTTCTTCGCCGCTTATACTTCTCGCTTATGAAAAACTACCATGCTTGCTTGAGGGTTCTCCTTGAGATGGAAAAACATCGATCCTTCGACCGTGACTCCTAACCTAGCAATGAATGCAAAGTGATTGCGAATTTTCATCTATGTCTATCTTCAGGACTCTACATGAATTCCGCACGTAGGACTTTAGACTTTCCTACGAGCCCCGCTTTGATCTGGCCAATAGATGGTAATCCCGTTTTCTCGACGCCCCGCCCCATGAAGTGGAGACGAACGCGAATGGATAGTTCTCCACGAAGAGATTGATGAAGGTGGAATTCTATTAAACTAGGCCAAGGTTGGGCCCTTTAGCGTGGTAGCGAAAGCCCTGCATCGCACAGGGTCCTGATACCCATGTAACTCCATTTGATTTTTGTAAGTATTGAGGTGGTCGACGGATTCTTATTCCATAGAATGCTTCCACTGCGGGCACTTAAATTTACCGAAGGGGGTAATAGAGCACCCTACCGTGAAGGGTGATTCAGCCTACTGTACTGCAGGCCCATAGTGTCCGGGCGCGCCCTTAACCACTCCTTCACACGGCCGAAGTCTCATTAAGACTCCAAACCTCGCTCCCATGACGCTTCTCCGCTCCCGGGCCGGGTGATGCAGTTCTTCGTCTCTCGACATGTCCTCCGAGCATTGCCCGCTTCCCTTCCTCGCAGGGCCAATCGCGGGTCCGTGCCTCTCGGCTCCTGGCCGACCGCTCGCCACCCCAGGAATGTCGCACCGCGGTCAGCTCACCTGCAGTGAATGTTACGACCTCCCTGTCCGCCGTGTTCCCGGATGCTGTATCTGTTCGGGTAAGTCGTTCTTAACTCTTCTATCAGCGCCGACGACAAGGCGAGCACTTCCACTTCGCTCGACGCTTGCATTGTTCCAATGCATCCTGAGCCCATTATTCACGCCGTTCGTGGATCTCGCATCTCGCGATTAGCGTCTGCCAGGTTCCCGGTCAATTATCAGAACAGAAATCGCGATATTTATAAAGGAACGTTGTTCACGCATTAAGAATCGATGATGCCTTTTTCAACCTGAATCGCCGAGCGCAGGGAGGTCGCCAGGTTGGACCCGATTATTCGCGCCTGGATGCAGCGCCCGATCGCCCGGCCAGGCAGATCGCGCACCGTTGATCCGCAGCCCACGTAACACTCCTCCGCAGAACAAAGAATAAGGGGGCCTGCGAGGGTCGCGGCCCGGTCGTCCGATGCCTAAGCTTCGCTTTCTTTCTCGGTAGAAAAGAGACCGCTTAGAGGCTTAATGTGCTGCATATGAGTATGCGTTTAAGAGTGCGTGACCTTCATCACTGGTAGTCATGTATTTATGCAGATGCTCAACCGGGCTATATCAGAATCTGTGATTGCTCTCATTGGATGATTTTCTTATCAATATCGGATTTGGTAATGGATTTAGAAAGAGTCGTTTATTCGGGATAATCTTCCCTTCCTTATTGGGGAGATCCAATCGCGATGACCGTTATTTTCTTTTACTTACCGATAAGATTTGGTTGGATCTACAGATGATATCTTGTTGGGGGTTATTCTATTTTTTTGTGGGCTAAATACAACTGATTTCATATGATACGACCTTCTAATTCATCCAATATCGTCCTTCGACCTACTGGCCGGCCTGTATCGGGTAATCAGGCCTCGGTATTGCAAGGCGTCTAATTTGTGGCTTTTAAGGAAATGGGCCTGCGAGCCCATTTTTCAAACTCTATCAAGATTATTTTTGTCCAAAGAAATAAAAATCGTGACGCGCACTCCCCACTTTTGTCGTTGAGAAAGCAAGTCTACTCGTTTTATAAATCGAATTTTAAAATGAAATTGTGATTGACCACCATAGATTTTTTAAATTAACCAAACATCTCAAAACTGCGTTTAGACCTAAAATACAATTTTGCTACCTCAACGCAGTTTTAATCGCAACCCCAAACAGAGCTTCAATCTTTTGTAAAAGTAATCTTAAAAATGTCTCCGTTTAGATAAAAATGTCTCTAAAAGTATAAAGGTAAATCCCCTAATATAATTACAAAATGTTTAGGGTCATTTTGTCAAATCCTTCACATTTATAATTAAATGTGAAAATGATTTTTGTCTCAAAGTGTCTTTTTGTACTTGTGTTTGAATTTCAATGAAAAATATTAGTTTTACAATTTTTAAACGGTTACCCTTTTTGAAAGATGAACCAAACAGGTGCAATTTATTTTTGCTTACCATTACTGTGGCCATTTTTTTTAACCCAACTAGAATTTAGATGGACCATTCTGCTCTGCTCCGTAGTTGTACAAATCCGCCGCTCAATGTGATGCAGATTTAAACTTAATGCGATACTTTTGAAACACACACTAAATATCAGACATGAATTGAAACGTTTTCTTTTTCTTATAAGCTCAAGTGCTATTCGTAATAAGGTTGCCTCAAAACCACCTTTAAGGTTGATTATGATAAATCTGAATTGTTTGAACATCAAATTAAAAACTATTTAATATCTTTTGGATTGTCCCTTTTCAAACTAATTTATCTTTTTTTTTTAAAAGGAAAAATAATGTTATTGATTCAAACTTATAATAAATCAATAAATTCAAGATGCAAATTGTTAATAGCATAATAAACTGACATAAAACCTATAAATTTAATAATATAGTAACTAGAATATTTATGACTCTAATTCTTAAGTATACTGACGATCGTCATCTAATATCTTCGACTTTGACTGAATCGCTCTCACATAATAAAGTCGCACAAAATAAATGTTAGCGTGATAAGGAGATCATCCTAAAATCATGGGATTTGATAAAATCTATAACTTGCATTAGCTTTGAGTGATTGAGTTAATTGTGGGATGATTTCCTCATTACTGTTTTTACTCCATATTTTTAGGAACCGATGTATATCTTGTATTCTATATAAAGAGGTGTATAGCAATGGAAGCATATATTGGAAAAGCACATTCTTTACGATCTTAGAATCCTACTCTATCTTTCCTTCAGGGTATCAGAGCAATACCTCATAATTTTTCCCCCCATCAAAATCTCATTGAAGCTTTGTTTTTTCTTCTTTTACAACCATGGCTGAAAATTTCATGTTGTCCCTAATGAATCTCGAATCATTGTTCAGACCTTGCAAGACAATACCCCTTTCCCTTCTAGAATTATCTTAGATGACACGAACTTCCCTCTATGGTCACAACTCAAGGAGATGCGAATTAGAGCTCAAAATAGATTTGGATTTCTTACTGACACTACACCAAAACCACTTACAAGAGATCAGCAGTTGGAAACTTGGCTTATTGATAACAACCAAGTCAAGAGCTGGCCTATTGATTCAATGAGTTCGACTTTGGTGCAGCAATTCATCCGTCTTCAGACAACGAAAGAAATATGGGATGCTGGGTCAAAAACCTTTTATGATGGCTCAGATGAAACACAACTTTTGAATTGAATAGAAGGTCTTTTACCATTCGCCAAAATGGCAGAGCGTTACCCTCATATTATAGTGAATTGATTGGCATATATCAGGAACTGATGCTCGGAATTAAAACACAAGAAGATGATGTTGATGGGGGTTGTATCTCTGCATGTACCATGACCTCCTTCGAGTTCATATTTTTGCCAGGACTTGACTCGGAATTCAATCAAGCTCAAAGTGAAATTTTACGAAAAGACCCACCTCTTGATCTTGAATCATGTTATGCATATATGCACAAGGATCACAACCAAAGACACTATGGAGGAACCTAAGACCTGCCTAAGACAGTAATAGTTCTATTGGTGTCGTAAACGTTCAGACATGCTCAATAATCAAAGCGAAAGAATTGGTAACAAAACAACAACTGCACATGTACCATTGCGATGAAGATGGACATTCAAAACACCGTTATGAAATCATTAGATAGCCCTCAATGGTGGGATTTCAAAAGAAACCTCGAAGAAAATTGATGCTTCACGTTGCTACCACAAAAACTGAGGACGCACTTCCTTCAACTACAACCATAACTCATGCTGCCATCGGAGACAAGTATAGTATGTCAAACTCATGTCTTACTATGAATACTACATGGATTATTGATACAGGTGCGACAGATCATGTGACAAATGATTCCGACCACCTTACATATGTTCGACCTTCAACCCAACCACACATATTCACTGTTATGAGTTGCACCCGATACCCATGAAGGATCAGTGCTTGTGTCTAGCTCTCTTACCCTTGATATTGTTCTTGTTGTTCCTTCTCTCTCTTCTAGTTTTATCTATTAGCCAAATCACTAAAACGATGAATAGTACCGTGAAATTTTGGCCTAATTATTGTTTATTTCAAGATATCATGACACAAACGAATTTAGCTATGGTATTAAATGAGTGAAAGTTGTACTCATCTTGATCTAGTTGCTGCAGAAACCTCAATTGTCAGGTCAAGCTAATAGCACGAAAGGAAGTAGAGCAAACAAGGATAAGGGTGGTTATGGCATCGTCGCCTTGGTCATCTCTCTTCAGTTATCTTCGCAAGTTAAATCAAAATTTATTTTTTCACACGACTCAGAATTGAAGTTATTGTGAACTGGCTAAAAGCCACATAATTTCATATTTGCCTAGTTATAATAAAAGTTATGTTCCTTTTATGACTATTCACTCTGATGTGTGGGGGCTACTCAAATTGCTAGTTTATCTGGTGCTCGTTATTTTGTAACATTCATTGGTGAATGTACTCACATGACTTGGATATCTATTATCCGCAACAAGGGAGATGTTTGTTCTGTTTTTCAGGAGCTTTATCATATGGTCACTTCTCAATATCAAGGCCGAATTCAAGTCCTTCAATCTAATAATGGTGGAGAGTACATCAATTCTGACCTTTGAGTTTTGTAAGGAGCAAAGGTATTCTCACCAAACTTCTCATGTGCAAGTACGCCTCAATAGAATGGCTTATGGAAACATAAACCGACAAATCTTGGAAGTTGTTTGAGCTTCCTTGTTTGGAATGCAAGTATCTAGTGAGTATTGGGGTGAGGCTGTTCGGGTTGCTGCATATCTTATCAATCATACTCTATCTCGAGTTCTTGATTTCCAAACACCATTTCAAAAATTCCAAGAACTTGTAATAGTGCCAAGTCTTCCAAATCTTGATTAAGGGTATTTGGTTGCACTTGTATATGTCCATCTTAAAGTCGCTGGAAAATTAGATCCTCATGATGTACGATGCATCTTTGTTGGATTTGAAAATTTTAAAAAAGGGTATCGGTGTTTGATCCTCATGCCAAGAAGATGTATGTCACTCGAGATGTTTTATTTCACGAAGAGGTTCCTTTTTTTTGTGGTCCTAAGTGCTCTCTTCAAAGGGAGAAATCATTGAACTTTGGTGAAGATAGCACAGGTCCCAGAACCTTGGTAATCAGATTCTTGATGAGCTCAAATAATGAATTGTTGAATGAAACCAACTCACAATCAAATATGAATATCCAAACTGAAACATAACATATGGTTGCACTACCACCAATTCCACCAAGATTGAGTCACTATGATGAAGATCATGAAAATCAAGATAGCACAGCTTCCCAAGCTGCACCAAAAGCCATAGAAGTCTCGGATGTGTCTCCTCATGTATCTTTATCCCCTTCAATAAATTCGGCATCTATTATTGAATCAAGATACCCAATTAGGACCAATAGAGGAATTCCCAAAAAACAATATGATCCTGATCTTAGTGCTAAAACTCCAGAAACCCCATTCTCGGCTCCCATCTGGACATGAACCGAATCCTAAATTCCAAGGCTGCTAGTCGAGTTCATTTACCAAAACATATACAAAAACAAAATAAGCATTTAGTCCGACATTCCATTTCGTATAAACATCAACATAAAGTAAAAGCGACACTGCATTACATTTAACAAATGATTTACAAAGGAAGGCATTCCATGCCCATTCAAAATAATATACAAAAATCATTTTTAGAGTTTAACTCTTTTTGATCACAAAACATCAATCGTCTAAAAGTATGATGGATGCATATGACGGCATATACTTTACTCGCAACTTCGATGACTCGCACTTCCTCGATTCGTCTCTTCTGCTCCTTATTCACTTAAGATTTCTGCACATGCATAAAAACTACGCCTAAGCATTTTATGCTTAGTGGTTCTATACAATTCTCTTTATTTCGGGCTTTAAATCCAATCATGTAATTATATTAACGTCAGATTTTCAAACGACCACGCAAAGACAATACATACTAAAGATATATTTTCATTTAACCTAATTACAATTCATTGGTCATCATCTCAAACTATGCATTTTCTCACGTGCAACAAATCATTCGGGATCATAAATTACGCACTTTTTCATTCTCATTATCATTTTGCATTTTAAATTTTATCGACTTAACCTACGATTTCAAGATAGGATAACGAATCATTCTCCAAGCATCAGTCCCAATGGATAGAATGAAGATATATATATATATATATATATATATATATATATATATATATATATATATATATATATATATATATATATATATATATTCCGATAATTATTATTATTAGTCAACCCTCCGATAATTTTTTTATAATGGACTACCCTCCGATATCAGAAATTCGACACACCCGATAATTATTATTATTAGTCAACTCTCCGAAACCACTCTCTCAATAACCACCTCATGCACCACCTGTCGCTTCTAGGTGCTCAAAGACATATAATGCATGATACCAATTCCAATACAATTTATATAACACATGCAAATATATCATCACGATATATTTACATAATTTAAATCACACAAACACGCATGAATTTCACAATCCATTATACCAAAATTAGCTCACGTAGCACCAACAAACACAAACAATTCCATCTTGAATCACTCAACAAAACATTTTCACAATAAAACACTGGTCACTATTCATGTGAACAAGAAACCATCGGGTTACCGTCACGCCTATCATCCAATCATCGATTCACTTTGGGAACCCAAATTTCACATTCCTACTCATACACATCACAACACATGATTTAATGCATAAATCACAACCCAACAACCCACACCATCCACATCTGCGGATTGTCCAAATGTCTAAAATTCTAACAATTCGTCATGCCGGACCGATCAAACGGTCGTTCAAGGCCTCAACCCAACCGAAACATCATAAAACACTTAAACAAAGTGTAAAACCAAGTAGGATAAATCCTCACCTCACTTACTTGTCGAACCCCTTAAAATCGTGAGCCCACGTACAGAGGCCTCTCCACAGAGAATGCCTTTCCTTCGCCTCCAGACTCCGACTGGGCTTCTGACGCCCGCAAATCTAGAGAGAAGCTTGATACTTCACTAAAACACAAAAAATGCATTACTGCATCTCCTTTCTTCTTCCCACGTTTGGGCTTCTTTATTAAAGGGTAGAGACAACACTATTATGCTTGTCTTATTATCATTTAAAACAAATTCTATAATGTCATCTATGTCCCCAAACTCGATTTTCGAGCATTCGCACTATCTCTACCGGCCCATTTCCATCACCTCTCTACTCACTTAACATAAAACATGTGTACATGCTATAGGTGACTTTTGTCACTCTCACATTTCGTTTACAAAGACCCGATACTGGCGCTCAAAACGGTAAATTCCGACTATCTCGAATTACCTAAATTCAATTTAAATTCGACATGGTAGCTAGATTTTCAAGGAGATGATTCCAACGGCGGAAACTGCTTCATCATCCGAGATCAGAGAATAATTAGGGATTTTTTACCAAAATTACGATTTCGCTCTTTTTCCGTAAATCGAAATTTCTGTCTTACATTCTCTCCTCTCAAGTTTAATTTCATCCCAAATTCGACAATCATTAATCACTCACATGCATATGTAACGTGGCACAATACCATGCACGTAAACCGTCATTTAAATATTAAACAACTAAATCACACCTTCATCCCTAAATGTTATGATAGTAACGCATCGTGTCCTCAAGGCCCCACGCGACCCTCCACTTACAAGGCGCCATAACACCATCACTAGCCTCACGGTCTTACGTAGCAAAACCTAATCCCGGCTATCCAAAATGCACACTAGTCCCTCCTCAAAGGTCCCATCAGCCATTAATCCTCAATCCGTCCCCAATCCATCAGCATGAGCTGATCTCGAAAGATATTTCCTGAAAGATTAAACGCTAAATAATTCGTGGACACTGACATGTCGGCAGAACGCCAACCGGTACGCTATGCTTGTCTACCCTCTCGAGTATTCGAAAGGCCCAATAAACCTCGGGCGAGAAGCCTCTCTCCGCGCTCACAACCCGACCACTCCCTCCTTAGGCATCACCTTTAAGAAGACGTGATCCCAACCCCAACTCCTATGGTCGACGTCGCACATCAAAGATAGCCTTCCGCCATCTGCTTCTGAGAAGACGCCATCAGATCAAGCTCACCTTCCTGAGGGTGTTCTGACCGATTAGGACCGCGATGGCTCCTCTCCCACCTCGGTCCAACATAACGGTGATCTGCATGGCCTCCCATACAATGTCTCATATGGTGCCATCTCGTATACTCATTTCGATAACCGCTGCGTTGTGCGACCTAATTAAAGGCAAGTGTTCTTCCTAACTACCCTAATGATCAAGGACGCACGCCGCAAAGATGTCCTCTCTAACACTGTGATAGTCCTCTCGCATCGACCATCCGGTCTGCGGTGGAAAGTTGTACTCATCGTCGTAGGCCCATAGCCTTGAAACTCCAAAGTGCGCAGAACCTCTGGGTCCCTACTGACACTATGGATGGCTGCACCATGAGCCGACCATCTCTCGAATGTACAACCCAGAATCTCTCCAATGAAGGTCAACCATGCGCCTAGAAAATGTGTCACTTTCGGTGAGCCTGGCCCACTATCACCCATACATACGTCTCTCGCGGTGACCGTGGCAAAGTCGGGTCACAAAAAATCCATCGCGATCGCGCTTCCCACTTCCACCTCGCCACCTCCAACGGCCGGCAATTTCGCCGCTTCGCGCTCAAATTTTAACTCCGCTGACATCGTGAGACATCACAAGACAAAGTTCCCCACGTGTCTCTTCATCCCGCTCCAAAGAGTACCGAGATGAAGATCCCGTACATCTCAGGCTACCGGATGATCGGCAATCGAGAGGAGTGAAACTCCCGAGAATCTCCTTTCAAATCACCGACTGGGAACCACTACCCGCCCTCATGTTCGAAGACTACTCATCCGAGGGATTCGGCCCAAATTTCTCGCCACCCATACCGCCGCATCATCCCCGATGACAACGACTTCGCTTCCACCGGCCAGAACTCAATCACTCGCTTTCAACAAAGATCGTGTAGCTACTAAACTCCCCAACGTACTCGCGGCTCGCCGCTGCATCAGAGCCCAAACTGGTCCCACACCCGAGCATCCGCCACTCCCGGAAGCCATATTAGCCACTACTTCCGTGATCTCCGACTGAGCGCATTCGCCACCACACTGGCTCTACTCGCACGGTGAACCCAGCGGAAACCATAATCCTCAGAACTCCATCCCACCGCGCGCCTCATATCTGGCAGTCCCACGTGAAAATATACTTCGACTTTATGGTCCGAAAGCACACCGAACTCTCATTATATGAGAGGGTTTCAAATTCAAAGCGAAGACTACTACCGCCACCTATGTCGGTGGGGTAATTCCCCGCCATGATTTCAACCGACGGAACTGTTACTACCCTCCCTGATCGCATCAAAAACACATCATATCCTAGCCGAGGCATCACAATACACTGTGGTACTCGTCCTTCGTCCGACTATCAAGATAGGAGCCGGCAAGTCTCCTCTTCAACTCTTGAATGCCTCACATCTCTGTCATCCCAATCAAATCCCGACCTCCTTCCGGGGCCAACCTCGTCTACAAAAGCACTAATCGAGAAATCTCAACAACTTCCCAGTAATACTCCACCAAGAAACTACGATCTTGAAGACTAACTTCAGCCTCCTAACTCATCACGCCTCGACCGGGGTCCATTGACACGCTTTATGCCACAATTGACGCAACCAAAATCTCACCTCAAGAAGCCAAACTCAGACTTACTAAACTTAGCGTGATAACCGATGGTCTCTCAACCACCACATAATCCGGGATGATACTCATGCTCCCACTTTGACCGGGAGTAGATCAAACAAGTCATCAACGAAGATCACGATTAAATCGATCTGTGGATGAATTGGAATACCCATGCATGAGATCCATGAATGTCACGTGCATTGCCAATCCAGCGGGCATCACCGCAAACTCCAAAGTGCCCATAACGCCCCAAACGCGCCTTAGGATATCTATCTCCAACCTCAAATCGATGCGGCAACCAAAGGCGGGCGTCTATCCCAGATTCACGCCTTCTCAATCATCAACAAATTCGTCAATCCTCCGTAATGGGTATCGATTCTTGATCGTAACCTATTCAATCGTTTAATCAATGCAGTAGTCAAGGTCTTGTCCTTCTTCTCTTCAGAACGTAACCCAGAAAGCACCCCATGGTGAAGTGCTCTGCCTAATGAACCCTTGTCCAAAGAGTCTGGAGAACTATTCCAAGTCTAACCAATCAGGCAGATCCCACGGAGTCATAGCACATGGCACTGGCGTAATCACGATACATCAAGTCTACAACCTCCGCGGAGGTATCCGTAGCCTCATCCGGAAAACATCCACATACTCGCAAACTACCAAGGTGTAACTAAGTCCCGCTTTCCTCGGCCCTCTGTGGTACGCCGCTAATGATCCCCGCGAATCGCCCCACACCACCGTATAATCGCTCCTGGCAAATGTCATGCTTCACCCCGTTACAAACGACGAAAATCGCCCCGCAAGTTTTATAACCTCATACGCCACCACGATCACCCACCTCAGCGCCAATTAATCCATCCCCTGTGATGATGATCGAACTCGACATCCAAGATCTCAGTCCACTGTGAGAGTCCCCTGATTTAACTCGCAACTATCAAGATATCATCCCTACTCGCCTAATTCCTGGGAGAACCACATACAGCAAGGTCCCTCCATGTCTCAACCTCTAACCAACTCTATCGCCAACTACAAAGAATGAATGAATGCGAAGCACCAGAATCAAATAACACTCTACCATAGCTAGATAGCAAACGACTGCAACCGATTCACTGACTGCACCCATGTGAAGGCGTATCACTAACTGATGTCCCCCATCAGGCCTCGGTCTCCGCCTACTCCATACTCAGCCTCTCGCCCGTCGGTTCGAGGTGCCCGTAGCTCCCTCGAAACCAAACCGTCCTTCAGCCTGATTCACTGGGTGAGGAATCACCAGATCTCTTCCCCGTCTCAAGCACCGACCGGGATCTGGCTGGTCCCAAACTCGGGATCCCCGCCTCTAGGGGTAACCCTCCTCACGTGTCCAGTTGTCGGGCAATGGTAGCATACCATCCACCCAGCCCCACCCGCACCTCTGACCTGCCCCCTCGGCCCGATGGCCAGCGACTCTTGAACCCCTCAAGAACTGAGAAGCCCTTTCGTTTCTTCCGAACTAGAAGAAGACTGCTCTCCTTCCTCTTGCTATTAACACTGCGATCCCGAGTGCCCTAGCATCCCGATCTCTCTCTACGGTCGTACTGTCCCAACCATAGAGTCCATGAGCTCGTAGTAGCGGTCCTACACCCTGGCCCGAATGGACAAACTGCTCACCAATCTTCCTAACTCGCCATGTCCGTGGCCACATAATCATCAGCAAAACGAGCTAGCTCTGTGAATCTAGCCATATAATCCATCACGATCATCGTCCCCTGCTTCAGCTCTAGGAACTCCTGAGCCTCACGCCCGCAAAGATTTGGAGTGCCACCACAGCTCAGCCCCTAAAAACTCGCCATGTCATCGCCTCTAGGTCTCTAGAGGTCTCGCCATCCCCACCATACTCGGCTCTGCCCTAGCCGGGTCACGCAGTCCGATCCTGGTCAAAGGCCGTAGGCAATCTCCATAGCCTCTAACACCTTCTCGATCTAAATGAACCATCATTCTCGCCACCATCTGATCTCCCGCAACTTGGCGACGACGCTACTCTAAACCTCTAGAGGTTACTCCTGGACCTCCTCGACCACCCGCTATACCAAACAGGCTATAATGCCACAATACCTGGCATACTCAACAGCCCGCTGATCAAACATCAGCATAGTCAAACGTCGTGTGGTGCCCCACCACGCCCTCGTGGACGCCCTCATGTCCTCGCCCTCGACTAACATCTACACACCAAATGGCGCCAATTTCAATGCACATCTCTACTAGCCAAACAAAGCCTCGAGACACTATTCATACATAGATAAATAGTTCATATACGATGTCCCTGCATTTATATGCAATGCGAGACAACTAATTCACATGTTAAATCATTTTTTTTTTCACAAAAATTTTATTTTCAAAAATTTCATTTTTTTTTCCAAAATTTCGTCTCATTTTATTTGATTTTATCTTATTTTATTTTATTTAATTAAATTTTTTTTTCTTTTCATTTTCCTGAACACTCAAATAAATTTATAAAAATTTATTTTATTCAATTTTCTTTAGTTTTACACCATGTAAAACCTTAGAAAATTCTTTCCCAATAAACCAAATAAATTGATAAAATTTATTTTATTTAATTTTTTTCCAATATTACATTGTAAAAACTCCCAAAAAATTTTCTAACACTTTATGTGCTTACTCAACAACACACACAAAACCAAACACAACACATGATGTCACGCCCGATTCCTGGCCCGACCGACATGGATCCACAACCGAAATGGGTGCGAGAACATATACCGACTTTACCGCTTAATGTGATATCGTATATCCAAGTCTTATAATATATCAACATATCATATACAAAGTCCAAACAAACTACCACCGTAGGTGTTTACAGCATCATATATACAAGATCGAGTCCCATTCTATATATTCAAAACCATACATTTGCATTTACTGATCGTGAGTGCGTAACCCACGTTGATGAACCCTACTCGTGTCGTCTTGCCAGACGCGGAATATCAATGCCTCTTCTTCGTACCTACACGGATTAAAAACCCGTGCTAAGCTTTACGCTTAGTGGGAAACATAAGTAATATGCATATGCACAGTTATAATAAGCATATAACAATAACAGATGTCAAAAATTTCATGCATTCATATCATGGACTTATACAAGTAGTTATGCTTATAACGGACTTTTGCTTATTCGAATCTCCCGTAGGAGTTACAGAAATATTCTATGAACTATACTTATAACATACTTATGTTGGATTCAGACTTTAGAGCTTATGTGAGCTTATTCATATTCGTAAATACCCATAGGTATTACAGATCATAACGATACACCTTCGTTTCCTCTTATTCACATCTGTGTTATTATCATATAACTATGGGAATAATAGACTAGCTGGCTGTGCAAAGACACAAAGACAGCAAGTATCCAAGATACTTCATATAGCATCAAGTGCTCTTAACACAAAGCAGATTGCCGAGAGGAACAGAGTGCTATAAAGACATCAGATTAGAGTGCCATAAAGACTATCAGACAGAGTGTCAGAGCACTACCGGGAGGCCGGAGACACCGGAGTGCTGAGCACTAATCAAGGCACTGGCATTAATCAGAGTGCTTGAGCACTAATCGTGAGTACCGGGCAATTAATCGTGATGCTCCCCACGTCGTGACAGGCGTCGTGTCATTTAATACTTAGTCTGCATTCCTACGATAGTATGTGTTCAGAAACTTCCTATCTTATTATCGGGGCATGAACTTTGCTCCCATCGAACTCGCCGAGGTGAAGCGAAGCTTTGCCGAGGCGATGAGGTACGATACATTTTTCACTTAATTTCATCCTTTTCTATACTTCCGGAATGCGTATTTTGCTTAATACCAAAATCGCCACAAAGGGGTCGCAGGACCACCAGACGCAAGAAGAAGTCCGACTGCACAGACAGTCTGCTCGAAGGTTGTGTACCTAAGACAGGTTTAGGTCGCACTCTGACAGCTTGTTATCAGATCACCCTCCGTAATTGCACAGTTCAAAGGTGTAATTTGCAGATGTGTCTCCGAACTTCCGTCTTAAATGGTGATTTCACCATTTTTCATGCACTTTTCTTCCACAATTCACTTCTATTTCACTCCTCATCAAAAATCAACATGAAATCCCTCCACAATTACTTTTGATTAGTCAAAGAATCCAAAGATTCATACTCAAGTTCACCCAATTCTACAAAACCTTGGAATTGTGAAGGATTCCATATCTAAACATTTTCAACTAGGGATTTTCAACCAAACTTCCCTTAATTCTAGAGTTAGGATGTGTTCCTAACAAAACCCTAGAAAAGGGAACCAATTTAACCTTCAAGGAAAACCCTAGAACTCATACCCAAGTAATTCATGTACAAAAATCATACCAAAAGCCCTACAATTCCATACCAAAGTCATGTATCCATACAAGAATCCATACCTTGGCTTGATTTCCCCCCTTTCTTCCTCTTCCTCTCCTTCCTCTTCCTCTCCTTCCCGTAAGCCTTGTTTGGAGACAAAAAATAATCCATATTTGGTCTCCTCCTCTATTTATAGTGAAGGTTTTTGATTATTTGGCTTTTAGTCCTCCCACTCTAGGAATTTGTATTTCAATCTTTAGTTATTTCTACTCACCCAAATCTTAACAACTATAAATTTTATACCCCTTTACAAATTACCCTTTTGTCCTTATAACTTGTAAAATTTTCTTATTTAAGCTATATTTCGCATTTACCATTTAAAATTTAATTTATACCTACAAAATACCCCAACATGGAAAAAACAACTAAGGTATATTTCGTGTTACATGATCACAATATCATTCATGTGTTACGATATTTTTCACAATAACAATTTATCAAATCACACAATCATTACACACCAAACACATGCATGCAGTGTTCTAATATTTATCCTGTGATTTTCTAGGTACCTACATACCTAACCCTACATCGAACCACACCAAGTGGTAATGGATACCCAAACCCGAGCTCCTTAGGTATTCGTATAACCTGGCTCTAATACCAAGCTGTGACGCCCCAAATCCCGGGGGTCCGTTGACTACCCAACTCGCGAAATACTCGCGGAATGCTCCGTAACCTAACACTATTCATTTAAATCGCGTAGCCTTCGTACGGCGGTACTCTACCCAAATACAAACCTATCCCAAACAATCCAATATGTCCCAATATGAGTACCAATGGCCACTTCAAATTCCATATACCAATGTTCATCAAAATACACTAACTATATACTATAGTTTCAAGAGTTAAAAGTTTACTCTTATACAACACATATTAAAAGTTTACAACATTCTGATACATGTATTCTAAATCACCAAAGCCACAACCCGACTTTCTTTAAGATCACCCTGTGATGAGTCACTCCCATCGACGTCCCCGGTATTCGAAAGATAATATCCTCGATTGCGCTGAATATATCCCAAGAATTAATCACCCTAAATTGGCTACTTCACCATATATGTAATGCTCCTATTGTGAACACACATTCAAGAAATACGCGATCCTACTAACGTCTAAATGACCAACCCATGTCCCGAGTCCTCACCGACTCCCTCACACTTGTCTAAGCCATGTATGAGAAATACTACTTTCAAAACAAAGGTGTTTGTTTTTAAATGTGGATAACTTCTCCTGTAATACCTCACCCGAGATGGTGCACGTATGTGTAACCGTATAGCACTGTTTCCTTAATTATTTTGAAGGCCATATCAGAATTTTTCGGAAGTTTCTGCTTTAAGCGGTGAAATTATAAAGTTTTCTAAAAAGTTAATTGTGTGGCACTTTTTGCAATTAAGGAGTAGAGGGTGAAATTCCAATTATGAATTTTAAAAGGATAATAATAATAATAAATTACCATAATGGTTCAAAAAGACTAAAAAATTCCTCTCTCTAGATCCTGGATGACGAAATGGATCATGACGTTAAATTGCCTCATGAATCTATGACCCGTAAAATCTCGTTGAATTCGAGACAATAATATTTATGATTTTCTCAGATAAATCACAATGACACCAGTAGCTAGATTTTTACGAAAATCTCAAGTCGAAATCATTAATTTAAGTTCATTTAATAAAGTGAACTAAAAAGAATAAAAATTTTATAGAATGGACCCGAATATATTAATAAATCACATCCAAATAATAATAATAGTAATTTTAAAAAAAAAACATAAAAATCAAAAGGGTGTGAAAACGGACGAGAAAGAGATAGCGTGAGGAGAGAGGTTTTTTATTTTTATTTTCTTCTTTGCTTCTTTCATATTTAATAAATCCAATCATGATTTTTATATCTGTTAGAAGAATGGCTTTCCCCACAAGAGTAATCCACGCGTAGTAAATTAAGTTCAGCATTCAAAGAACTCCAAAATGAAGACTTCTTCCTATTTACGTTATTCTCGAGCCTAAATGCTATGTAATGTCTTGAAATTTTCTGTGGAGGCCGCGAAAGGTCAGAACTTCAATCCCAAAATTTTTAGACCGGGAAGCTTTAAGAATTTTGCACTTTGGATCAGGTTCTGATAAACTGTCAATTTCGGATCAAGTTTCACTCGGGCTGAAAGTTCAGAGTGTAGCTCTGACAAGTTGGACATATCCGTAAATATTTTCGGTGTTTTAGACTTATAAGTTCCTCAGTCAAAAGTCACTCAAATGTATGGCTTACTGGCATTTAATAGTAGGCATTTAATACGTAGGGACATTTCACACTTCACATCATATTATCGATGTCCTTATCGAATGGGACTAGCATCAGAAGTTTTATTAGAATCAAGCTCGTTTCGATATACGCTTCAGCTCTCCGCAGATGCTTTATTACAAAACGCTAACCGAGGGCATTTTCGTACTTGTATGGATTGGGTGAAAGATTCGAAAGATCCGACGGTAATCTAGAAGGCTTGACATATGAACGTTAGTTCACGGTAAAAAGCGCGAGTACCTCGCCAAAACCTTTTCTAAAACTAGAAATATAAATTAAGCCAGAAAGGCTTTGAAAATATAAATTGTAGTGCTACTTTTTACCTCCCATTTGTTATACTCTAGAAAAGTCTGATTCAATATTTACAACAGCTTGCCATTAGCAAAACCCTTAGATGGCACAAATTTCACCTCCTAATATATGTATTTCGATTGTGCATTGTAAGGTTATGGATACATGATTGAACTATATCATTCCTACTTCAAGAATTGCTGGTTGTATCTTATATATATTTATATAAAATAGCCGTTTCACACATTCATATAAGAAGGTTAACTTAGTACATGGCGACAGATTGTCTCGAGGTTCAGATCACCTAGCATTTGGTTCCCAGGTTCCATTATGTTTATAGAGATCCTACGTGTTCACCTTAATTATTACGGGTAGTGTTCGAGGTCTACTAATGATGCTGTGTCTGGCCCGTGGCATCACGTCTGTGGTATTTTTGAAATAACAACAAGGATGATATTTGATTTCCAAAATAGCACTTTCAGATATTAATTACTCCAAATGGCCAACAACGTAAAATAGTTTTCGTAATGCTTTTCAAAGACAGCTGTAAATGATTTTCATAAAGAAAACTCGCTTTTCTTATAAACAAGCTTTTACAACCATTTATGTACGTATTTTCTATTGGAGGCACATACAGCGCATAAACAAAGATGAACTTAGTACTAATCGAGTCTGCTTGCTCACAAAGCTCGTTTTAAATAATTTTTCGTGTGCAGCGTCAGTTCGGAGCACCTTTCCAGATCCTTAGTCCACTGTATGGATTTATATGGCGCAGGCGTAGGGCAAAAGTGTTAAATGTGATATTTGTATATGTAAATATTTTAAAGATGATATTCATGCTTGAGAAAACAGTCACATACAGTCATGCTGGATCGATCCTATATCTTATATTTCTAATGGCGCATCAAAGGTCCTTATGGTCAGAAGTTGGATACTGAAAAAACACAGATTGTGATTCTTTATACAGTGATTTTTGTATTTCTGTCGACCACCCCAGGCTCATTATGCTACCGACTTTCTGTTGTTAATCTAATGTGTGATTTGATAGAAAAGTAAAAATTTTATAACCCACGTCTAAAGACAGCCTGTTAATTTTAACGGGCTTAGTCATGGTAACTCGTCACCAGCAGCTTGGTCGAGGTTACTGGAGTTGCCGGGCAGAGCTTCACACTAGAAAGGTCGTCACCCAGAGGCGGCATGGACCGACCATAATCTATTTGGGTATAACCTTCGGTATATCAATCTGGGCTGACCGACACCGATAATTTTTTTTTTTTTTATAATGACTACCGATATTGTAATGGACACCCGATAATTATTAGTCAACCTCCGAAACCACTCTCAATAACCACCTCATGCACTCACTCCATCGTTTGTGGTGCCTCACGCATATAATGCATGATGCCAATTCCAAATGTTAATGATATGAACACACAAATATATCATCATGCATATATTTACATACTTAAATCACACAAACATGTTATGCACTTCACAATCCATTACACCAAAATTAACCCACGCAGCTTAATCAACAATTACAAGTAATCTGCCTGAATCACCAACAAAACACATTTCTTCACAAACAATTGTCACTATTCATGTGAAAGAAAAAACCCTCCCTGCCACTGCTCACTCGCCTATCCAATCATCGATTCACTTTGGGAACCCAAAATTCATGGCCATTTCCGACCTCATACACATCACAACACATGATTTAATGCATAAATGACAACCCAACAACTCCACATCATTCACACACACCCCAGACCGTCCAAATGGCTCCAAAATTTATCACCTGTCCTGCTCAGACCGATCAAACGGTCGTTCATATTCAACAATCAACCGAAACATCATAAAACAATTTAAACAAAGTAAAACCAGTTATAATAAATCCCCACCTGAGTTTGTTTAATTCTTAAAACCTGAGCTCCACGCGTAGACCTCTCCGCGCAGAACACTCTTTCCTTCTGTTCAAGAATTCGCACTGGGCTGATCGCCCGCAAATCTGTAGGCTTCGATACTCTCACCAAAACACAAAAAATGGCTAATGCACTTCTTCTTCTTCTAATGCTGGGCTTCTTTTAATAAAGAGACACACTATTACAGCTTTTGTCTTATTATCATTTAAAAACAAATTTATAATGTCATCTATGTCCCAGCTCGATTTTCGATATTCTAAGAATTAATCTCTGGCCAATCCATTTCCATCACCTCTCACCATGCAAATATGTGTAACATGTACATGTTATAGGTGACTTTGTCACTTCACATTTCGCTTACGACACTCACTGACGCCAAAACGTTAAGAATTTCTAATCAAGCTCTTGACCCGACGAAATTCGACGTGGTAGCTAGATTTCTCATGAGACGATTCCAACCTTGAAACTGCTTAGTCATCCAAGATTTAGAGAATAAATTTTTGATTTTTTACCAAAATTACGATTTTACTCTTTTCCGTAATTCAAATTTCAGCCTACAAATCATTTCCAAAATGAACTCATTTCATAAATTATTCAAATATTGAAATAGAGAGAGGTAGCTGAGAACAAAACTAAAAATCGTCATTTGATTCCAAATCTTTAATCTTTACTTCAATGCTGACTTTCCCTTCTCGCAACCCCCTATTCAAATACAATGATAATCACATATTAGTTGGAGTTATTCTAGAGCCTCTATTTTCATTGTAATTTAATCATCCTTATCTGATAACTCAAACCTTGCTACGCATATTTTAATGTCAAACTAGTCAATATGCCTAACTCACTAGATCACCCACTAGATCACCCACTGTTTTTTTTTTTTTTTAGGGGTTTTAACTCCATAAATTGGTAATGGTTCTTTCATTCGTTTGAAGCACGCTTGGGCTGCTTTCTCCACTCAATCATCCAATTGATCACCAAACCTGCTATCGTGATTTTACATCTAAATCACTTTAATTTGCAAAACAGACCGTATTATTACCACCTTGATAGATTTCTGGCACTTGGAGTTACAATTTAATTCCACTTCCTTTAAGTAAATTGTCTCCAGAACTCTAGTTTACTCATAATTAAATCACTTAATTGGATATAAAACTCAACTATATTAAACACCACAATTACAATTTAAACATAGCATACCCGTGAGCTACCCGAACTCACGTTTAATCCCATATTCCGGAGCTTTAGTGCTACAATTTGCTCCTAGTCCCTTCTATATATTTGTAGTCCTATCTCTTATGGTTTTTTACCAATTGTAATCACTTAATTGTGACATTATAACTTTACTATACAAAACAAGAACAGGGTTTACAAATTGATAGCATTTTGAAACCCAATACTTCTTTTACAACATTCCTTAAACCTATCCAAATCAATACTCAATCAACAATACACTTCAAACTCAACCCAAAAAACAAACCTCAAAACTTATCTACAACCACCAAATCACCTTAAGAAGGTTAGGTTTTTCTCCAACCAAACACAAGAAAAGACGTTGTGGTTTAGTTTTTCTTACCTTGAAGCTCTTCTTCTCTTTTCTTTCTTCTTCCTCCTTCTTGATCACTTCATCTCTTGTTTACATGGAGAAGAAATCACCAACAATGGCTTCTCCTTCTTCTCTCTCAATCCATGTCTCTCTTTCTCTCCAAACCCAAAATGCACAAATAAGAGTTATGCCCTTTTACAAAACAAAAATTGGTCTTAAGTCAAAATCCTTCATAAGGCCTTGTTTGGCCTACACACTAATTCTCATTTCTCATTATTCTCATTTTAAAGCTTCATTTCATATTCATTTTCATTTTATTTCATTTCATTCATATTTTTAACACTACACTCCTCATTTAGGACCCTTAGGTCCCCATTTGACATTTTTTACCAAATTTATTTGGCTCTTACAAAATTTCCAGGTTGTATATTTTTTTCATTCTTAGGATTTAAATTCCGAAAAAAAAATCATTTACTTTATTTTATACCCTAAACATGTTCTAAAACTGTTAGGGTATTTTTATGGCGTTACAAAAACCAAGTATCCCATTAACAACTATGTCTCCTCCTATCATTTGTCTAGGTCACGTGCACTTATTGTGAATCAATTATCCTCTTTTATCTATTTCTAGTACTGTGCAGGGTGCATTGATGGATCCAAAATGGAAGAAAGCCATGAATGATGAAATGGAAGCTCTTCAGAAAAACCATACATGGGAACTTCTATCGTTAGTTAATGAGAAGAAAACAATTGGATCCAAGGGGGTATTCACAATCAAGCTCAATTTTGATGGAAGCATTGATCACTACAAGGAAAGACTTGTCGCAAAAGGGTATACGCAGAAGTATGGGATTGATTATGGGGATACATTTGCACCAGGGGCAAAAATAAATACCATCCGAATTCTTATCTCGGTCGTAGCAAATCGAGATTAGCCTCTGCGACAGTTTGACGTAAAAAAATGCATTCCTCAATGGTACCTTGAAGAAGTATATAATGATCTACCTTGAATAAATCAGGTCAAAAGTATGCAAGTTAAAGAGTTCTATATGGGCTAAAGACTCGAGCATGGTTTGAAGACTCAAAATTTCATGAAGAAGATTGGATATGAACAAAGTGATGCAGATCACACTCTCTTCATAAGAAGGAAATTAGATAAGGTTACTACTCTTATTGTGTATGTTGATGATATGGTAGTTACGGGAAACAATCCAAATGAGATAGCTACACTCCAAGAAAACCTTGCACTTGAGTTTGAAGTTAAAGATCTTGGACACCTGAAATATTTCTTGGGCATTGAAGTTGGAAGATCAATTCGTGGAATCTCTCTTTGCCAACGAAAGTATGTGTTAGATCTACTAACAGAAACTGGTTGGCTCAACTATAAACTTGCTTAAACACCTATTGAGATGAACCACAAACTAGCAATTCAACCAGGTCAAACTCCAACAAGTAAGGAGATATATCAAAGGTTAGTTGTCAAGTTAATATATTTATTTCATACGTGGCCTGATATTGCATATGCAATAAGTGTCGTAAGTTAATTCATGCATGCACCAAGCGAAGATCATATGAAGGTTGTTTATTATATTTTACAGTACCTAAAATCTTCTCTAGGAAAAGGATTGTTTTTTTGCAAAAAATGGAGACCAAGATATCAATGGATATATTGATGCAGATTGGACTGGAAATCAAACTAATCGAAAGTCCACCTCAGGTTACTTTACATTTGTTGGGAAAAACTTGGTCACTTGGAGGAGTAAAAGACGTAAGGTGGTTGCTCGATCTAGTGCAGAGGCAGAATTTCGTGGAATGGCTCATGGTGTGTGTGAATTATTATGGATAAAACACATTTTGCATGATCTTGTGTTGTGGTAGAAAAAACCTATGATGTTACATTGTGATAATAAAGCAGTTATAGTCATTGCAATTATCTCGTTCAACACGATAAAACTAAGCATGTAGAAGTGGATCGTCATTTCATTAAGGATGATCAGGTTAAAGGAACTATTAGTTTTCCATTTGTTACTTCACAAAATCAGTTGACAGATATTCTAACGAAGGGAGTATCTGGGAAGGTTTTTAATAGCTTACTTGACAAGTTGGAAATGATTGACATATATTCACCAACTTAAAGGGGAGTGTTGACGTCAGCTAAGGATATCATCCTAAAATCATAGGATTCGTTGTAATCCGTAATCTCATTAGTTTAAGTTATTGAGCTAATTGTGGGATGATTTCCTCATTATTGTTTTTACTCCATATTTTTAGGAACATCAATATCTTGTATTCTATATAAAAAGGTCCATAGCAATGGAAGCATATATTGGAAAAACACATTCTTTACAATCTTAGAATCCTACTCTGTCTTTCCTTCACACAATAATGGTAAAAAAAAAAAAATTATTCGTCCTTACTAGAGAAAAATGCTTTCCAAGAGAACAAGATAAATCTCTTGTTTAATATCTTATGGTTATCGTAAAAAGTAAAAAGTAAAAAGTCCAATCTCTTACGGTTTTTAGTTTACTCGCGAAAACAGTAGAGGGTGGCCTGGAAAGGGCTCGGAAGCCCAGTGGCTGAAAAGCCTCAACCCTGTGAGGTCAGTGGTCTCCCATAGTTAGAACGAATATTGATTGGAAAATGAAAAGCATCTCACTACTATCTGACTCCTCCTTCCATATTTAACGACAAAACACCCGACTCGTACATCCTCCACTCCAGCCTTACTGCAACTTTCACTTTATATGTCAGCTTTTGGAGGCCACCTGAAAAGCCAATGTCGGCTTCCAGCTTGTCATCTGATCATCTCAGACTTCCCCCACATTCCTCCTATCATTTTCTCACCCTCCTTTGCCATTATTCTTCACCCTTCACTTGACCTCCCTAATGCCAAAAGAAAAGGTTTTTATTAATATTCCTCATTTTTATATTAAATTAATTTCTTCTTAATCATTTGCTTTATCAATATCTATTTAAATAAAATTCATTTATTCTTCTTCTGAAATAGAAAGGGATAAATAAATAATGATATTTCAAATTTATGTAAGAATTTTTTTTTTACTTCAAATGTTAGATAAGATTTTTGGGTATCTATTGTTGTCCAATATCAATAATAAAGTTTGACTTCAATCTTTTGAGATCTAAAATGGTGAAAATACAGTCTTTCTGATTCCATAGAGTTAGAATGATTAGTAGTGATTTTAAAAAGTAATTAAATTTTGAAACATTTTATAAAATACCATTAAAAGTTTAAAAATTTATACTATAAAATTATTTATAATAATACTTGATTGAAAAATACTATTTTTTTTTAAATGCTACTGCCCAGAGCACTTGAAAGGAAATAATTGAAAACGACTTTAATTCTGTTTTTTTTTTTCTTAAAGCACTGAAAATCACTTTAAAGAATAAAGATCGATCGTCTGTGGAAATTGTTTTTACCGTTATAGTGTGCACTTAATGCTGCACACTGTGAAAAAGGATCCGAATTGATTTCAAATATGCCCAAATTACGTGGATTTTTAGGATATGCTAAAATCAATAGGTGGGCCCACAGAAAACTCCAGCGGTGTGCCTCTCTCTCCAGGTAATGATTTAAACATCAGATGCTGCCACAGAAAACTCCCGAGACCAGAGAGAGGATAGTTTCTGCAAATGAAGAGCAAAGCGAAAGGCAAATTGAGATTCGGCGCCAAGCTAGGGTTGCCGGAGGTCTTCCTTTTCTGCTTGCTTTTCTTCATCGCCGGAATCGTCGGCTCTGGTTTGCTCCCTCAGGTTATCTTCCGCCTCATTCTTTCTTCGTTCGCTTGCATTAGACCAAGGCACCATGATTAAGTATGCACTAGACGGAGTAATCGTGTTTAGGCATGCATTAGACCAAGGTACTGTACCTAAGAAAGTTACTAGGCCTAGGCACCGTGCTTAGACAAGGCGGTAGGAGTTTTTTCTTGTCATTATTGTTATTACGAATTCTTCGGTTTTCTTGTCAGGAATTTTCCAGCTCTGTGCCAAGACGGTCGATCAGAGAGGAGAGAGAATATGATCCGGTGGCTCATGGAGTAAGCGGAGAGGATTCGGTTACATCCGTCCCTTTTCAGGTGCTCGGATTGTCTGTTTTACTGTTTAGTTTGGAGTTTATGCTTGGATCAAAGGAAAAACCGTGTGAAATAATCGCTAGTTTGACATTTTTTTTGTCTTTGCTAATATATTCCTTAACTAGTAAGGAGTCTTGAAGGAAATCGGGTTAGTTCGTAAACTTTGAGTTATTGCATTGTATCAGATTGGTTTGTTTAGTCATTGGAGTTAATCTGTTCCTCTGTAGTTCAGGTTTTATTTTTCCTGGCCTTGTTCTCATACGGTCATACTTGATAAGATTCAAAGATTTAAGATTTAAGGAAAATTTTCCAGTTGATGGAAGGGTGTATTTAGAGCAACTTCAAAGAAATAGTGAATTTTCTCAGTGTCAGGGAAAATTGATAGTTAAAAGTTAAAACAGAGGAGCGTGGCGACTTAAGATGAAAGGTATTACAATCAAACAACACTTAGTATTGGTCAGAATACTTCCTTTGATATTTGGTAAGTAATCAGTATGCGGATGTAATAAAAAATTAATACGTGTTCCTCACGAAATTGACCAAGCATTGAAAGATTTAAGGCTATCTCTGTACATGCTCTATTTTATTACAATCAATGCGCTTTTCCAAACATATTTATTGACGACCTTCTAACTTTCTGGTGTAGGTCTTGAGTTGGAGGCCACGTGCACTATATTTTCCTAATTTTGCAACTTCAGAGCAATGCCAGGGCATAATCAACATGGCCAAGTATAATCTCAAGCCATCAACGGTTGCTTTGAGGATGGGAGAGATGCGGGAAAACACTGAAGGAATTAGAACAAGGTATGTTTTTCTTCACTTTATTGTCAGTGTTCCTAATCACTCGTGAGACTATTGGTCAGTTTATGCTAGTTGATTGAGTTAAATTAGAGATGAGGGTTATTTATCTTTTTAAATTAATTGGTGATTGAAAAAGAGGGTTGATTGCATTGAGATTTTTACCAGTTATGCACGTGACAGCTTGGAGTTTGCAATTATAATATACATTGAACATGATTTTGTGTCTCTTCTATACTGTCTTTGTCAAATATGATATAGCACTCAGAAGCAAGTGTATATGATATTATGATGTATGGCATTTATCATAGAATGGCTGTGCTTTTAGTTATCTTTTCATTCAAGTGAGAGCCAACAGCTTTTGAGTTTTTTTTTTTCTTTCTTTTTTCCCTTGAGTGTTCTCATAGTATTGCTGCTTTAATTATGTACGGATTTTTACAAGGCAGATATTGATTGTCTTTTATAAATCATAGATTTATTGTTATACTTTTTTTTTTAAATAGTTCTGGCGTGTTTATTCGTACATATGAAGACAAAACTGGGATATTGGACATGGTAGAGCAAAAAATCGCAAAGGTCACATTATTTCCAAGGACTCATGGAGAGGTATTTCTGTCATGGTAAGCTTGATAAACTTGATCATGTTTGTTATTTACCTATCTTGGCAATCAATAGCAAGCATGTTCTCTCCCCTTGCCCCTCCCACATGTAGCCCATACCTGCTGTGGGATGCACAGACAGTAATTAATGCACCTCCAATTAACCAAAGCTCTTATACCATGATGAAAGTTTCCTACTTTCCTAAAAGCTTAAATTATTACGATTTGGACCTGCAATACCTATCACCCTCTCACAAAGCACACAGGTATTATTGGTCCTAAAACTTTAAAGTCCATCAATTCTTCTAATCTGTGGGTGCTTTTATTTTGTTTATAAAATGCGCCATGATTTTATGAGTTCATCATTGCTGTGGAAACTTCAACACATCCAAAATTGGCAGCTTACTGACCAAAAAAGGATTTATAGGCACCAATAATACACATTCCAAATGACGAGTAAGAATTAGAAATTTATATAGATAAATTTTTACTTTAAAAATTAATTTATTTGTTTTTCCTTTTCCAATTAGTTAACCTTTCATTTCAGGGAAATTCTAAAATTATCTCATTAATACTAGGATATGCCCTGTTTCAGGGGTTTGATGTTTTGTGCTTTGAGATTGGGTAGAAATATAATTCTCATTATGATGCATTTGATCCTGCATCAATTACTGTTCTTCTGTCAAAGCATTGCGGAATTGTTTTTCAATTCTCTTGTTTATATGCGGAACAATTACTGGATGCAACTTTTTGTCTTTTCATTTTCATTGAATTAGTTAACCTTTCATTTCAGGGAAATTCTAAAATCATCTCAGTAATACTAGGATATTCCATGTTTCAGGCATTTCATGTTTTGCGCTATGAGATTGGGCAGAAGTATAATTCTCATTATGATGCATTCGATCCTGCTGTATATGGCCCACAAAAGAGCCAAAGGGTACATGCTGCACAGAGATATATAATTTTCATTTCAACATACAGTTTCTTAGTTATTGGATTTGGTTTCTTCATAGCATACATGCATATAGAGTTTCATTTTCAACATACGGTTTCGGGTTTCCTACTGGTTGGATTTGTTTCTTCTGAGCGTACTTGCATACAAAGACTAGCACATTTCTCTCTGATGGCCAAAAAAAAATGATCTTTCATCTTTTGACCTATGAGAAGTCATGTTCATGCCTATAATATGTTGGATACGATTCTATCAATTCTAGATAACCATGTTAGAACACAAAGCATAATTTTAATGGAGAAAAACTGTAAATTACATACCTGATTTGGAATCCACTATTGCCTTCTTCGACAAGTAAATCGATGAAGACTCGCAAGGAACGACCTCAAGATCTTCCCAATTGACTCTTATCAACTGGCGAATGAGAATGTGCCTCTCACTCGATCTCGAAAAATATTTCGAAAAACTCGTATGTGAGAATCAAGACGATCACTTGGGGCCTGGATGACCTGCTCTCTATATATCAGTCGACCACTGCCCTCTCATCACGGCCTAGCCGCACTCAAATTTCACACAATACCTAGCCCATATGTTTTATTGCCAGTTCCAATAATCTCACTTAATTGCACCAAACTTATCCAGCTTAGTTTTAATTCAATAAAGCCCACATAAAAGGAAAATCTACATTCCTCCCACTTCCCAAGTATATTAATTGGAAACAAAACTGTGCGCACCTTTATATCGGGTCTAGAGATTATTCTGACAGTCAATCCGATCCCATAAAGTCTCAACATCTAATCACGGGCGATCAGATGTACTAATGCTGGGCCCTTCCATGGTCACTTGTGCTTTCAACTTTACTCGATATGGGATTCAATATTGCATTGTTTAAAATGGACAATACTCATAACGAATGATACTTCCGCGTTGCTATCCATTTTGTTACCCAAATTCTCTCTCCCAAGTGTCACAAAACCTAGTGTGTCACTGAGAATATCCATCACGGTTCCAACGAATCCTCAGAGTAATGCTGTTACCTTAATAAAGAACTTTACTTTACATGTAACAAAACATGCCAAGCATGGGCTAATGCCAAGAATGCCCATAGCCCGTATTCAAGGTTTACACAATGCCTTGAGATTTTCTAACAATTATACGTAATTAACTCGGAGCAAACCTACATTCACAAATACCTTATTGAATGTAAAAGAGTTGATACAAATTCAATTATTACCAAATGTAATGAAATCGATTCATCCTTCATAAGAGCAACATAAAACTTAATAGCCCTAATTAATTCACAAGATCCCATGATACCCTGCTCTACGCACGTAAGCATTGCCGATCAAATACACGCTTCAAGGCCTTTAGTTAGCGGATCTCGCAATCATATCATCCGTTGATATAAAACTAATTTCAACGGTCACCGCTTTGAACTTTTTCCTTTATGGCCGCGCATTGACCCCTCCATGTACTTGCACTTCGAGACCTCCGTTGTTGTTAATAAACAACACCGCAGAGTTATCATTACAATACTACCTGTATGGGCCTATCCACAAAATCAAACACGCTTAACTCCTTAATGAGGCTCTCTGAGCCAAATCGTCTCGAGTAGTCACAAAAGCATGCTACAAACTCCGTCAGACAGGTGAGATGCAATTGATTTCGCTTCTCACTTTTCCATGACACCGCACCTCCCGCTAACTTAAAGATATAACTGCTGACTTCTTTTCATCCCGATACCCAAAGAAAGTCCGAATCAATAATACCTAATCAACCAGAGGTCCCGACACGCTTCAGAATCAACATATGTCATTCCTCTTTGCTACCTCATAACCTTTCGTACAGCGAACCCAACGATCACGTTCCTGCCTGACCGACATCCGCCTAGAAGTCCCTACAGAAAGGCACATCGTGCCTAGTGCATACTGGAAAACATAATAATCCCAAGTGCACTAAAGATAAGGTACATTCTTCATTCGGGGCTTTCTATATCCGAACGGCGACATCGCGATGACCAAATTTCATCACCTTTACAGACAGGAGCAATTCCTAGCTTACATTGTCAGACGTCAATCTTCTAAATCGATCAACATACGCCCCTCCGAGATAAACCCAATAGTTCGCAAGAACGATTCCTATGAATCTCAAATGCCTGTGACAAAAGACGCCACTCAAGGTCCTTCATCAAGTTATTTGACAACATCCGTTGCTTATTCTCATGCAAGAAACTGGGTCACTGCCATGCAGGATATCATCCACATGTAGCATGAAAATGAATTTCTCCCACCGACTCCTCGCAAGATATGTACATTGATCTACTTTGTTCTCAACAAAACCATATGAAGCAACAACACTATGGAAACTTCTTAAGTACTAAATTGCCTAGAAGCTTCGTTTGAGACTAGCTAAATAGACTTTCAGCCTACATGTTTACCCTCGAATCATTTGCCTAAACCTTCGGGGTTTGCATCATATAGACTTCTTCATTAAGGTTCCATTGAGAAAGGCGCTTTAACATCCATCCTACAGAACTCCATATCAAAATGAGCAACTAATGCCATGATCAATTGAAGAATCTTAGAAGAGACCTGAGAAAGCTGCTTCATACTACTCCTCTCTCGAGGAAACCTTGGCTACCACCGCTTTAAACTTTTCAACCTTTCCTTGTAGTCCCTTTACTTTATACACCCATTTTCATAGCCACTCTGGGGCTCCATTTAATTAACTGTGTAATCTAATAAGTTCCTAAACTCCGTTACGCCTCATGGGACACTTATCTCATCGCATCCAACCACAGCTCGGGACAAGTAGACAAGAACAGCCATAAGTTATCAGGTCGCTAATGCAACCGTTACTGGTCTTGCTCTCCTATATAGACTAAATAGTCCTAGTGGTATCGGGCCGATCGCCTCCTTTAGCGGATCTCCCCATCGAGTAAGAATACCACATTCCCCCGCACCGAGAGCCTTGATGGACATCACAGAGCCGTCTCAACAAATGTGGATCCCCTTGGGCCCCACAGTTCAATATGGTGTGGGAGTTTCCACAATTATCCGTATGGGGAGGAGATACAGATACCACATTACTTATCGTACTATCATCCTCAATAGTCTGCGGAGCAGCCACTTTTCTACTACATCAACTCCAAAAACTTACCGTTCATGATTCCATTGAATTCTTGCCCCATCAGGATTAGAACCATATCCCTTCGAATGTCTCAAGATACAAATAAGACCAAGGGTTCCTGGAGTCCAACTTACTTAATGTCAGATTATATAACTTTACTCAAGTAGACATCCCCAAACCTTAAGATGGTTTGCTGTGGCTTACGCCCATAACTCAAAAGGAGTCAATGGAACAGCCTTTTAGTACGACGATTCAAATGCATAAAAATGTTGTTTTCACCCATGTAAAATCGGTAAATTTGTCCTGTACTAATCATACTCCTTACCATTTCCATAAGAGTACGAATATACTTTCTGGCTTATACTCATTTGCTCGTGACCCTGTGCATCAGAACTGTGCCACTATCCCGTAGTCCCCAAGATTTGGGCGAATGGCCCTAAGTCGGGTCTAAAGATCGCTACGCCATAATACTCTCCACTCCTCATTGATCTAACAACTCCTTTATGACTTTCCCAATTGTTTCGACTTCACCAAAATCTTCGAACTTGTCAAGAGACTCGCACTTTTCTTTAATCAAGACAAATAACCATATCGAATAGTCATCAATAAATGTGATGAAATAAAAATTTCTACAATAAGGTCACACATAAGGTCCACTTATATCTACAGGAATGACTTCCAACAAGTCGTAATCCACTGGATCAGCTTTCTTATCTAATATTTTACCCCTATTAACAGTTTCACAGATATCCTAAGTCACTTTTAAGAGCAGCAGATATTGGGCCTTTATCACCTTTCTACTCTATCCTTGTAGATAAGTCGTTTATGCCATAATGATAAGACTTAGTAAAGGGTCTCTAGAAACAAAATTTTTCACCAGAGGTTACGCGATATGTCATCTAGAGATAAACTTAATTTGTATAATCCGGGCTGACATATGATGCTAATTAACTCCATTCGGTTTAAGAAATATTGAAATAATATCATTTTAATTTCAAAAGAATAATCATATGAATCCAAACATGATATCAAACTAAATTCCTTCTAGCTGCGTACATAAATGTGTCTTTCAACATCACACTGTGATACTAACTAAACCAAGATTGAAGATCACTCTTGGTCATGGATCGTCAAAATGCCATTTTTTCACAAAGGAGGCTTTGATCTCATCCTTTCGCTTCATTCCGCCATGAACTTCCTGAGGTAATGCAACATGATTAGTTGCTCCACTATCAGCTTCACTGAACCTGGATGGTGCTTCCTCATAGTTGGATTCATAAACAAGCATTAAAGAATCATTACCGAGGTCACGCTGACATCCAAGCTGCAATTCTCATATGTCTTCCCCATGGACCTTCTTCTGCAAAAAGGAAATAACACCGTCTCTTTTCAAGAATGTTCCTCTTCTTGACCTATATTGTCGATGAATCTATGAGGTTTCCTGAGCACCTCACAGTCTGTAATTTCTGCATCCCCTGATTCTCTCTGGACTCCAAGATATAGCTCGCACTGCCTCTTCCTCCTGCTTTCCCTCCCATCACCTTGTACACACATATCCGTCTGTGTCCCATCCTGAATCAGAGTTTTTGTCTTTGATAATCCCAAACTGAAGGGTGTTCAGTGGTCAATGCATAATGCAAGCACTGAATGGTAAATATTAAGAGTCAGGAGTTTCGCCTTTAGTCCAATTATCCTTGTTATGATGACTCAAAATCCCAAATTGGTGATTTTATCAGCATTTCACAATAAGAAATTTTCGTTGTTTGTCTAATCTCATGATTTGGATTTAAACCCGATTTAGCCCCATGCAGTTTGCCAATTGCCTTAGTTAAAGATGCTCATAACTGAACTATTCTCTTCAAAATGTCTCAGATATGCTGCCGTCAATAAGCAAACTCACGCTCTTCCCTGTGAAAGATAACCCCGCTTTCCTTCAAAATTCCTTCCAGACTAGAGGCCACTTATATCCGCTCGCCTTTATCCATCAGAGTCACTATGGGAACATCCACCCATTCCAAACAGAAAGTCCTCTATTTTTGAAATTCAACTGTATGATCTCACTGAAATGGAATACCGCCTTTAAAATCGACCTAAAAATAAAAACAAACAATACAATCAAAGATCATGTGTAATACTATAGAGAATTAGCACACATCATCATAATCACCTTCGTAAGCAGAGTGAAGATATTAGCCTTTGTACTTCTGATACTTCCCCACATGATGTCGCTACGGTAATATTCTAATCCTTCTCGTGAAATACCACCTGCGTATGAACCACTAAGATCAGCCACCATTTCTCACATTACGCTATACATGTATCCCCTCCATGAAATAATACAGATCACCTCCTTCGGGAGTATGGTCACGACAAATAGAGACATCCCACACAACAGCGAGACTGATATTTCTCAAACTCCAATCAAGTGTGCCACTGGCGGTCACAACCTAATCGAATCCTTGAAAATCACTCATACCAAGAGATAATCCTTATGTATCACACTCAGTATATATATGTAAATGCTGAATTATACTGTCTTTAATTCAGCTCTGTCGATAATGAATTTAGACTTACATACCCTAATGCGCCATATTCATCTTAGCAACCATATGTATTCTCAAACATAGAGAATACCAAAAATACGTAAAAATACCCCACTCTGTGCGCATAGGGTTTTGTTTGATTTTCATATCCTGTAAAAGCTTCCAAACATACTAAGTCAATATACTCACATTGTAGAGAATTCCTATACGACCTCAGATAGATCACAGCTTCCCCACCAATGCAACACTCCCATGATACTTACTGCAATACTCCGTGGCGTTTGCCAGGCAGCTGCTGCGGCGTGTGGCTGTGCCGGGTTATGTTGACGTGCCGGGCCATGGATCGAACGCCGGCCGCGCGACTTTACCGGCCGCCTTTGATCGCCGGGCCACATCCGCCGGCCGGACGGCCAAGGGTCGGGTCAAGATTTCGGCAGATGACGCCATCGCGACGCCATGACCACGCCATCGCCCACGCACGCGCTGCTACGGGTACGCCACAGATAACGCTACCGTCACTAATCGAACTAAGTCAATAAACGGATCGGGCGATCCGGCTTGACAGGTCGGTTGTCGACGGTATGCTGACGCCGCGCCATGACGCAGCGCCGCTGCATCTGGCGGTCTCACGCCGCTGTCGCCCTCGCGCGGTATGGCGACAAAGGCGACGCGAGGGCGCTGGCCCGGCTACCTCCGCGACGGGCCACCCACCGGCGTGATCGCCTCGCCGTAGATTCCAACAGGCAAAATATTTAATTTCGATTTATCAAAAACTCCGAAATCGATGTAATGCCGCTTTTCATAAAACCCAAAAAAATTTTTTCCAATTCCTTATGTTTTGAATTCTAATCTATGGTTGGCTCGATAACAATCGTTGGATACTACCATTCTATCAATTCTAGATAACCATGTTAGAACACAAAGCATAATTTTACTGAGAAAAATCAGAAATTACATACCCGATTTGAATCCATTGTTGTCTTCTTCGATGCGGAATCGATGAAGACCTCAAGAGAACGCACTCCCAAGATCTTCCCACCGACCACGAACTGCTTTAATGAGAATGCCCTCACCGATCTCAAAAATATTTCTCCTCAAAAACCTGAGATGAGAATTGTACGTATCACTTAGGTTTAGAGGGACTTAGGCCTTCTATATATATTGAAGCTCACCACGGCCCTCATCACGGCCTGCCGTACTACCTCACACACTACCACCCCATATGTTTTATTGGGTAGCTTCAATAATCTCACTTAATTAGACCAAACTTAATCCAGTTAGTTTTAATTAATAAAGCCCACATAAAAGGAAAATCTTACATAATATGCTCTGGGTAGTTGATCAAAGTTATGCTTTGGGATTACGTATGACCGAAACCATTGGCCTGGACTGGTTAATTACTGGGAAGTAAACCTGCCTCTTCAGTCAACCGTCTGGTTTACATTGATTCTGATCATTTGCTAAATTAACAATTGAGTTGTTTGAATAAAACAACGGCCAAAACTCCTTATTTTTCTTCTTTTCGTAGTAGCAAACCAATCTTAAGGTTAATGGTGTGTTTGCAGCGATTCTACTTGGAAGTGCTGTTAATGGAAGTTTTTTTCCAAGTGTTTTTAGAGGATCACTAAGAACATTTGGTAGTGTCTAGTTGAAGTGTTTTTACTGGAATCACTTGTAAAGTATTTCTCAGAAAACAGTGCAAGTGATTTTAATTTTTGAATGTGTTTCTTAAATTTAGCCAAGCACCTTTTTTTTCTTTTTTCTTTTTTTAAACTTTAGGCTAAAAACACTTTCTGAATTACTGCCAAATAGACTTTTAAATATTTTTCTGAACGACACTACAATTTATTTTTTGACATTACAAGTAATTTTAAAAATCTCTAGAAGTGTTTCCAAAATATTTTCAAACATCTAAATTTTCTTCAAAAACATTTTTTAGGCTAAAAGTGTTCATTCAAAAATACTTCTTTAGATTTTTATCTCCATAGTTCCTGTTCTCCTTGAAGCTCTAAAAGGAATGAATTCCTTTTGCCACCAAGTGGTCGATAGTGAAGTGCTAACTTCCCATTTAAAATTTGTGTGCCATTGTTTAGACCATTCTATAGGATTTATACTTATAATCTCATTATGATTTGGATTCTATGTACCACTAACTTCTAATTTGGATTCTATATATCATAAATGCATAAAAGACAAGCCCATTTATCGCCAATGACAATAAAAATTATCTTCTTTAAATTTGACCTAAGAGAATTCATGTTCAAACCAATTATATGCTCTAAAGAAAAGAAAGGCATAAATCATAATTCACAATTTGGATTCATCATTAAGTATTTTATTGTGATGTTGGTGTTACATATGGCTTAATGCATTGACCTAGGGCAGTTAATTGCAGGAAGGCGAACCTGCCACTTTTGCAAGTTACTCAATTGTCTGGTTTACATTGGTCCTGACCATTCCTTGACTTAGGTTCAAAATTATCTTGCATACTTTTCCTGCCTTCTTGGTAGCAAACCAGTTTTAAATTGAATGCACTGTTAGGTTTTTGGCTCCATAGATTTAATACCTGAAGTTTCAGAAAAGAACAAATTTCTTTGGCCATTGAGTGGTTCTATTGTAAAACACTATATTATTGTTATTATTATTAAAAAATCTGCATGCCACTCATTTCGACTGTTATTTAGGGTGTTATTTGTGGAAAATCCTAAAGCTGTTATAATAATTTTCAATTTTTTATACTATAATTCTTGATACTTTACTAAGGGTTCAAAGATTACTCAAATAGTGTAATGCTTACTAGAACAACCTAATACAGATTGCTACATTCTTGGTGTATTTGTCTGATGTTGAAGAAGGTGGGGAAACCGTGTTCCCATTTGAGGTAAGGATCAGAAGCACAATTTTTTTTTTTTTCTCAGCATTTGGTTGAATTTTCAAATCAACTTTTGTAAGTCATCCTAGGCTTTGATTTCAGAATGGCTTGAACATGGATAAAGACTATGATTTCCTAAGGTGTATTGGTTTGAAAGTAAAGCCACGCAAAGGGGATGGGCTCCTGTTCTACACAATGTTCCCAAATGGTACAATCGATCCTGTAAGTGTTCCTTCTCGTGATCTTCATCAACATCATGCAATCATAACATTTTTACTGACAAGGTTTTTTCCTTGTAATTTAAAAGTAGAATCCCTTTGTTCAAAACTCTGCATACACGTTCATTACTGCTTGTGGGCATAGCTTCTCAAACTGTTAAGCCTCAAAATTCAGTTTTGAGATTGAATGCAACTACTTCATGTAAACATGATGAGTAGTACGATTTTATACCATGATCTCACAAATTTTCTCTGCATAGTACAAGCTCTGGAAACTTCTTCTCCAACCAGAGCTAATAACATCGTGAAGCTCATTAGAACCCCTAAATGGCACTTCTTCTGTTTACTTATATTTATATTTATATATTTTGAACTTTTTCCTTGTGCAAAAGCTAACACGACTGCATAGAGATTGGTCAAGAATGGATTTTGACCCAGTTCTTACTTCATAGTTTGATGGATCGGTTTATCTGGATGAGGATGCAGTGCCCTTTCATACGGAAGGGTGCCAAGAAATTAGGGAAATAGCCAGTATACTTCCATTAGCAGAGAACCACATATTTAGGGGGGACTACCAAGTGTTTTGGGCATGAAACTATCCTTTTTAAGGTTACCTTAACATTGTGGGATTTTTACTTTTTCCCTAATTGTCTGCTAGTTTGTGGGAGTGATTGATATAGATGCAAGCACAACGGTAGTAATTTACCGGCTGTCGGGTTAGATGGGGGTGAATTGCACTGAACCACATGCTTCACCAGAGTCAGGATGGCAAAATTCTCCATATTTATTTGATTATAAAAGATTATGAACTTTGGTATCGGATTCGGGGGGAAAGCAATACTTTATATCATTGTTGTGTTTGCGACCACAATGTCATATATCATGGCGCCAGGGTTTAAGACAGTGCTTGACATCTATAAATTTGGACGTCAAGTTTCTCCGTGGTTGAATGTGTTGGCTTCTAACTGGCAGCATTGGTTGGTTGCTTTACAGACGTCGCTTCATGGGAGCTGTCCGGTGATCAAAGGGGAGAAATGGGTGGTGACAAAGTGGCTCAGGGATGAAGAACAGGATTACTAAATATTTATCTTTTTGACCAGTGGGTTGCAAAAATTTTGTTCTGCTCCCGACATTTTGCGATCTATCCCTTGCCGGAAGAGTCTCACTAAGTAATGTGTTATGAGCAATTATCCTTTAAGAAGTTTTATTTACATCAGCTCTTAGAAGTTGCATTTACGTCGGCTCTTTAAAATGATTGAACTTGGAACCTTGCATAAAACCCTATGGCCCCTGGGAAGGAAACTGACTTGGATTTTTCCCATTCGGTCTTAAGGCTGCCACTTAGGAGTAGTTTCAATCCAACTCAACCCAAGCCCAAACCCAATTACACACTCAGATGGGGCACATTTAATTTATGATTTGGATTAGGTTTCGACAAAACAAAATGCCAAATTTGAATCAAATTGGCTTGATTGTTGGATTGATGGAGATATGTTTTTATAAGTTTATAAAGCCTAAAGATTAGATTTCTAGTGAAATGTACAGATTATAGGTTCGTAGACACGTGAACGTTATTGAGCAATTTTTGTTGACTAAATGTAAATTGATAAGAAAAATATTTGGCGAAATGGACGTAAAGTTTAATGATATACTATTTTTGACAAGATAAGCCCATTCTCAAAATGTCAACGACAGAAGCATTGAGCCTACTTTTGGCTAAATTTTCGCAGTACGGAAGGGGTACAAACCAGTCATGATATAAAGCTAAGAAAGAAGGGAAAGCTGGATGAAAAATATATTGCCTAGGCAAAAAGAACGTCGAAATAGTTCAGTAAAGCCCACTCTGTTCTTATAATGTTAAGCAATTTGTCATTCCAGTAAGTGGACTGACATGTGGAGGAAAATGCAGGAGCTTAGGACCGTACGGTTCCATGAAGCTCGGCCCAGCCTGACACGGTCTCAATATTCTCAGGCACGAACCAATACCAGTCAGGAATCAGATATAATTGATCAGAGCAACCCTTTCTTTCAGTAATGTATCTGCTTTCTTATCTTCCTAATCCTAAGCCGCAAAAGTACATCTCAATTACAAAAATAAATTTCAATCACCACCAAATGATTAAAAAACAATTAGCGGGCACTAAGATATTTCCAAATTGCTTACCATAGGATTCAATGGAATGCAGCATTAGAACATGAGCAACTTCAAGGTTAATCTACTTCTATAGCTGGAAAACAGAGCCAAGTTGGATATCAAGGTGCAGCTTCTTATGGTCTCTGGTTCAATATGTTACCGCGATTTCCCAATTTTTGATCATGCAATAAAATATTCACTATTAAACCTTAACAGCACCTTACCTTCATTTCTACAACATTACCTCGTTTAAGATCTTCTTGTCCTCTCTCCAATTCCCAGCAGATGCACAAGGTGTTGCCTAAGGACTTGAGGGAGGTTTTGTTGGAACTTGGAACCGAGTAACAACAGAGCAATGGTCCCAATTCTCAATTTCGTGGTAGGCATCTTTGATACCCTACTGATCAAATTTTGCTCTCACTTATAGTAAAACTTTGATTCCCCCACCTCCCTTTCACTTTTCTATAGGGTGTTAGTTAACTCGTATATGCAGCAGTTGGATTCCAAATGCTATTTTCCTAGTCGGATCTCTCATTTCCACCAATAGGTGACTGATAACAGGCCTTACCCGCTTGGATATCACAATGAACTCAACAATCAAAGTGGCGAATCACAACTTGTGCCCATTTTCGTAAGGTTGCTTCCCCCACCTTTTTAACACGTGCATGCAGCCAGCTGCGCCAAATAGCCCAAGAGAAGCAAATGCAAAGATTGTTGCGTTCCCAATGTTCCTATAGTAACCTCCCTGAGACATAACCAAAGAGCAAAAGATCAATATGCAAAATTACCATGGAACGGAATCCACATTTAAACAAAGGTGAGAAAGGGGATTGGCAGTATTGAAGCAACTAATTGAAATGTATGAGAAGTGATCTGAGTCAGACACGCACTTGCACTAGAGAAAATAGAATTGCCGCATTTGCTGGAGCAAGAGACAGACTTATCATCCCTCCACGCAACTCATTTGGCACATACCTATGCATGGAAAAAGAAGCATTAGAACTGTTAGTCCCACTTAGACACACACACACAAGAATCGATTAATTAATTCCCAGTTAAAGACTAAGAAACAGTAAAATTAAAAGTAAAAGTCAAAAAACAACTTATTCAACATACATGGTCCTCAATCTGGCGAGGGAAGGTAAAATCAAACCAGCACAGGCATGGAATAAGCAAAATAGAGTCACTAGGACTCCGATTTCCTGCAGGACAAAATTACGTGGCAAATTTCAGAACCCTAGTCTTCGTGACAAAACAATTAAGAAAAGAAAAAAAAAATAACACTTCTTTTCATATGGTCAATGATTCAATCATCAAAGAAAATACCTGATAATCATAGGCTACTACAGACAAGACAACCCCCATTATAATGAATGCATACACCAAGTAGTCCTCAGTTCGAATAGATGATGGCCCACTGGTGAGCCATGGTAATGCTGTGCTTCCAAGCATTCTTGCACCCAGCAAACATGGAAAAATCAACCCCAGATGCACTTCTCGACCATCAGCCTAAATTCACACATATGTTACAGAAACAAGGTCAATATGATTTAGAAATACGTAAGGTAAAATACATGACTTGCATACATCAAAGAAAGACACAATTTGACGGCTTCACACAGGCTAATATGATTTAGGAGTAAAGCTTACACTATCTCCATATAATTTACGTTAAGCAGAAATGGTAACAGTCTTTCTTCTCTTTCCTTTTTTTTTTTTTTTTTGGCTTTTTTGGGGTTATTTATGGAAATGGTTGAGGGGAGGGATCAGCATGGACTCCATATTTGTTCGCACTCTCAAAATTTCATGTGGCACAGGAACCATAGTAAATTGAAAAGATAAAAGATTAGTTCTAGTATCTAATTGACTGTCGAAAAAAATTGATTTGAGATTTAGACGATAAACATAATGCCATAAATCTCAACATTTTGCCTCAATCAAAAAGGGGAAAACAAGAATTTTGAGTGTCTTTGATCGTTAATGTTCATTAGGGAGAAACATTTCCCCTTTAGCTTGTTTAACTAACTTTTGGTCTTGCACCTTTTATTTATTTATTTATTTATTTTTGTTTCTAAACACATCAAATGTATTTTATCCTAAATTCTTTGAAAATTATCACTGTTAATAGATTAAGGTGCCAAATTTCTCAATTTTAGTCAATATCAAAATTTCATCAGAAAGTCCAAGGTTTTTTATGCACTGAGTTTTGTAGGTGTCAATGAAATTTAAGACTTTAAAGTGGGAAAAATAAAAATAAAATTTTTAAAAAGCCAGCCATAGGAATGAAATTCATAATCATATTGTATTTCAACCACAGAAAAGGCCATACCACCAGAGTTGGAGCCCATAGAATCCAGAAGACTGTGACGGAGAAATGAATGCAAGCTTGTGCACACGCCAAAAGCCATATCCTTTTATCTTTCAAAAGAAAAGCAGTTCATCCATGGTGAGCACATGTTCTAGCTTCTACATTTCTCACAAATATAGGAAAAATATTTATGTCCTACAACTGTTAGCAAATGAAAATTCCACAGGCACTGAATTCAATTCCTTAGTCTGTGTTGACCACAAGAATTCATCCAACGAAACAATCATCGATATGTACATGCACACTTTGTATGTATTCATTTAACAGTTCATTTAGGTAGTCTCAACAGCCAATAACATACAAATTATGCATTGGTAAAACCTATATTTTGGTGAATCAAAAATTGCATAAGGATGCATTTTTCTAGGTTGAAGTCTTATGAAATAATTTCAGTCAAGTATGAAAGAAAGCCTGAAGTTAAGTAAAAGCATAAGCTCACACCAACCATAGTTTTAAAAGGTGTGCTAGGCTCAAGGCACAACCACTCCGTAATTATAGGGCTTTGCCTTCTAAGACATGCGCCTTATAGATTATAATTTCTTTTTAAAAGAATTTTATTCTTGAAATTTCTAATTATATATTGAATTTTATATAAATTCACTACTTTTTTCATTGAAATTTTCTTTAGATATTAGGAATCTTTAATTTTTTATTAATATAATCATACTTTGAATCATATTTTATAAAATTGATGTGCATCCAATGCCATATTTCACTTCATAAAAACCCGCGCCTGAAGGCTCCAAGAGGCCTTTGTACCTTGGTGCGCCTTGTGCCTTTTAAAACTATGACACCAACAGTAGCTAACACTAAAATTTTAAAACCTTAATCTGAGATCAACTGCATAATCATCGCCTTTTTTTTTTTTTTTGATAGGCAATTGCATAATCGTCGCTCAATGGACTAGCAACTTGATATTGGCCACATCTTCCAGACATTTCTGACCTTCTAAAATGCCAAGGATATGTTCATGTAGTCAAAGGAACCTCCCTAATCCCAAGCCACACTATACAGGAATAAAAGGATAAACCCTCTAGAAGTATTTGGCTTTCAAAGCACAATCAACGTCAGTACTCCACCTACAAAATGAGAAGGATGGACAAGGTGAACAAAGGGCTGCAAGAGTTGGACATAATGACTTTGTCATGATGGGGACTAGAAAAGAGAGAAACATGCACAAGAGGAAGACGATGGACTACAAAAAAAAATCAGTCTTAAGACTCCTGTTCAAAGAAATAAGAGATAAACCTTACAACTGAGAAAGGATTGTCATAAGTAAGAAAATCAATCCATAGTGCTAATTAGCATTCAGTCAGTATCTTCTCACCAAAAAAGAGTACAAGTCTATTTACAAAAATTCCATAACCTCTATGAGATTGAAGTTATGTCATTGTAGGGAACCTGCAAGCCTCAATCTTATTTAATATAGTAACCTAGTCCTCATACTCCAAGCTTTCAATCATTAAGTCAAAAAATTAAAGAAAGACATTAAGAATATGTAACATACCACAAAAAATATATGCATAGAAGGACATTCTGTATTCCTTAAATACTGCCATTTGTGGAGTTTCGGCCCAACATTTGGTGATATAAATGATAGTTATCATTGCTAAGATCACACTTGCTATGGAAGGAGCAACCACACTTTTCTCCACATCACTACCAAGCAGCCAATTTGCAAGCACTTGGCTTCCAATAAAAGATGCAGACTCAAAGAATGTCATTAACCAGAAAGTATCAATCAAAATATCACGTCTGTACCCAAGCTGTAGCCAAAAGAAAAAAAAAACAGAGAATATTAAATTCGTCATTTTTTTTTCCGCAATAAGAGCTATTTCTAAACCCATATAACTGAAATAACACATGATCCTGAAATGCTCACAAAATAACAAACAAATAACAGGAAAAAAAACCCAGTGGTTAACTCGTAACTGAAAAAGAATAAGTATTGTTTAACACGAACCTTATCATGTTCAACAGCCATCCATGTTTCGAAACAGAATGAAAATATCGAAGTGGCAAGAGATAAACAGATATTTGCTACCCAAACACTAGGTTGCAGGGTAATCCTCCTCCATATGCCAACCAAGAGGTGTAGAGTACAAAAGGACAAGCAAGCTTTCTTTTGACCTCTACAGAAAAAATTATATGACAATTAATTTAGCAAGAAGTTATTATGTTCCATATCAAGTGAGATACGAGATTTATTGAGATATTATTTAACTGATATAGTAGCACTGAATCGAAAAGGTATTAAACTTTCTAGGACTGTATTTTCTGTCTAATTATAAAAGACCAAATGCTTAAAGCTAAGGGCCATAATTGTTGTGGCCACAGTTTGATGTTGAACATTAATCACAAAAATCCTTCCACAATCTTCTGGAAGAGCAAAACCAACTTCAAATTTGAGCACAGAAGGTCAAACAACAAGTAATTTTCTTTCATTCTTTTTTTTTAATGATAAGTAACAAATATTGTTTCGAACAAATCATATTAATGTTATTCTTAGGAAATTGTTGGCTCGTCATATAATTCCCATTTCACCAACTTTCATCCCTTTTTTTTCCCAAAGAATTTGGTTAGCTCAAGTTTTTCATAATAATCCTGAATATTTCAATATCTGGAATCCTAAATTTACTATCATGCCTAACGATGACCAGAACAATTTATCTTACAAATCTCCAATTTAACTTTTTCTCACATTACCACAGCGAGTGGGAATGAATGGCATTTCTGAAAACAAGTAAATTAATTTTTTTCTTAAGAAAAAAAAGGAAGAAACAGAGAAAAAGTTGCACTTACATTAAATCACAAAGAACGCCTAAGAAAGCACTAAAGAAAAATGCAACTAAATATCCAACACAGAGATGCACCACCATCTGCTCCCTACTGACGCCATAGTAAGCCAACTCAAACTCTCCAAACACTGACGAAATACCTTCCATTCCTGTAAGAAGGGGGGAAAGTCATTACTGAAGCCAATACACAATTGAGAAAAACAATAGCTCACAAAATTTAGATTCGCTAAAAAATTTAATAGACCATTTGATTGCCATGAAAACTTGGGAAATGAAGAAAAACACATAAATTTTCAATTTGAAATTATTTTCCTTTCCGAAACTTCTCAGAAGCGAAATAAAGCAAAAAGGAAAATACTAAGGAGGATGGGTGACCTGAGGCAAAAATGAAAATGAGAAGGAAATTTCTCTGAAAACGAAGGAATGAAGGTGAGGTTCCATGGTCGAACGGAGTTAGGGTTTTGTTAGAGAAGTTAGGCAGAAGAAAGATCGAGAGGAAGTTTGCTACGAAAATGAAGATATGTAGCGAAGTTTTTGGTTCCCAAACTGAGCTCTCGATTACGATCCCCATCGATTTGCAGAGAAGATGTTTAGATCTCAAATCTCTAGACCATTGTTAATCGATGGATCAGATCTCAAAATCTTAATTCCAGGTTTTTCAAATTCGAACCGGCGGATCAAGAAGAAGAATTAGCCCTGCAACTGCGCATTTGCCTCAGTGTGTCTGCTTTAACTGCCCAAGAGGAGCGATTATATAAGAGTCCCCGAAACGGTGTCGTTTAACGGTTCCTTCTGCTTTCGTCTGTGCACTATCTGTTGGCTTATACCTATTGCCTGAACTTTGAAATGCTAATATAATAACATAAAATTAATATATAAAATTACTACGAGAGCAATTTGGACCAGCCCTCTCAAAACATAATGCATTAAAAAATGATTTTGTATGAATAAAAGGAAACATAAAGCGTTAAAAATATCAATTTATTAATAACAATAAAATTTTAAATACATATAATGTCTTGTGAATTGGAAAGAAAAATTCAAGATGTCAAATAAAATTTTAAATTTTATTAAATTTAATTTTAAATTAATCTGAAATATTTATTATTTAATACCTTAGTGTTTAAACGTATAGGAAAACTAATTGAACCACATTTTTGAATACCTCCAACATCTCACGGTTCTCACCCCTAATGAAATGATTTTACTTTTTAGAATAAATGTAAACGACTACGAGGTGAGCTTGGCAAATTTTTTAGAAGTTTAAGATTGGGTGGACTCGTTTTCCAAACAGTCATAATTTTTAAGTTCGAGTCTCCATGTTTTTCCCCTCTGGGCTCTCTCCTTTGTTTGAGATACCCTTCCTAGTTGAGAGCTTTATTCGTTTATTTAGTTTTCTCCATTCCCGTCGCAGTCTTCTTGGGCTCTTCATTCTTTACAATAACATCTTCTTCCACGGTTATTCTCTTTCTATGAACCGAATTTCGTCTCTTTAAAGAGTGGATGATGTAGCGTAAAATACGTCTTCAGCCAGCAGAGGACGGCTCCAAATCCGATCATTCCATCACACTTCACTTCATGCGGATCGCTTATCTCATCTCCTGGCGCCGTGAAAGGCCAGATTGCATTTCTCGAACTCCTCCAATCAAAGGTATATCTTTAAATTTTCCACGTAGATCTCAAAAAGAAGCACATGAGGGCCATACATACACAACCACTTGTCGATCCTACACTGATTTAACTCGGTGAATAATTCCTAATCCGCATTCCATTTAAATTCCATCGATATACGGGTTCACATTTTTATTTCACTTGTCAGATGTCAATCCATTCAAAACAATGGGTAATTATATTAGCCTTTCTTGAATATGATACTAATAACGGGAAGCTCCAAAGGGAGATATTTAGACTACGCGTCTACTACGCTCGACCTTCAAGCCAGGAAACCATCAAGGACACTTCCAATGGGGACGGATTCTTGTTTCCTTTAAATATGAAAGACTTACTCTTTCGTTTATCCGTGGCTGCCAGTGGCATTCAGATCATTGGCCCTGCTGTTCACTATTCCGCAAGTTTATTACCCGCATAGAGTTTCCGCCTGAAAAGAGTCAGTCCGTCACCTCGGTACCGGATTCAATCCGTGGTTACACAACCAAGGCCAGCTGAGATGGCGCTAGTGGTATAAAACTACCGAAGGAGACAAGATCGAGCGGTGATGGTACAGCAAACTGAAAATCCTGGGCGCATCAGTGGCCACAACGAGCAATCAAGGGCCGTGGACGGTAGGGAAGAACGTAGGCCGCATGGGATGAGGGATGAAGGCGAAAACACAGGTGTCATCAAGGCAGGAGGATGAAGATATACGGGGCTTACTTCTCGCAGACAGAGAAAACGAAGGACGGCCAAGTTTGAGGCTCAAATTGGTACCATGGCCTTAGACAAACCCAATGTTTGATAATATGATTACGCATTCTCCCACTCCAACAAACCGTAATTAACCCTTATCAGCAGAACTGGCTGACAGCCCGCCCATTCCAAATGATCCGCCAATCGAACTGCAGGTTTCAATGGGCCCGTGCAGCCTGCTCTTTGGGCGGAGTCAGTCAAACTCAGGCCCATGGCAGTTTTTTTGCTGGGAGACATCGGTTAACAGTAACAAAATAAAACATCTGAGCAGTCGCCTTCAAAATGCTCCCCGCATACGACTAAGCCGATGATAAGTGGTGCTGTTGTTTCATGGAAGATCCCGAAAATGCAAGAGTCACAGCCACCCACCATTGACTGAGATCGGTCAATGCTCAGCAACGGCGCCCGATCGGTTTTTGCCAGATGTTTAGAGCAAAATCACCGACTAGAATCATGGAATTTACTACGTTCTCTTCACTCCCGCTCGTCGCTTCCCTGGTGTGTGATAGGATATGAACGACGATCGAGGAGTCATAAGAAGGAATGTCGAGCACCGGCCACTATTCGAGGATTCCGAGATGCCGGTTTGATCAGGGCTTAATAGACATACCTTCAAGGTTACCTTTACACGGAAAGGGAAAAGGGACGCCAAATCGGTGCAGGGAAAGCTAGACCGCTTGGCTTTGATGCTTTATCAACTTACTTCAGGTGAAACTTCTAATTTGATCGCCTCAGATTCGATCACCGCCAATCCTCTTACGCACAGTTGGGTCGATTGCCAAAAAGAGAAGATTTCAAAATTTTAGCTCGAGAACAATGGTTGTCCAACCGTAATTGGCATCAATCGCTTCACATGCTCGGGCTTGAATCGCCAGTGCAACCATAAATCAACTCATGTCGCTTTTCATACTGGGAAAGGAATTAGCTCGATTCGTAGCGATATCGATAATCGCAAAGAGTTGAATCATTCAGCTTTTAAAACGATGAGGCATCTATTAGGCATTTCTAAAGAGTCGAAGTTCACCGTCTACGATCGATCAAGAAGCTACATACCTGAGGCACCACTATAAAATTTTATCGGGCTCAAAGAAGGTGATTCCAACACCCGCTTTCTTTCACGAATCGCTTCAAATAAAAAAGAAAACGAGATTACTCTGCTTACCACCGATAAGTGAGATCACTTTAAAACAGACGAGGATATTCAATGAAGAATCGACTATTTTCACGACTGTATTCGAATAGTCCTTGTAAGTATGATGGTCTCTGATCAGGTCGATGTTGTAATTAAGAGAGAGGAGAATACCGCGTTGTTGTTACTTCATTCAAGGAAGAATTTAAGGGTGGCTATTATGCATGCACTACAAATCGCCAGACCTGACTCGGGCCTAATCCTACGCTTTATCAAAGGTTTCTGGGGATCTAGTAGCGACACGTATATCGTAGATAAATTTCAAAGTGATAAATAATTTGTGTTTTCTCCGCTGGCAGAAATCCATAATGAATATATGCTTGATCTCAAATAATTTCCAGAATCTAAGTGAAGGATTACAAAGCACCAGACTGTAATGAACTATAAAATCTTCGTTGGTTTTGGGTAAACCGACCGAAAAAAATTGTTACTCTGATCATCTCTCAGAGCACCGCATTTGTTTCAGAAGGTCAATCAATGGATAATGTCTTAGTGGTATTCGAATAATCCATCATACGGGCTATGAAGAATAAAGGTAAACAGGGATGTGGCTTTAAAATCGATATCGCAGTTTGTGAAAAATAGATCGTGGCTTCCCAGAGGATTATGTTGAAATTGGGTTTTGATAATAGATGGGTCGATCTCATGATGCTATGTGTTTCTATAGTGAGTTATAATGTCTTGGTGAATGGGAGGGAGGAACAGAATACCTCTAAATATATACTCTAGCTTGTTTTCAACATGTTAGTGGTATTATTCAAGATAAATCGAATTTGAAAGAACTCAATAAATATAGAGATTTATAAAACCCGGAAATTTGACCAGTTATAAAGGCAAAACCGTAATTTGTCCAAAGAGGGACATCAAAGACATGGATTATGAAATTGGAATACAATTAGTTAAAAGTTAATGGCTAGAATGCTAAATAACAAAAACCTTAATTATAAAGAGCCGAGACCAAAATGCATTTTCGGGTCTCCAAACAAGGTAGCCACGAAGTCAGCACGTATCTCTGTGCTTCAGCGCTTCCGAAAGAGTCTAAGATTTCGATGCACCTACGAATGTGTCATCGCACGCGATGTCTTTGTTCTCGTTTATTGTCTAGAATGGATTCACCTCGTGAAGTTGTTGATGAAATGTAACAAAGCTCAACTTTGATCGATCTCGCTCCGTCCGTCGAAGCCAACGATAAATGAAAATGCTTCAACTAAGCATTGATAAAGTCTCTCGTGATAAGGGTAAGGGTTCAGATCGACTACCCGCCCCGCGAGCCCGGCTGATGCAATACGAAAAGCATGGAGTGGTTAATTTACGGTACGGCATGAAGAACTGATAAAGTTTCAGTTTTGGCTTGAAAAACTGGAAAGGGCTTTAGATGAAACGAATGTCCAAAGGGACCGCAGGTCACATGTGCGTTTCATCACCGCAAGGTGCACCATGATTGCAGTCGGGTCTTGAGAAATCCAATTACTTCCAGATCCGCCATACTGATTACTGGCCGCAGAGTTTAATACGTAAGTATGTCATGCATGATTACAAGGAGTCAAATGGAAGAAATTTAATTTAAGACAAGGGAAAATGATGTTGGTCGAATATGAGAAAGAATTTAGCCGCCTTAGTAAATATGCAATTTAATCCGTTTACTAAAAATTCAGATGTGGACAATTCAAGAAGGTTTACAGAATCTATTAAAAGATACCTCACAATCACATCACACAAGTCGTAAATTTTTATCAAATATACAAGCTGCCATAAAGATTGAGAAGTCCGAAATGAAAAGTCAGAAAGAAAGAAAGAGAAAAGTTCTACAGGGCCCTCTTGGGAAAAAAAGATCTGCAGAGTCACAAGTTGTTCTGCAAAGATGTGGTTCATCCTACAAGGGCAGGAGACATGACCTAAAATTTCATGACACAAAGTTCCGATCGAGGTATATCAATTGGACAAGAGGAAAACATGTATACCGCATTGCCACAAGAATAATATGGGCTGTGTGTGATTTATAATCAAGGTTGTTTCCTTGTGGAGTACAGAGAGCACGTGATAGCAACCGTCCGCGAGGTTTGGGAAGTCCTAGAAACCCTCGAAGGAAGTGGTAGAGGAGGGTCAAATGCACCCACAAACTCCGTAGTGGGTGGTAGAGAGACTATGGCTAGCAAGGTAGAGGGTAATGCTTCGAGACAAAGAATCGTCCCGGCTACTACTACCCAACATGAGTTTTCTATGCGAAGGAGAGCTCGAGAAGATCCCACATACCAGGGTTGTCAAGGGTACATTCACCTCTTTTGAGATATTGACTCAGATGTTGACCGATCCGGCCTACACATTCATATATATGCATGGAACAAATGAGCTTCATAAACTACCCCGCAAAGTAGTCATAGATTATGACTTGTTTGTTACAGTCCTTCCTGTAAGTACGTTGTTGGGGACAATCGCAGGTATAAGAATCGGCTCCCTTAATGGTCCATGATAGGGAATTCTTTACGATCTAATTGCTTTGCCTTTCATGAGTTTGATTTGATTCGAATGGATTGTTATCCAAACATCAGCTATAGTTGGATCGTGATAAGAAAATAGTCTTGTTTAAATGTCCCCGACCACAAAAGTAACTATATAAGGTATCCTCGACCAATCGCATTTAAAATTTTGTCACCATGAAACTGACGCTTTCTTCTCGAAAAGTTGTGAATCCTTCGCTTTGATTCTGACTCCAACGAGCAAGTAAATTTAGAAAATATTCTGATTAGGAGTTCGATGTGTTTCGAAGAGTTAATGAGTACACCCGAACGAGAAGTAGACCCTCTCTATTGAAGTTGTACAGATCTAATTCTATTTCGAGGACACCTACCAGATGGTTCCAACCTAACCGAAAGAGTTGAAAACTCAAATACAGGAGTCATTGGATAAGCGGGTTTATCCGACGTGTCTCACCGTGCCACGGCTTTATTTGAGTTAAGAAGAAAGATGGCACTCTTTCGATGTGCATCGGATTACCTACAGAAATAAACAAAGTAATGCTAAGAATAAGTACCGCTGCAACAAGATTTATTCGATCAATCGAGAGGAGCAAGTGTCTTCGAAGATAGACTTACATCGATATTATCAACTCCTGTGTAAAGAGGTTGATGTCCCGGAAACAATTTTAACTCGGCTACTATGAGTTTTCGGGTCAGCTATTTGGGTTAACTAATGCTCCAAATTGCGATTTACGTGGACTCGATGAACAGGTTTTCCGCCCTAATTGGATCAATCTGTCATGGTATTTATCGATGACATCCTCGTGTATTCTAAAGATGCACAGGAACATGAACACCATTCGAGGATAGTGTCGCAAACTTCGAGAGAGAATCAGCTTGTTTGCTGCTATAAATGTGATTTTCGCTTAAGGAAGTACATTCCTAGCCATATTGTATCTCAAGTAAGGTATTAGAGGACCCAAGAAAAATCAAGCACTGCGGAATTGAAACCTCCTGAATGTAACCGAGGTGAGAAGTTTCGCTGAGAAGGTGTTATTATCGTGAGATTTTGTACAAGGCTTTTCAATATAAGATCTCCTACTTACAAGATTACTCCTAAAGGAGGAAGTTTGGAGGATGATATGCCAATCCGCTGAAAGATTAAAAGAAATATCGTTGAAGCACCAGTTGTTGATTCAAATTACTAGTAGGGATTACACAATATATAGTGATGCTTCGAGGATAGGTTTGGGATGCGTATTGATGCAAAGATGGGTGCTGTGGCTTCATGCCTGTGCAATCGTCGCACATTTACAAAACTATCCTACACACGATTCGAGTTAGCAAACAGAATGTCAGCTGGAAAATTTGGCGACACTATTTATATGGAGAAAAATGTAGAATTTTCACTGATCATAAGAGTCTAAAATATTTGCTAACTCAAAAAGATTTGAACTTGAGGCAACGCTTATGGTTGGAATTCATCAAAGATTCAGGATCAGATAATCGACACACTCGAAAGCAAATGCAAGTGAGTGCATGCCTTGATAGGAAAATGATTTGGCTTCCGACCTTGGAAGATTATGACTGGCAGATCAGACCACGGAGCCTTGTTGGCTCAATCTGAACGTGATAACGGATTTAAGACAAAATGATAGTGAATTGCTCAAAAATGATGACAAGTTACAAGAATTGGTCAAATTGGCCAAGATCGAGACAAGATCGATTTCGCTTATGTATGGAAGGAGGTTTGCTGTAAGAAATGATTATAAAAATTCAATGATATGGAAATTGAAAAGAAAATATTATATGGAAAGCCACAATAATCGCTTTCACCATGCATCCGAAGTAATAAAATGTACTAGATATGAAAACAACTCCCACTGTACGAGGGATGAAAAGGACATTTATGAGTATGTACAGGTCCGACGTGGTCGCCAAGTAAAAGCTGAACACCAAGTGCCATCCGGTTTATTGAACCCCCTTCCAATTCCCCACCTGGGCGGATAACATAACTACGTGGATTTCAGATCCTCGTTTTCTCTCACCCAAAAGAAACATGATGCAACTGGTAATTGTGATTGGGATCGACCAAGTCCGCTCACTTCCTATCGATCCGACTAATTACCCATGGATCGCTTAATGACCTTTGTGTGACCTAAATTGTCGGGACATGGCATTCCCCGTATCGATAGTGTCCCATCGCGATCCGCTTATCGCCAAGGTTCTGTAAAGAGTTACAATACCTTTGGTACGATTGAATTTTTAGCACTTCTTTCCATCCACAAATGTACTTCGATAGCCGAAAGAGCGATCCGTATTAGAATATATGCTTCGGCCGTGTATTAGATTTTCCAGAAGTTGATAGGTACGTTCCACTCATGGAATTTGCCCACAACAACAGCTTATCAATCCAAGATCGGGTATGGCTCATGAAGCTTTCTCCAGATGGAAGACGATGGCTAACTCCTACGTGTCGGGATAGAGATGAATGAGCATAAGATTATCATTCGAATTAGTAAAAGACACAGAAGAAAAGTTCGATTATTCAAGAGAGATTAAAAAAGTCGCATGTGATAGACAAAGGTCTATGCTAATTTGAAGAGAAAAGATATAGAGTATGTGAAGTCGGAGATAAGTATTTTGAAAGTATCTCTCAGGGAAAAGATACTCGCTTTTGGAAGGAAAGGGAAATCGAACAAGATCTGTCTCTGCGAGATTTTGGAAAGAGTCGACCAAGATGATCGCTTGGCACTCCTCCGGATAGCCAACGATATACATGTATTCCATGTGTCTATGCTTCAGATATCGCTCACCCATCGTACATATTACCAGCCATGATATACAAGTACAAGAAGATTTCTACCTTCGATGAAGAGCCGAAGTCATTCTAGATCGTGAAATAAGACAGCTTACGAAATATGTCTTAATCGTAAAAGTGTTGGCAACATCACGGTATAGAAGAAGTGACATGGGAACCAGAATCGATAATGAGGGTACAATACTCCCACTTTCTTCGTTTGTGCACTTCGAGGACTAAATTTATTTTGGCGTGAGATCAGAATACTCGAAATATACCCTAGTTGTTTTCAACATGTTAGTGGTATTATGTCAAGATAAATTGAAATTTTCAAAGAACTGTAATAGATTTATAAAAACCCGAAATTTGACCAGTTATAAAGGCAAAACCGTAATTTGTCCAAAGAGGACATCAAAGACATGGATTTATGAAATTAGAGGCCAAAATACAATTTTATGAAATCGGGAATACAATTAGTTAAAAGTTAATGGCTAGAATGCTAAATAACAAAACCTTTAATTATAAAGAGGTCAGACCAAAATGGCTTCTTTTTAGTCTCCAAACAAGGTAGAAGCTTACTGGGAAGGAGGAGGAAAAGAATGAGAAGAAGAGAAAGGCATGAGAGAAGGAGGGGAGCAAATCCAAGGTATGGATGCTGACTTTGTATAACTATGAATGTTTAAATGGAATTCTCAAAGTTTATGTGAAGGTTCATGCAATTGTATGGTTGTAAGCTTCGTCTAAATCCTAAGGTTGTTGGGGATTACATCCAACTAAAGTTTCTTGAAAGTAAAAGCAATTTAAATGGCACAAGATCGCATGAAATCCTCATTTTGAGGAGGGATTCATGGTAATTAAATAGGGGTTTACAACAAACCCTAACAACCTTTATAATTGGTTTACGTGATTGCTATAACCCATAATACAATTTGTTTCTGGGGAGGTATTCATGATAGGTTTTGATCTATGGATGAAAGTGCATGAGAAAGGGGAGAAAATACCCATTCCGGGGTATTTTTCGGTGAGGTGTACCGGCACACCTTGAGTTTGTACCGGTACACTGTTCTCGTCATTTTAGTCAAAGTACCTAAGACATTGGGGGTGTACCGGCACACTGCTTCAAGTTTTCCTATTCTGAATTCACTGATTCTCAACATAACTTGCTCATTTTCTATCCGATTTGAGTGATTCAAGTACTAATTAAAATGTATCACAGAACCAAACATAAATCTTAATAGGTACTCCAAATTTGATTTTAGATATCAAAATTCATCAAGGCTATGTGCAAGCCTTATTTCCCGCATCGCTTGATCATAGAGTACTTCGAGTTGTTTCAGATTTAACTTTGAGTTTTCATATTCAATCGGGTGTGATTCCAGCTGAATAGAACCCTTAGAACTTAGATTTGAAATGAGTACAAAGAGATATTTCCAAATATGAAGTTAAGAGACCCCGGAAAAGTGAGTATTTCAAACTGTCCTCGGGTAAATCGTGAATGACTCTGGCATGAAAATGCCATAATTTAGTCGATTATCCATCGGAGTGATTCAATTCCCTCGCAAAGTAGATTCACAGAAGAATAATACATGAATAAGGTATGGATTACATACGCATCATACTTTTTACCAAGATATGAAATACGATCCGTCATAACACATAATTGGGCTATGAATGCCTTATTATAAATAGTAGTTACTCGAACTCATATAATTATAAAAATGCCTAAGATCAGTTATTAAATGACACGGCACTCTGTTCGATTAGTACTGGTACTCCCGTTAGTGCTCCCAGACCCGATTAGTACTTTGCACTCCGATTAGTGCTATCAAGACTTTGTTCCGACAAGATTTCAGACTCCCGACAAGGCACCGCACTCGCTCCGACAGACGACCCCCGCGTTGCTACGACACTCCCCGTCCTGGCTAAGTGCTACGACACTCCCGTCCCGACAGTGCCATGGCACTCCTGCTCGTACACCGAAATCGCTATGCTACAAGACTTCGCATCAGAGAAAATCTTCTATACTTTACTGGCCATGGTCTACACCTTATTAGCACTGGCCTGTATTCCATAATTATATGATAATATCCCAATAATGAATAAGAGGACACGAAGGTGTATCGCTCTGATCCGTAATAATTTCACGGCATTCTCAATACGAAGAGTTCTATAACTCCTACTTTGCGCACCGAATAAATATGCTCACGCACGCCAACATAAACCAAGACATCACATACTTTCGCACAATGAACTCAGTAGTACCACGCACTACATAAGAATACAAAAATTGTAAAATCACGAGATGAATGTATGTAATTTGACATCCGTTATTGTTATATGCTTATTATAACTGCACATGCATATTATATATGTTTCCCACTAAGCGCAAAGCTTAGCACTGGTTTCCTTTAACCGTGTAGGTACAGAGTAAGACGTCCAGAACTTCCATCTTCTGTGGCCAACACACGAGTAAGGGTTCATCATCGTAGGTTCCGTGACTGGACAAGAATTGTAAATGTATAGTTTTTGAATATGTAATGGACTCAAGATCAGATATGTGTGGACACTGTAAAATACTACTACGGTGGTAGTTTTATTTTGGACTTTTTTGTATATGATATGTTGATATATTATAAGACTCGATATACCAATGCCCAATTATGTAAAGAGTCCCCAAGATATGTTCTCACACGCCTTAACCCGCTCGTAACCGCGACCGGTCGGGCCGAATCGGGCGTGACGTAGGGGCCACACTATTCGTAAAAGAGGGTTACGACAAGGTGATCCACCGCCTCCCCATCTTTTATCTTACGCCGCGGGCTATCCGCCGATTAAAAGCGGCGTAATCAAAGGAGTATCATGGGTGTCGAAAGCAGAAGATCGTCCAATCGCCTCTACTCTTTGCAAACGAGCAGCCTGCTTTTTCTTCAGCGCCCGAGAGAGAGAATGTAATGTGATGAAGAAACTTCTCCAATACGGCAAGCTAGCGGGTAGGGTAAAATTTCACAAAATCGAATCATGTTCCACCAATATTACGCCATCTCGCAGCCTCGCTTGTTTCATTCGTTTCGATTTATCAACCTCTCAATAATCGGGTGTACTTGGGGCTCTCATTGATTGGAAGAAAGAAGAAGATGGTATTCAATCACATTAAAGAACGTGCGGTATGGCAAAGAATCCGCTACCGAAACAGACTATATCCGCAGCCGCAGAAGTGTTGATCAAGGCAACGCCAATCCATCCCAACGTATTATACGAGTAATTTTATGCCGCCTACCTCCATGCTTGATGAAATTCGCAACGCTAATCCATGTGGATCGCTAAAGATGGAAACTGGCATAAAATGGTCGGGTACTTGGATAAATCTTACAAGAAAAACAAACATTGCATTTTGTTTAATTCCATTGTTTTAACATTGCTATGTTAGGAAATATTGGTTGGAAGCTTTGTTTTGCCTCTGATACTCTTGTTTACAAGATCTTCAAAGCTAAATATTTTCCCATAGGGGATTTTCTAAAGGCCACCATAGGGTCCAACCCAAGTTTTATCATGAGTATCTTCCACTCTTTCCCATCATCAAGGTGGTATTCGATGAGAATCGTAATGGTACACAGATTGATGTTCTCTGGACCGATCCTTGCTTGAGAGATGATCGTAATTTTGGGAACAAACAACCTGTGAGCGTAACTAGATGGCTTGAGAGTCGTATGATTTACCCGATCTCAAGCAGACCGGAATTTAACGGAGTCGCTCGAGGAACTCTTCGCTGTAGATGTCATGGAAATACAAAGTATACCTTGTCTCAATCCTTTGTCGCAGATCACTACAGGCACTTACAAATTAAGTGAGTACACAAGTGAAAAACAGTGGTATCATGTACTTACTCATTATTGGGTGTTCATAGCCACTTCGTGAAGGATTGAGTAACATCTCGCACTTCGGGCCTCTCATGTCAAAATTTCTCAGGAGAATGTGCGAGGGGTTCTCCCTACTAAGCCGCAAATCACAAAGGTATCGGCTGCCCGCTCGCTTTGTAATAGCTTCGAGAATGCTTGGTATATATTTATTTCTCGTTTCTTTTGCTATATCCTGTTGGTCGAAATTGAAGGTGTTGGAGTTGATTGACTCTATGGCTAACACTTCTGAAAGCCTTGTAGAATGGTTCTTTAAACTGATAAAACTCAAACAAAGATGTTATAGTGTGACCAGGATTAAGGCTCAAAAAGCCGCTTATTTCAAACCCCCGTTTATTTAAGGTTCGAGCACTTTTTGTGTACATCCATGAATTAACCCGATTCAGACATTTAAGGTCTCAGCTTATTTTACCGATCACATTTCAGGCTAATTTTATAGTTTTGTAAGCTATTAATGCCAAATTCATTAATCGATTCAAGCATGAAGAATTCGAGTCGAACTCAAAGATTTCCGCATTAAATCAGAAGGAAAGGAGGAGCAAAGAGGAACAAGAAGAGTTACAAGAGCACTCGCACTTATGCAAATTTTCTCCTGCATTTCTCGACTTTTGTCATTTTTACTCCTTTTTCCCATTTTTGCCTCTTCATGTGTATATGTGATTTGAGGTATTTTTGTATTTTTATTTGGGAGAGTTTATAGAAGCTCAAACCTTGTGTGGATTATTTTTTCATTGGTAACACAGAAAGCAAGGCTGCAAGCTTCCTCACGCTTTTCCTCTTCTTTCATTTCTTTTCTGTTTTTATTTTTTCGATCACAAACACCCTCGAGGATGACAACCTGAAGGAATGATTATTAAACCTCCATCCTTGAAGAGATATTACGTACTAGGGTTTAAAATGGGATATTTCGCGTATTTAATGCAAGCATTTATGGGTATTTATGTCTCTATTTCATAATAGGTTTAAATCTCTTGATGCACTCGTTAACCTCAGACTAAGTAAGTTTTTAGTGGTTCAAATGACGCTATCGGGCTAGGATCCACTCGAGATTCATTACCACATTTATTAAGAATAGGTAGATTTTAGATAGATTTTCACGCCCGAACATTTATGTCTAATAAATGCTATATTTCAAAAAGGAAAATTATCAGTTTTAATTTCGAGCAACAAACAACGATCCGTTCGAACGACTATGCACATATTCCTCAATGCGAGGAAAGGACTCGAGAACCTTCATTTGCCTTGTGATTCTCAACCCAAGAGTCCGATGTTTTAAGGAGTTCTTTCATATTTATTTCATTTTATTTTCACTATAAATCACTAACTCACTGCTTTTACTAAACCCCAAATCCAAATTGAATTTACCATTTTGAACTTAACTCCACACATCATTTGCTACGAAGAAACTCCATCCCCTCGTGTTCGAATTCAATCACTATACCAAGTAGTGAGCTGCGCCACGGCGCAGGAGAATTCAGGATTACAATCTTGTTGATTCAAAGACACCTACTGCGCATCGACACAAAAATTGGCGCCACTGCTGACAGGCCTTAAAGGTAAGTGAGAAGTTGTTGAACCTCGATTAATACTCAAGTAGCTGTGAATTACATCCTTTTATTTTTCCTAGCGTCAATTATTAGGTTGACTTAAATTTTTACACCGCCCGTATTTAATTTTCCGATTTATAGTAGCCACAGTAACTTCTGTAGCCCCATTTGTTTCAGGTCAAGGTCTCGAGTCAAGCTACGAGTTTATACACCACCTGGATAGAACACGCCAATCGAAGCAGAGGAGGATCAAGGTTCCACAGAACAAGGCTTTAAGTAAGCTTCCAAATAGTGGCCGACGGAGCTCCACCGAGGCACAAAGAGAGCCAATAAAGTGCAGTGGGAACCCTAATGCCTACAAGTCAATGAGGGACTATATACTCACTGCGTGAGTGCACCATGTATCAGACCTCCTGCTGAGGATGTGATTGTCGCCTTATCCTGGTGCCTGTTCCCCAACCTTCTATGGTATGGAAAATGAAAATCCATACACACACATTCGGGATTCGAGGAAGTTTGCACGACTTCTCTAAGGAGGGTGCAATCGATATGGAGTCACCGGGGTCGAAAGCCTTTCCAACTCTAAGGACAAGGCCAAGATTCGCCCAACTCCCCTAAGGCCAAGGACAATACGAAATTGGACAGAGATGCAGGCTGAATTCCTAAAGAAATTTTTTTCCATGCACAGGACCAACAGTTTGAAAAGGCATATCTATACCTTTGCAGCCCATGACAATGAGAAGTTTTACCAGTGCTAGGAGAGGTATATGGAGACCATCGCTGTCATTCCTCGCTCACATGGATTTGATACATGGATGTCAGAATCACTTTATGATGGATGTCCTCACTATGAAGCAATGAAAGAAACCATGTGGAGGGGACTCGAAAACTGTGTTCACTGGATTTCCTCAATTCATGTGTATTGAAACTTCCAAAGCATGGGATGAGCCTAACTTCAAGGGAGACAAGACAGATGAGGCCCACAAAGAAATCAGGAGGTGCCGTACTCACCCTGCAGGATATGGAGATGAAGGGGCAAAAGCTATCCACCCTGCCAGAGGGTGGAAGAACTGGAAGAAAAGACTTCACACTGAGTCTGTGCAAAGGACTCAAGTCCTCTACAGGCCAAGCTATGCTTCATTTATCAGTCAACTAAGCATGTGGGTGAGCAGTGTCCTACCATTCCAACAGTAAGAGAGATGTTCCTGATTCAGGCTAATTTGTTGGTCAAAGCAAACCTCTACCCATCGCCTCATATATCAATACATATAATCCCAATCGGGGAACCAATTCTAATCTCTCGAAGCCAAATCCCCTCGCATGCTCCCCGATACTGCATACGTTGTGGTTCCTCATCTCAACTACGCCTACCACCATCCTCATCCCCCTGTCACAAGCTAGCTTTAAATTTGACAAGGGTGGTGGTGATTTTGTGGAAGAGCAAAAGGGAATCAATGTGCAATTGACTCAAAGAATTGATACTGTGGAGAGCACCTTGAACAAAAAGATTGATGGGCTCCAAAGTGATCTCAATTAGAAAATAGATAATCTGCAGATTCCATCACCAGATTACTAACTCAATAGAGGTACAGGAGAAAGGAAGATCTCTTCCACTTCCAACCCACCAACTAAGGGAGTCTGGTGAACAGTCCTGCCAAAGAACCCAAGAATGGATGTGAAGTAAAGGCCAACAAGGTCAATTTGAGGCTGCAAAACAAAGTTGATCAACCAAAGGCTCAAACCTCGAAGAGACCGTAGAAGAAAAGGAAGTCGAGTTTCTCCCAGATAATAATAATCAAAGAAGATTCAATGTGAAGAAAATACGCCTCCATTTCCTCAAGCATTAAGAGGCAAGAAGAAAATCACAAACCAAACTGAAATTTTGGAGGTGCTAAGGCAAGTGAAGGTGAATATCCCACTGCTTGACATGATTAAACATGTCCCAACATATGCAAAAATTTTGAAGGACCCGTAAGTACAACTAAGAAAAGGGTCGGGCATTGACAAGAAAGCCTTTCCTACACGTAACAAAGGTGTCATCATCTCAGCAAGACCGTGAAATACAAGATCCAATATCCCACCATTTCGGCACATCTATGAACTTGTGTAGATAAAGCACCGCTGGACTTGGGGCTGTAAATCATACTATACCAAGGTACACACCGGTCAGTGGGAATTAAAGCCTACCACCATCACCTTATCTTTGGCCGATAGGATCGCTGAAAATTCTGTAAAGGACATGAGGATGTTTTGGTGTGAAGGTGACAAATTTTGACATCCGATGGACTCCCGTGAGGTTCTCGATACTCTGAGCCGGCGGGGGCGCAGGGCACTAACCGCGCCCATCATACTTGGGAGGCCATTTTAGCCACATCTAATGCCATAATCACTAGTCGGAATGGAAAAAGTCATGCAGCTTACCTTGGAAATATGACTTTGAGCCTAACATTTTCCACCTAGGCAAAGAAGCACAACCAAGAGAGAGTAGAGCAGAATCGATGAAGTCCCGCTCTGATCGGGCCTTAAAAGCAGGAAAGCACAAGGCTCACAAACCACAGGAGGAATTGATGAAGAATCAAGTAGCTGTGGCTGATGAAGAATTAATCGTATCGGGTCACTCCTCCAAAGACCAATCGATTCCCCCAACACCACCGTAAGGCTGGGAGTGCTTAAAACAAAGGGCAGAGCTCAACATGTTAGAAGCTCACTTCACAAAGAAGACATGGAGGGACTTCTCCTCCGATCCGCCTGCGTAAACCCTAAGGGCTACCCAGTAGGAGTGGTTTCTACAGTAAATTAGAAGCCACTCCAATTGTTGTTAGAGTTTTGTTTGCTTTACTTTAAGTTTAATTTGTAGTTTTACATAATTTTCTTTTTTAGATTTGTTTTCTGTAATTTTTCTCATTTTCACCGTACATTCTCATAATTTTGGTATTTTGTTTTTCTGTAAGTGTAGCACTCCTCCTCCACCTTCACTGCCAGCCTCCTCGCCTCACTTTTTATTTTGATTTTCCTGTTTTATTTTATTTTATTTTATTTTGATTTATTTAGTTTTTCTCTTTAGATCTTCTCTAATATTTAGTTAATCTTTGTTTTTAGCTTAATTTTCAATTTTCTGCAATTTTTCTTAATTTTTTATGTGTTTATTTTTGCAGGTCTGTGCTGAAGTTTTGAAGCAGAGGATGCTCAAGCTTCAAGGCATGTCACAGATCAAGCCAGATCGAGAGGCGACTTTTCTACAGCTATCAAGTGTGGATCCCTTCGCAGTTACGGGTACCGCACTAATGCCAATTCTGGCAGACAAGCATAAAATTGTTACTACGCATGTAAATTTATAATTATCATGAATTTCATGACTGTAAGGGAATTTGAATTTTCAAGAATAGGTGCTTAATTTGCGACTTAACACAGAAATTTCCATTTTGTTTCGTTTCATAACTTTCTCATCCGAACTCCGTTTTTTCTAATTTTGGTATCGTTGGAAATCTTAGATAGTGTAGAATCCAAATATATCCAGAAAGAACACTTTTGAAATTATTATAAAGGTGTAATTTTCAAACGCTCCAACTCAGCTATTTTTCTTCTCTTCTTTTTTCTCCTAACTTGCTCATCTTAAGCCTAAACGGAGTGAATAAGGTGTCGATGGAAAGCTTCATGTAAGCCTCCTATCCAACAACAAAGACATTCTTATCAGTGAGGTAGCACTTCCTTCCTAACTTTCCAATCCGAGCCTATCATGATACAAATTGCATTTGCTGAGGGGTGAGAGTTAGCTAAGGAAGTGACTTTGCATTTATAAGCTATATTATTTTCGAAGAAACCTATTTTGGCATGTTCAAGGGTTTAGGTTTTTTCTCAGAAGTCATATACTATACAACTTATTTTTTCAAAAATTGTACCCAATTTTTTTGTGTTTTGCCTAGCCTGTAGTTTGAAAATTGAAACTTTGTCCAATTTCTATTGATGTTAGATCGGGTTCCATGCCTAATTGGCTGGATGATTAGTTGAATTATTGTTGCTTTAATCTTTTCTTCCACCTTTAACTAACCACACACAAAGGCACATCGTGTTTCTTCAATAACCCGAAACTGTCTGTACCTCCTAAGCTCCTGCAATAACCTACTCCTAGTTTCACTGACCACCTTAATAAAGTTAAAGACCCATGAATAGAAGGCCAATGTGTTCTCCAAAATAAAGTTAAAAGAAAAAGAAGTTAAAAGAAAAAAAGAAAATAAAAAAATCGCAACGCTGTCTTTGAAACCCAAGCACAAATTAAGGTATATGGCTAAAGCCTTTAAAGCCTCTAGCGCCCCTAAGCCAATCACCGTCGAGTCACCGACTTAGCGCCGCTAAGACGTGGATGGGTGGAGTTTAGCAAGTCAGAGGTGCTAGAGTTTCAAAATCATCTTGAGTCCGAGGTGAAACTCAAGAGTTTGTGGTCGAAGATCCTTTCGCTTGATGTCCTAAGCCTTAATTTGTCAGGAGTCACCTGCGGATCCCTGCCATATGACTCTCACGAGTCGAATCCTCAAGATTGCACCCCTACAACACAAAAAGAATCATAATAAGAGTTTCATTCCGATCTATTTAAAGTTGGTTAAAGGCCCTAAGTGTGCAGAGGGGCTCTATAGGGGAGAGGCATTTCTCGCACATTGTTGAGAACGATCAAATAAACACTTAGGTTTCAAGTAAATCTCAATGATTCACCAAGGAGGCCTTTCATACTCAATTTTGTATGACATTCATTCTCCTCGAGATAGTTATCAAGCAAGGGCTCTGCCGATTCTCATCGAGGGTTGCATTACTCATTCACAACCTTTTGAAACACCATTTTTGTGGAACATCATTTTGTTATCGCCTTGTATGCTCTCTTTTCTTTCTTTTCTTTCATTAAGTACTTGACTAGCAAATGTGTAGAAAGTCAAAGGCTGATACGCCAAAATATTATTGGACCCCTGCTTATTTAAGGTTCGAAAATTTTTTGTGTACTAATCAGCGTAATTAACCCGATTTGCACATTAAGGTCTCGGTTATTCTACCGATCGCATTTTGTGGCTAATTTTATAGTTTTTGTAAGTTATTAATGCCAAATTTGTTGAATCGATTCAAGCACGGCGAATTCAGCCTAACTCAGAGATTTCGGGATTAGAAATCGTAAGGAAAGGAGAGCAAGAGAGCAGAAGAGCGTAGTTAGAAGAGCAATTTCGCACCCCTATGCGAAATTTTCTTCTGCACTTTTGACTTTTTGTCATTTTTATTCCCTTTTTCCCATTTTTGCCCTTCATGTGTATAAGTGTGAATTGAGGGTATTTTTGTATTTTTATTTTTTTGGAGAGCTTTATAGAAGCTCAAAAAAAATTGCAAAAGGTGAGATCGATTTTGCCGGTGAAAATACAGAGCAGCGCGGTGCTTTCCGCCGCTTCCTCTTCTTTCATTGTTTTCCTTTATTTTTCACATGCTAAACACCCTCGGCGACGATAACCTGGCGGACGATTTATTAAACCCTCCATCCCTAAGAGGAGGGCTACGCTACTACAGAAATGATTGCTTCATTATTTAATGCAAAGAGATTTACGTATTTATGTCTCTATTTCTCATAATGTGTTTAATCTTTGACGCGACCTCGTTAACTCAGACGTAAGTAGTTTTAGTGTCAAATTGATTCTATCATAGATCCATAATCGAGATTCATTAGTCATCATTTATTGGGCTTAACGCAGGTAGATTTTAGAGATAGATTTTCACGTCTTGTGAACATTTATGTCTAATAAAATGCTATATTTCAAAAGGAAAATTACGCTCAATTTTGATAATGAATGAAGATCCGTTCTAAACGACTATAAAACATCTCCCTAACGTGAGGAAAAGGACCTCAGAACCTTTCATTTGCCTTATAGACCTCAACTCAAAGAGGGGTCCGATGCTTCAAGGAGTTGTTTTTCATATTTTAGTTCATTTTATTTTCGCCATAAAATCACCAACTCTCACCGTTTTACTAAAACCCCAAATCCAAATTGAATTCACCATTTTAACTTAACTACATCATTTATGCTACAAAACCCATCCCCGTGTTCAACCCTTTAGAACTACTATATCAGCAGTTAGGGCCATGCACGGCAAAGGGAGGAATTAGGATTATAAATTTTGCTGATTCCACACACCTACTACGCACCTAATCACAAAGGTCAGTGTCATTAAGGATCCAACGTAACACCGTACCGAAATCCGTTTCCATGAATCCGTTAATGAACGACGTATTTGGCTCTTGAATTTTTGTTTGATCGACTTATTCAAGAGAGCTAAAACTGGCTACCATAAGTCATACCATTCCCTGCTCAAAGAACATTGGCAAATTCACTTACCAGCTTTGTAAAATGCACTATGTATGCGTTGTCTTCTTCGAGAGGAAGGCACCGAAATGGGGGAATTGTGGTTCGTGGATTCAAGGACTATTTCTTCATGCCGCCTGCAGTTGAATGGCTTATTTCACGCCATGAGCCGGAAACTCGGGCTTTACGGTATGATTGCCTTCGATCGCGTACCGTTTTCGAAATGAGCGATATTTGAAATGCATCTACTTCGCAGCTTCGCCTTACGCACGCATCGACGAGTGAGTTCTTCATCAAGGATCGCTTTTCTATCCCTCATGCTTAACACTACTTTCCGCCGCTTACTAAAGATAAGAAACAACGCTACGCCATATTCTCATGCGTAAATGCTATTAGACACACTGATTTTACATGCACGACTTCCTATTGTCATTCAAACTAGATTATGTTCTAATGCTATTAATTCATAATGTCAGATTTTGCCTTGATGTCAAAAAAAAAAAAAAAAAAGATTGGGTGGACTCAGATTTTACTTTTACCCTATTTGTTCTTGATTACAACTAATATCAAATTAAAAATCTAAAGGGTTGTTAGATGTTCAAGCTTGAGTCTCTATTACAAAAAAAGAGTGCCGCAATGATGTGACTCTTTTAATATATACAAAAACTACTCGTCTTAAAAGAAATTAAAATATTTATTGATTTGTAAATTATTTTTATTTATGTTATAATTTAAAATTTTAAAAGTAAAAAAAAAAAGAAAAAATATTAAAAATGACGATATAAAAAACACCTAGAAAGGAAAAAGATCATGGGTTCGAGATTCAATAACAATAATTTACTATAATATAACTAAATTGTTCAGTTGATAAAATAAATAATATATATATATATATATAAAAAAAATAGAGATGAGAATAGAATAAATATGAAAAAGAAAGGCGAGATAGTGATAGACCATATTTGGTAGGATGTCACCCGTCTCCCTCCTTCAAAATCATCATCACGATGTGGAAATAGTCAAATAGATGACAATAAGATCTACAAAGACTAGAGGGCGTGTCAAGCAACTATAACGTGAAGTTTCTGTAGCATGGAAGAAGTGAAATTCCCAATTCTTATTTCCTTTTTTCATTTCCTTGAAAACCAAGAAAGAAACTATATATGTTACAAGACTAATATCAAATATAATATTAGTCAGACCCATACATATCAGAACAGCCAGAGAAATGACACCTACACATATATATATATATATATATATATACACACACACACACAGAGAAAAGATTGTCCTCCTAAATATGCTTTGGTGATAATGAGAAGTAAAGCTTCCAATCCGAGAAGCGAAGTCCAAACCCTTGGCAATGGCCATGCTTGAATTTCTAGTGAAGGGAAGGAAGAAGCAGACCATGTAGCGCAAGGAGGAACCCGCATAGAAATGCATTTTAGTGTCTCTCCTGAACATCAAATAAAGGCAGGTCAGCAAAAGCTAATATATATACGGTCATTTAGGTGGTTTCAAACTTTGGATTCTTTAAACACATTGGTAGCTATCTGATATCAGTAAGACTTAATAGGCTAGGATATAAAACTCCTACTATCTAAAACCAATCCTCTACTTATACCTCATGATACATGAGCAGAAAAAACAACTAATACCTAATGCTTCCCAAGCCAAATAAAAACAACAATAGATAACAACCGATTGACAGTTATATTATCACCTGGCCAATTATTTGAAGCTCTGTGGAAATGAAGGTTTTAATCCACAGGCTAGAATCCCTCAAGGAAAATAAATGGTTCATTATGGACAGATGTGGACCGAAGCGTGGAATGCAATGTCAAAACCATTTACCACAGATCCCCTCGCAAGAAAATAAATTTTAGAAACAGAAATTCCTTGTAGCAAATTTTATGCAGGTAAGGTTCGTGGGGTTTTAGATGTCTAGGCCTTGATGAGAAAAGAAAACATCCAAATGTAGTCCAAATCAGCAGAGAATTTCATTTCAAAGGTTTATCTATGCAGGTGACTCTCCAAAAGTTTGTTATCTCTGTTAAACCAATTCTTAGGTGCTGTTAAATAAAGATCCTTGGGATGCTAATAGGTAATGATGGTCAAATCAGATTTTCAGATCCAAATTGTGAAGGATATTCTGAAACTGTATGTTTCCACACAACCAGGGCCTAAGGAAACCGTTTGAAACAATTAAATGCAATCATATGCCAGTAAAAGGGATGGGGAGAGGGATGGACCAGATGTCATAAGAAAACTACCTGGCTAACTATTCAATTGATTCAACTTAAAGATTCACCAGCTTGTTTAACTGAGGGAACAACAACAAGCAATTTTAAGTGAATCAATGAAACCATAAACATTACATGGAGAATGATCTTTTTGAAACCCAAATCACGGCAATTACAACATCGATGATGGTTTATCAATTTCAAGAATATCAAATAAATTTGACATCCTGTCCAACAAATTTATCCATATGCACAATCTGGTATGCCAGGGTATAAAGAGAAAGAAGTCATGAGAAGAAGTTGAACATGAAATGAATGCAGTCATAAGATTTCTCACAGAAAAGTAAGACTAACAAACAATGACATGTGAAGGATAAACAAAAATTTGCAAATTTCACCATTGGTGAACCGAGCATGACAGAATTAACAACAAATTACCTCTCATTTCAGAGATGGGTTATTCCTGTAGCAATGATTTTATTCAGAAGCTAGCTTCCCTGATGCTCCTGCATCTGAAAAAAAAATGTTTACTCACTCCTGTGATACCAATAATTATATTCAAGGAACATAATCCCCGCTTTCTCAACAAAAGATAAAAGATTGGCAGTGGCTTATATGTTCCAAAAGCAAATACTTACATGAGGATCATCCACCGACCACCCTGGGATGTCCCTTGAAAGAAGGGCAACATACTGCTCCATAGCTGCCTCTGGACTCATATTCCCAAGCCGCTGCCAAGCATTCCTGGCACAATGCAATAATGTTCATCACTGACATGTGCTAGCTAGCTCTTATATTAGCAAGCAATCAAACTATACCCTGGAACTTAACCAAGGGTAGGCCCTAATCTGATATCACATAACTTTGGGATAACACTCCAAGATTAACTTAACTTCTGGTTTAATTTAAAACACCTGGAATGCCAATCAGTTGAGAATTAATACTTACTCAGTTTTTATAGTGTGTCCTAAATTTGCCCACAGCATAAGAACTCTGCTCAGTCTTTGCCAATCCAAGAATACAATTGTAACCAAAACAAGCTAATAATACCCAGAGAAGGGGAAGCACAAAAAAAAGGCCATGGTGACAGAAACATAAAAGACATTGAAGGACATGAAAATCATCAATGACTTTTCATTGCAGAGACATGATGCATAAAGAGTTATCCAAGTTTATGATGACCTTCTTTTCAAAAAAAACAAAAAAAAGTTTATGATGACCGTTTGGTAACAAATGAAATAAATTCAATCACTTCCTTTATTGCTTTCAGTCACCTACTTTCCTATTTATCATCTTCTATTGCCTTAATTTATCCACACATGCTTTTGCTCTTGCCTTCAGCCCCCCTTTTCAGTTCTATTATTATCTTTCACAACTGAATCCACCTTAGTATTCAACATTCTCAACAACCAACACTGCCATAGTCAGTATATCACCTTTGGAACAATGGCAATTCAAATATCTGTTTTTTTTAATAGGAAAAATATCTGATAGATAAATATTACTCCTTTAAAATCAAGAATTTCAATTATCACTAATACCAAAACAGCAAGTTTACCCGGGCAATCAAAACTAGCAATTCCAGAGTACTAACAATAGAAAAACGTGGAACAAGTTTATTACCACTTGGCACGAGCGGAAATCTTCAATGCCATAGGTGGAGGCTCCTGGCAAGGTCCTTCAGTGGCGACCTTGTAAAGCCCCGACAACTGCATCTTCACATCACTGTTAAGATTCAAGATGTTATTAGCATTTTTTTCCGAACTCACAAATGCCGCAGCAGCCCCAAAAGCCCTGTCCAAATCAGTTCTCTGAATCCCCTCCCAATCATCATCATCATCAGAAAAATCCTCCCTCTCATCACCTACCTCATCCTTGACTTCACACTCCACGGAATCAACTGCTTCACTTTTCTCGGAATTCCTCTCATGGTCAACACATTCATGAACCGAGATAGCCTCAACCTTATTGGCGCCATCACCGACCTCCACCTTCTGTTCACCACAATCTCCTTTCATCAATGTCTCTTCCAATTCAACAACCTTTTCAGTCTTCTCTGAACACGCTCCATCACCAACCTCACTGATTCCATCAGAGACCTCCACCTTCTCTTCCCCACAATCTCCTTTCATCAATCTCCCTTCTAATCCAACAACTGTAACTTCTTCAACCGGTTCTTTCTCTGGACTCCCTTCATCCTCAGCATATCCTTCAATCAAATGAGCCTCAACCCCACCGATTCCATCACAGGCCTTCATTTTTTCACCGGAACCTTCTTCCACCAATCTCTTTTCCAATCGAACAGCCACATCATCTTCAACCGCTTCCTTCTTCTCCGAACTTCCTTCATCCTCAACACATTCTTCAGCCAAGTCAGCCGCAATCTCACCGCCCTCCGCCGTCTTCTCGCCGCTTCCTCCTTCCATCAATCTCTTTCCCAATCCAACAGCCAAATCATCCTCAACCGCTTCCCTCATCTCCGAACTTCCTCCATCCTCAACACATTCTGCTACCAAGTCAGCCGCAATCTCACCGACCTCCACCGTCCTTTCGCCTCTCCCGCCTTCAATCAATCTCTTATCCAATCCAACGGCCACATCATCTTCAACCGCTTCCCTCCTCTCCGAACTTCCTTCATCCTCAACACATTCTTCAACCAAGTCAGCCGCAATTTCACCGACCTCCACCGTCTTTCCACCTCTCCCTCCTTCAATCGATCTCTTAGCTACATCATCTTCAACCGTCTCCCTCTTCTCCGAACTTCTTTCATCCTCAACACATTCTTCAACCAAGTCAGCCGCAATCTCACCGACCTCCACCGTCTTTCCACCGCACCCTCCTTCAATCAATCTCTTATCGAATCCAACAGCCACACCATCTTCAACCGCTTCCCTCCTCTCCGAACTTCCTTCACCCTCAACACATTCTTCAACCAAGTCCGCCGCAATCCCACCGCCCTCCACCGTCTTTTCACCACAACCTCCTCCCACCAATCTCTCTCCCAGACCAACATCCCCATCCACATCATTCAAAACCTCCCGAACCTCCAATTTCCCCACAACCGATTCCCCTCCACACCCCTCCAATCCCGAACCCCCTTCAACAAACCTCCCTCCCCTCCCACTCTCCCCACCCTTGCATGATCCCAAAAGGGCATCCTCCTTAAAACCGCCACCTGCCCCCAACAAAAAAATCTTCGATATAGCAAAGGAGAAAATAACCGTAATCGCAACAGTTAGGAAGAGCTCGTGAAAAAGCTCCATATCTTTTGAGATGTATGGAGATAGAGAACAACAGCTCCCAGATGAAAGAGAGAAAGCCTTAAGAGACCAAAGCGAAAGTATCTTCCAGTTTGCTTCTGGTACTACAAATGCTTGTCGGCCCCACCTTCCAAACGACGGTCTTTCCCTCAACGAGCACAGAAAGACAAAGCGGTGCTCAGCTATCAGCCAGTGTACCCATCCATCCCGCTCGCGCCGCGAAAAATCGCCCGTTTTGGCCACTTTTATATAGCCAAGCCATCCATCTCGGTCTAACCGCAACCCCTTGTCATTTACAATTCGTTGCTTCTTTTTTTTTTTCTCGAAGTATAAAAAAATGAATCCTACATAGACAGTGCCTCCATGGGGTACAGACTCCAATGCGCCTATTATATATCCTAATATATGAGTGTTGGAGTTTAGACGTATTGAGGTTTTTTTTTTAAATATTATTAAAATAGTTTGAAAATAAAAATAATGTCTAACCTAATGTATGAAAAGTAATGTGGTGATTGCAGCATTAAAATGAAGTACAACGTTAAACTTTTCAAAAATAAAAATAATCTGTGAGAACTTCTTTGTGGCATTATAAATATTTAAAGAATTTTTTATTTAATGTCATGAATTCTGCAGTATGGTATACTTATTCCTTTATTTTAGCATTATTTTTATTTTCAAACCATTTTAATAAAAAAATTAAATATGTCCAAAACTCATAGATTTTGATACAAATAGATTATTTTCAAAAAGAAATTACTAATATAGATTGAAATTTGTTTACTAAAATAATAAGCAAACTAGTGCGTCTCATCAACGTGGCAGTCATTGACTATGGTTTTGAAATTTTGCTTTAGTTAATGCTGGAAGGGCCTCGACTTTCCTTCTAAAATAATTTGTTTATTAACTACCGAAAAGCAAGCGCACTCTTTTTCAAGTGCATCCTTGCCCATGTATTATATCTTATTGTGGGGTTTGTGGTAGACAGTTATAAGATGGGCAATTATAGGTGGCTCTCATTGTCTTACGTTTAATTAATTTATACGTGTATATCGTAGCGACTTTGTCGAGGTGTCTTCTGATGCATGGACAATGATTTGCTATTTCTCATGCTTGAGGCGTAATCCGTTTCTTTAGAAATTGCTCCCGTCCGTCCCAGCGCCCAATGCTAGAGGTGGTGTTTGGGACGTAATACGATCTTAACAATGGCTCAAGTTTTGCTTTATCTCATGCTAGAGGTGTCTTGTTTGGTCGACGCATGATCCTTATGTTGAAGTGATTGAGTTGTAGCATGCTGTTTCGCGTATCGGGTAATAACAACGTGATGGTGGCGTGATCGAGTTGATAACTACGTGAATGTTGGATTCTCGTATGAATGCGCGTGCGTATGGCTTATGCCGTTTCAAATGTAGTGATCGATGGCCTGGCGTTAAAAAAGATTAAAGTTAATATTGCGGTCGATGCTTCTGATATTAGCCAGTCTGGCAATTAGTTTGGGCGTTAAGCTAAGTGACTACGACATTCAATTTTTTTTAAAGTGAATGTCGTAGTCATTGACTAAATGATAGACACACTAATTTGAGTATTATTTGCATTTTCAACATATTTTAGTAATTTTTTTAAATAACCTAAAATTTGTCCAAAACTTCTAATATAGGGTAGAAAGTGGGATAATCACTAAGATTCAAAGACTTCTAATTGAAGCTAGAAATTCAAAGAATTACTAGATTTTAAGAGGCTTGTATGTCCCTAAATGTTAAGAGTTTGGTACACGGTCGATTCTAAATTGCTGGCAATTAATATTCATTGCGTTACTAATGAAAATAACATTAAAAGAGTATCACAACCATAGCATGGCTTCTCAAGTAAATGTTTATCACATGACAATGAATTTGCTTTTGAGAATCAGTGTAATTAAATTATTGATGGAAGAATCTGTTGGCGGTAAGCATATGCAATTATTATATCTCTTTCTTTTATTTTTCTGTATTTTTATATTTTTAATTTTTCTTTTTTCTTTTGTGTAGTTAGGTGGGATTTGCATTGGTGGATGGTATTATTTCGGGCATTGAAGAAGATAGTGCTAATCTCATCTTATTTTCCGAAGAATGGGTCCAGTGGGACCCTACCCAATGGATATGCTCTACCCTAAAACTCTGACCTGGAAAATGTTGAATTTTGGAAAATAGGCCTTGCCTATCTTGAATTGTCAAGTCCAGATCAGCTTTTCCGGAACCAACTCACTTATATATGATAATGTATTAAATAAAATAACAATAGTATTCTGGAACAGCTAATTATGTTAACTTAAGTTAGAGGCAACTTCATTAATGTTTTTAGAAAAATAGTTTTTTTTTTTTTTTTTTTTGATGAGTGTTTTTAGAAAAATAGTTCTTAAATCTCAAGAAAAATCCGTATCTAGCCTCAATTAAAAATAATTTTTAAAATTATAAAAAATGTTTTAAATATTTTATGAATAAACTTCCAATGATACATGACTAAATATCTAAATATCTAAAACAAGAAGTTAAGAAAAAAAAGGAGCGTTTGTCAAAAAATAATAATAAAATAAGAAGCAAATTTATAATTTTTTTCAGAAATTTTATGAATGACTAATCTCTAAGCCTGAGTATCAGATTTTAGAATGTTTTTTTGGGGTCATAGGGAATACAAATTTTTTATCTCATCATTAGATAACCATATTTGGATACATATATTAATACATTTTAATTTTTATTGTATATCATGTCTCATCTAATTTATAAAGTTCTCTAAAAAGGAAGGTGAACAACATTTTTTTCCTTTTTAGGGACACGATTCTTGGTAGTGAAATTAAATCTAATGATCTGGTTTAAGTTTAACTATTTTTTGTGACAACATTCGTGTTGTGGTATTCTTCCTCTGTTTTAATTTCTCTGAGCTGTACATTCTGTCAAGCATTGAAAGTCTGGTGGGACAGTGGGACCATAAATTTGGTATACCAAATGGAAAAAATGTGCGGTAATTCAATTGTAGATATTATAATATAAGTAATTGACTCCTTTGAAAATTATATATAGACAAATCATATTTATTGGATTTGAGTTCAGTATCTTTCGTGTGTGTGTGGGTTTAATAAGTGTCCTATGGAATTATTATTATTTTTTATTTTTTTGACATTGCATGGAGTTTTGTTTTCGATCAAATACGAGGGAAGAAAATATATACGCAAAAGAAATTATTTTTGTTTAAGAATAGAATGTTTTGAAGTAATATACAAAATGAATAAATATAAAAGAAAAACTATTTTTATTGATATGTAAAATTATCAACAAAAACTATTTTTGTTTTAAAACTATTTTTGGGCTCAATATGTTTTCATGTATGTGGGTTTAATAAGTGTCATATGGAGTGACATAATATAGAGTTTTGTATTCAATCAAACTGAGGGAAGGAGATATAAAAAAAAAACTAATTTTGTTGATATGTGAAATTAATTCTTATAAACTTATATGAATAATTGTAATGACAGAAAAAAAATTATATGTTCATATAATTGAAAAATACGAAAAATAATATTATAATATGACAAGCAGTTTTAAGAAGACAAATGTTAAGGTGCAATAATTTTTCATTATGGGAAACAATACCCACCTTTTATATTTTGATTTGAAAGCTATGCTATTAAGGAATAAAGCAAGCATAACAACAAAATCTTACATCATGACAAGAACAATGAAGCTTTCCGCTACTCCCATAGTTAAAGAAAAAGGTTGTATGGGTGGGTGATTGAACCGGCAGCTGTGGTCATTGATAACATCATTTCTATTGGTTGTATCGATGAGGGTAGAGAAATATAACTTGTTTAATAAGGCAGAGATCATATGATATGATGGAAAAAGAAGAAAGTCTAGTTAAAAAATGGAGAAAATTGGTATTTATTTTTAAAAAATAGTGTTTATTGCTGTACAACTATTTCATTTTTTAAACGTTTTTTTTTTTGCACCCAAGCAATTACTTTAGGCCATGTTTGTTCCCAAAAACATGTTAAATAAATACAAGAGAAGAGGTAGAGAAAAAAATGGAAAAAATAAAAATAGAGTTAAATTTCATATATTTATTTACTGATTACTAGAAACAAATTTATTTACTTTAACCCATTAATATAAAGATTAAATAATTTGACATTTTTTAAGTTTTTAAGTAATGTTATTACCTTATAAAAAAGTAATTTCAGTACTAACAAAACCTAATTCAAGTAGTTAAGGATGGTAAATGATTTCTTAGTGGGGACAAATTTATAAAAAACATAATAGTGAATAATTGTCCAAAAAAAATAATTTTATTTTCTTAAAAAAAATTTACTATATAATTGATAAAATCATGTTTTCTTACCGTTTTATTTCCTTTCCTTAATATTTCCTGGAAACCACACACAGCGGCTGTACTATTTGCATTATTGTTGTCCAACATTTTAAAATGTTTTTTAGTCATTACTAGAATTGTATGTTTATACTTTTATCTTTTATTTTTTAAAACAAAAATACTGTAAAGTATAATTTATGATTTAAAAATTTTGTTTTTATTTTTTATTTTTTAGAAATAGAAAATATGGATATGCTTCTAAATCGGAGTTAGATTAGTTTCATTTTTTCTCAATATTTTTTCTACTAGCCTTTTCTCCTTTAGATAGGATAGGTGATTTTTTATTTTATTTTTGTGATTTTGTCGTTGTCTTATTCTAATATGTAATTGTTGTTGTTTTGTTAAGACATGTGGTTATGTCGTTTCGGTATGATATTTTGTTTTTCGTCATATTCTTATAGCATTTATTTATCAAAACATTCGTTGATATGCTAAAGTTATATGTGTAGGCTTTAAAATGATTCATTATACTATTAATTTAAATGTTGTTACATCATCTAGTTGTTAGTGAATTTGATTATGTATTTTTATTGATGTATCGATAGTTTGTATAAATAACATTATTTTTTCATTAAAAAAAGATATAGAAAATATGGATAAAATAATATTAGGTTTTTTTCTCGGTTGTTTTCAATTAGTTTTTTTAAATTGTTTTCCAAATACAGAATAATTGAAAATACAGCTTTAAATATGAAAATTATTCTTAAATAATATCTAAAAATATTAAAATCAAATTAAAAACATTTTAGGTTATTAAAAAAAGTTGACATAAAAAAAATAATTTTAAAATAATATTATAAAACATTTTATTTTTAACATTGTTCAACATACAATTGAGGTCTTAAATATATCAAGAAATATCAATAAAGCCCTTTTATAAAAAAAATGATGGAATATAATTAAATTAAAAATTATGAAAAAACAAAGAAAAACTTAAAATAACAATAATACTAATAATAATAAAATATATATTAAAATGAATTTTATCAGCACTTGAAACACACATATCAAGCTAAACCTATTTAATCATACAAAAATAAATATGTAGAAACATTTGTTATTTTCTTGTAATTCTGAGTGCAATCATAACTTTCACGTGCATTATAATATCGCATTTCACTAACAATAAAATAAGAACTACATCATTATCCCACAAGTGACAACCATATTTTATAAACGTTAAAATTACCCAAGGATACACTTTAGAGATACGTTCAATGGCGGAACGTGAATTTTATTTCAGTGGGGGCAATTTTTAATGAGAATGTGTACCAGGTTTAAAACTTTTAGTTGTAATTATTTTTTAAGATTTTCAATAAGTGATAATGATCAGAAAGCACCCAAAGCGTAATGTAAAAAAATTAAAATTTCGGTGAGCGATGCTCTGTGGATAAATGCTCTCTTAGCGCGGAGATAGTCGTATATCTACAAATGATATATCTTTCAAAAATAATCATTGAATCGACAAGCAAAATTGGTCCAGTTTAAACGCTCACGAAAATCAAATGCAGAATGAGTTGTCTTATTTGTGAAGAACTATATTGAATATGTAACGCAAAATCTGAAGGCACATATGATTGTGTTACAAGGTAACGTACATATAACAAATCATCATGTGAGATGCAATAATAATGCATAAATTTGAAAATTAAGATAAGATATCATCAAGTATAAAGTTTCAAAACAAAAAACTTGAATAAAAAATTTGTAATATGGTCAAGTATACATTCATTTATCAAATATACATTTTGGTATCCTATGGTCAGTAGTGCGTAATAAATAAATGAATGTATTGTAAGGCGGGGTAGGTGTAAGTTACACGTGGAAGGCACGTGATCACCCGCGGAAGTGGAGAACAACTGTTTGATTTTCATTGGACTGTGAGGGCACTAGTGTGACCGGGGCAAATTTTAACATTTTCTATAAAACGCCACCGCTTCGATGGTACGCGGTCTCTGTGCTGGCTGCTGAGCGAGTCTCTTCCATCTCCTGAGACGCAAGTTAGGGTTTGAGTGGGTGAAAGTAGGGTTATCAGAATGGGTGGAGGCAATGGCCAGAAGTCGAAGATGGCGCGTGAACGGAACTTGGAGAAGATGAAAGGCGCCAAAGGTTTCTTTCCCCCTGCCTTTCTTCGTGTTTACTCTGATTTCTCAGAGATAGAAAGAAAATAACAGAAAAAATCGAAGGAAAATATGGAATCCTGAGAAATTGGGCTCAGCTTTAACTTGTCCTGAGATTCGGGGATATTTTAATTTTTTTCTCCACATTTATCTTAGACTTAAAAGGATTCTTAGGGTTTTTTTTTTCTTCCTTTTTTTATGAAATTCTGCTTTATGTGTCGTGTTTTCGTCGTATTGATTATTCGATCTTCTCAGGAAGCCAGCTTGAGACGAACAAGAAAGCGATGTCAATCCAGGTATTTTCCCCCTTTGATTCGGTTTGTTTGCATGCGATATTTTTTTTACGAAATTTTATCTCTTGAAAAGGAAAAAATTAATTTTTCGCCTTAAGGATTTATTTATTTTGTCTTAAACCGCCTTCCCTTAATTGGACAGGCCGTTACCATCTACCTCTAAATCACAAAGCGCCTTTATTCTAATGAATTCATTTCCTGTTCTTTCATTTTTTCCCCCCTGCTTGTAGGATTGTGTCCCATATCGGTGGTCAATGGTTGCTAAATTATGTCCGCTAATTGCTTAATTTAGAACACTGGATGAAATTAGAGGAGGACAAAAACTGATTGTGCTTATGATATGTTATCCCTTATATGGGAATGCTGAGGCGAAGCTTTAGAATCTTAGTTAATCACCTAGATATATAGGAGTAGGAGTTGGTGATTTCGACACTAGAATGAATATTCTTACCTGTCCTTGGTTTCTATTTTACAAACAGATGGAGGTGATGAGATGAATCAGGCCATCTTTTTTGGCGGGATAATGAATGTTAAGTTAGTGATTCCTGTAAAAAACACTCTTGCCAATATATTAGTGGCTTGTTTTGGATTTAGCCAACATGTTTTTGCCGCTCGTGGGCCCATTCTTATTCATAATGGATCTTGTTTTATATTAAAATTATGGTCATGATCTCGTTATATAGCTAGTACTAATGGAGTAGAAAATGGTATTTTTTTTTGCACTTAACCAAGATGTTTAATGGATGTTGTTCTATCAGATGGAATCTAAGAGGGTTCAAAAAATGAGTCATATAGTTGAAACAAGCCTCCGTCTTGGTGAATTTTTGTTTCTTATAAAGTTCCTTTCAATAGCTACCCTCATATCCTGGCACTTTAATGCTAGGATGCATGCCGAGTTGATGGTCTTATTTTTAGTGTCAATCACTCTGCTTGTTGTATTCTTGATAGGCGTGCATTTGATGTTTGCAGAAACACCTTGAATTGTGTTGTTGGTTTGTACCTGCTAATTTTTAAATTTGGGCTACTAGATTAAAGAATTGATTTGGGGAAAGCACTGCAAGTCATGTAAGCTATACTCCTTTTTTTTTCCTTTGTTCAATAACAAGGAAAAATGGCTGGACCTAAGGAAACCTCTGATGCAAGTACCACCACCACCACCATCACCATGACACCAACCCCAGTGGTTGGCATGTGCTTGCCCTGTGATTATTCATGTCTTTTTCTCCAAAAGAAGCACCTTCCAGTTGAGCTGTTCTTATAGGGATGACAATTGTGAAGGAGCAGGACATAGCAATCCCTCCTCTGACCCTGCCCCTAAGGGGAAATTGGCAACCTGGTTCCTGTCCCAATCCTGGGGCAAGGCTGTTGGGATAGTCCAATCCCTGTTTGTCAAACTTCCAACCTTGCCACAACCACAACATTTATGAGGTTGGAATTTTTGAAGTTGAAATAATGGGTAATCGATTTGGTCAAAGCTTAGTCATTGCCATAGGATAAGGGTTTGGGAAGAGAAAGAGATGTTTGTGGACTACAGAGAGTAGATAGGTGGGAGGAGAGAGGTGCACTGAGTCGTGGTCACTGTCTCCACCATCTGCATTCACCAGCCACCAAAAGCACTTTTTAACTTGAAATCAGAAATCAAAGAATGTGATCATTTACCAATCATAATTATTGATCCCCAGCCTTGTAATTCGGTGTCAAACTTTGCATCATGGCGTTCTTCAGGAGCATTTCAATCCATAATTATTCCCTTCCTTGCTAAAGTTTCTTTCACTGTGAGATCTCTGACAGCAAATAACAGCAGGAAAGGAAAGAACAAAACCATTTGTGATATCTAGGTGATACTTGTTTTCTAAACTTGGTGCTTAATGTAATTTGCTTTCATACTTGAGATAATCTATTTTTAATTTTTTAATTATAACCTAATTTTTTATGGGAGTCAAAATACAATCTGAACATAACTCCTGCCGTATTAATGTTTTTATTAGTATTTAGAGTTAAGTTATAGTTAGATTTACAGATAAAATAAACACCATCTTAGTGCTTTAATGAACAAATAAGGGGAATAAAAATTTATTTCCATCCAGGCAAGGGGCAGGAAAACCCCACCTGGGTTACATCCTGTGCTTTGAACATGTTCTCACACCAACCTCTATTTCCTAATGTTTGTACTATATCATCCCTTCTAGGATTGGGCAAGATATCTAAGAATCTGGTGTAGGCCATGGCTGTTTGTATATGGAGTGTATTTACTGCTGAATCATCTTATATAATGTCCTAATGGTGTCATGTGGGTGTTGATTTTGCAGTGTAAGGTGTGCATGCAGACATTCATCTGCACGACATCGGAGGTGAAGTGCAAGGAACATGCTGAAGCAAAGCATCCCAAATCTGATCTGTATACTTGTTTCCCCCATCTGAAGAATTGAATGAGTGAACAATTGGATCGGAATATAAGCTTTGCTTAAATGGCGGAGCACGTACTAGTTTGATCATGCAGGAGTTATTCCAATCCCGTATTTAAGTAATGACTGTTACTTGTTGGACGTTCTGGAGAGTATTGGTTATATATGTCATTTAAACTGGTTCTTATGTCTGTTAAAAGGAGTATTGATCTATAGTCTTGGATTGAAAAGTGAACATAGTAATGATCTGGGACTTGGTGGTTCAGGTATAGTGCTCAATTTGAGACCTTTGTTTTCCTTTTTCCTTGAAAGTTTATTTTCCTTTTTCCTCTTAGGCTGTGTGGTACTGTATGAATGAGCGAAAAGGACTTTTTTTACCCCCTTTCATTCCCGTACTATAAGTGGAATTTTATTTTATTTTTATATTATAAGTGTAAATGATTTTCAAGTGTTTTAAAGGGGGATTGATTTTTTTTTTTTTAATTTTTTTTAGAGTGTAGCAACTAAATAGTGGTATAAAGTTTGAAAAGCATTTTTGCTTGAGGGTTTCAAAGATGGTTATTTTTTAGTAAAAAAATAAGGTTATTTAAAATTATGTGTAATATAAGGTTCTTTTTTGTAAATAAAATAATAAAATCATTTTAAACTTAAGAGTATTTGTTTGTCTTTTCAAGTAAATTATTATTCTAATTTTTATATATCTATAGATATTTAAACTTGAGAATTAAAATTGTTAATGTCTTTTTTCAAGGAGACTAATTGTTCTCATAAGTCATACCTATGTGACGAACATAGACCTTATGTTTGGTGTCGACATAGGGCACTTCTAAGCCTATGCAACGGATGGGATGTATGGCTATGAGCGTAATGTCATATAGTTTGGTTGGCTTGGATTGGATGCTGATAGTGCATGACCAGCGTTCAAGCTTGTGCAACAGATAGGATGTATGGCTATGTGTCATAGTTTGGTTGGCTTGGATTGGATGCTGGTAGTGCATGACCAACCAGCAAGGTGCATGAAGACCTTATAACAATCGGATGACACTTCGAAATGTCTAAGTGGGTGCGATGCCATAGCTTGATTGGCTCGGATTGGATGCTGCTAGTGCATGACCAGTGAGCAAGGTGCACAAAGACCTTATAACAATCGGATGACATTTGAAATTTCTAAGGCAGGGATAAGACACCAAGTGCCTGACTAAAGATGACTTGCCCGGGAGTTAGAGGAAGGAACACGAACCAAAGCAACTGACTAATGCCTTAAGGAGTCTTTAGTTTGGTTTGCATTTGTTGAAGGTAGCAATTGACACAACTCTTCAAGCATGGACCAAGAGGTCAGACCTAGGAGGAAACTTGGATACTCATGGACTAACACTTATTCGGGAAAGGATCAATTGATCAGAAGAGGTAATTGGTGCACCTCATGGACCATACCCAAAGGACTATTGGCTCACATTTTTGGGAAGAGAGGCATCTATTCGAAGGAACGTGAAGGTTCCATAAGTAGGCTTAGGAGGGTAATTAAACAACTCTTGTTGCTTTGAAAGGGATGTCTAGTTTCCTATATAAAGCCTTTGCCCCTGTCATTGTAAAGAGTGTGAGTGCAAGGTAGAGGTGCTCTATGTATTTTGTGGGTTTTCTTTATATTGTTTCAAGTGGAGTTTCTACTACTTTTCGGAAACGAGGGTAAAAGGTTGGCTAAATGGAGACTTAGCACCCCACATTCTATTCAAGAAAAATTGTGGTATGTTCTGGTGGGTGTGATATAAAACCCATGTTTATCAAAAATAAAAAATAGGCACTTGCTGCTTCCTAACTTCCAACCTTTAGACTGGAACCCGAATGACCAGCTTGAGAATAGAAAAAGGAGTGCATGACCCGCCAAACCAGGCTCTTGGAAGGGGAGGTATGGGATGACTTTCGAACTTGAGAACATGGTGTTTCCTACAAGGAAAAGAACCGATTGCTTGTTATTGTTTATTTATGTGTGACATCACATTACATAGAAGAAAAAGGTTATGAACTAACTTCAATATAAGCAAACTCTTATATATTCGTAAGTCGTTCGGACTTAGAGTGGACCTTAATTTAGTAGTGGGGTATAAGCTTCCATTAGAGAACGATTTTTATCAAATTTCACGTTGAATAGAAGGAAAGTTCTTGGAATTTTAAGTCTTTCTTTGTGTTTTGCTTACAATTTTTTTAAATGATTGAGACTATATATACCAACCCCATTAAATTAAGTCATATTATGGTTTTGAATCAAGTTAGTAATCTTGTTGAAGTTGAATCATTAAAAATATCAGTGTCATGCTAGATTTATCACAATTTCAAGATTGATCTAATATTATTATATTATTTATCTCTTAATAGTTTCAATTTCTCAAGCCTCCCTTCATTGTTGAACAGTAATGTTTTTTTGGTATAAGATTGAATAGTGATGTTATTACCCCTTCACTCTTGATTAATCTCACTCCCGGCCTCTTCCCCCTCCTCCCCTCTTTTATAAGATTGAACAGTAATGTTATTACCCATTTAATATTTATTGATTAATCTCACTCCCCACAACCATCCCCTCCCGGTCTCTCCCCTTTCTTTTTATATAATACCTCCCATTTTTATAGGAACCCCTCCCTCTCTCTCTCTCTCTCTCCCACGGGAGTTTCTTCATTTTCTTGTTATTTTTATTTGAAATTCGGTTGTTTTCTTTTCTCAATTTATAGTAGTTTTTATTTCGGCTTTTGGCGACGTTGGAATACTACTACAATACAAGTTCTTATAATCAATTCCAAGTCATGGCAACCAAATTTTCTGTTAATAAAAAGAAAATTTGATCTCCCTCATGTTCTCTATAATAGAACTTAATGATAATATAATCCAAATCATAAATATATTAGAAACTTAACTATATAAAATTTACCTTTTGTGCGTTTAAATAATCTTGATTAATTTTTGTGCGATTCCAGTGAACCCTTGATGTGAAATTAAACTTGATCAAGAAATGAATTTTTTTATTAAAAAAAAAAACAAATGTACAATAAAGAAATGTGTAAGAAGACTGATGAAAATAAGAAAAGTGAGAAAATGGTCTAAAAAGGATAAAAAGACTAAACAGGTTGTTTTCCAGACGAATTAAAGGGAGAAACTCTGTACAATTTCATCATATTCTTGACTTTGCATCCAAATTACCAAATTCTAACAGATTGAACTTACCAAAAGCGGGCAAGGTTGGTTTCGATAAAAGCATTACTCACCTGCGTCAATTAGAGAACAATGAGGCACATTCTGCTCTGCTTATTGGTGAGTTACATGTATTCATAGTAATTAAAATCCATAAAAATTTAGATATCAAAGGCAGGTCCTCGGATCCACAATAGTTATCTCCATGTAAGGGATTTTTAAGATCATTCTTGAAAATTTGATAACCACAAGGGCTAACAATTGGCACAAGGCAGCTCCAACATTTTATAGGATATATAAAAATGCAAACATGCTACATTCCCGATGAAATGCACTGCTTTTATATATGCACACTAGATGAAGAGGCTACTGTGTTCGCATCCTGCTACTCTCTGCAGCCCTCACTTGAAAGAAATATGGATGTGCCTACAGAAGAAGAGCATAAGAATAACACGTCAGTGTCAGTGAAATCATGCGCTTGTTTATTCTTGTCATCAAACAGATTTGTGCAGTTGCAAATCACATTCATTTTTCTTTTCTTCTAAAGCTATTTTATTGGTAGGGAAACATGATAGTTCCCTTTGTGTGTGCATGCATGATAAAAAGAGGGTACAATTCCAAATGTGGATTCTAGTCCACATTGCACCCTCAGAGATGAATTGAAAACGATCAAGATGTGATTGAGCAACTTCAAAGGTCTAGGTAAAGACCAAATCAAAAATGCACATATATCCACTATGCAGGGGAAGATGAGGGGAGATAAGCCTGTATTTCTATGGGGAAGGCAATATTTCTACGGAACATCACAGTTGCCCTCTCCAAAACCACTTGCAGTCTGACACAGGCTCATTAAGATTGATATTCAGGTTTTATTACCTACCAGCACAGGGATGACAAAAATTCCTAATCCAGCCCCAATGCGTATAGAAATGGTGGAATAATAAGAATGGATATGATCAAGTTCCAGGTCCATTAACACAGCCTAGTGGTGCTTCATGGACCAATAAACTGTGTAGAGACATGTGTAGCAACTCTAACGATAAGAGGAAAATAAGGATCACATAAGAGATATATATATATATAAGGTGGATCACATCAGATATTTTTTAATAGGTCTGGTGTTAAGGAGCAGGAATAGTAGTTGATGGATCCATATAACATTACCATTGCTTCTCTCGCAGTAAGCCTGTCTTGATGGTCATATCGAAGGAGCTTATCAAGAAAATCAATAGCCTGCATGTCACATACCTCGAAAGAATCAACACCACTTATAGGGTTACTCATGCACAAAGGAATAAGCTAAATATTTGGTAAGTTTTTAAGGAATATTAAATAAAAGACCTCTGGAGAAACTAGATGCTGATTGTCTGCGTGGATAAACTTAGACCATGGCTTTCTGCTATGCCTGCAGAAAATGAATTGACACATTAATTTGGTTGATATTACTTGTTTGTGGTGTAACGTAAATCGTACTTATGGATAAGAATGAAATCTTCACAATTCTTTAGGTTGCCACAGAAGGTAATATTTTAATGTAATCTAGCTTTTACTGAGTGATAGTGTGGGTTAGCCACATGCCACATGAATTCATTGTTGAACATACCTTCCAACAAGAGCATCAAGTTGAGGATCGAGCTCTAAATGATATTTGTTCAGATATGCATTTAACTCATCTGTACCAAGTACCTGAAAACACATGAAGGGTTACACAACAGAAGCATAGATCAGGTTAACTTGATAATGAGTTGGTTATCGCGTAAGCTGGTATTGATTTTTTTTTTTTTGATCGATAAAAAAATAGTATATAGAACAAAAGAACCAAGAGGTTCCAAAAGTACGGGGGAAGTGAGCAAGGGAACCAAGACAAGGAAGAACCTACCAAACCCGACAAAAGCAAACAACTACACCTGTAAGTAAAAAATCCATGAATTCGTGTTAACAACACTATACAGATTTGTCAAATTCCACAAATTGCTCAAGAAATTAGATTTAATTTTTTGAGCGTTGGTGACACCACCATATTTCTTTCCCGCCATAAAGTCTAGAAAAGGCATAAAGGAGCAGCCATCCAGATTTATTTTTCGTTTTTTACCCACAGATGCTCCTTGCCAAGCTGAAAGGGTATGAATCATAGAGCACATAAATACCCAACTAATCCCAACTATCGTCAAAAAAAGGTCCAAAGCATCTTGGCTATCTTGCAATGAATTAAAAGATGGTCTATTGTCTCTTTATCCTCTTCACAAAGGCAACATCTATTCGTAAGGGCTCTTCCGCGACGTTTTAGCTGATCAAAGGTGATCACTTTTACCTAGGAAGCTTCCTAAGCGAAAAAGCTAATTTTGGAGGGGATCACATAGTTCCAAACTGAGCGGAATGGAAAATCAATTTCAGGCGAGAGGTCTAAACCACTATACATGGTCCTCACAGAGAATTTGTCATGATTGGAACCCTTCAACATAAGTTTTTCCTCAATCCAAGGTCTGATTTTCTTCCTATGGATAGAGGATAGGAATCTTTCCACCTCCTCCATCTCCCAATCATTAAAAGACATTAGAAAGGTTGGAGACCAACCCCCTTCCTCCCTAACCCATTTCCACAAATCTTCTACCATAGCATCTTTTTGCACAACTAGGAGAAACATAGAGGGGAACAAAGAACACAAAGCCTCCTCACCGCATCAAACAACTTTCCAAAATCTAATCCTCCTTCCATCGCCTAAGGAAAAAGGCTGCATTTTGGAGGAAGAGAGGCCATTCTTTTCTGATTTCCTTCCACAACCCAACACCAAAGCCACCCTGATGTCACAAGTGTGCCAACCCCCAGAAGTCTCCCCATATTTGCTACTCATAACCTTTCTCCAGAGGGCATTCCTCTCATTTGCAAACCTCTAGCTCCATTTGCATAAAAGAGTTTTATTAAGCCTAGTATTAATAATCAAAACAATTGTGTAATCCGGTATTGTATGTGCTACAAAGAAAGAAGACCTTCATTTTTTTTATTTATATATAGTAGTTATTAAGTCCCAGTCTATCAATTAGTTCAACCATTATGGCCTGTGAAGTAGAGAAGAAACCTATACAACACTATTTGCGATAGTAGTGCTGCAGGCTCTACACAGGGTTCAAATCGTATATTTATTTAACGGATATGGCTTAGGGTTCTCCAGAAATTACCATGCAGTTGCAGGAATTCAGTAGGTTTTTTTCAATGTGTCAGCAAAAGCATTAATCATCTCATGGTTGTCCCAACATGATACAAGACAATCATCACCTCATTTAGAAGACCCTACTAAATTAACTCCAATGATTTGAACATTATTGTTTGGTCTTTTTAAAAGTAATCAAGTCCCCAGATTGCATAAATATCGAAAATTATCACCAAAAGTGAATCACACCCATTTCAACCTTGCCAGGTTAAGCAGGCCTCAGTGTCCCAAACAAACATGGAACCCAAAATCCCTTGACACGTTGTCCAAGAAAGAGTTGACCCCTAAAGGAAGGTAAATTTATCTAGGGAGTAAAAGTTAGTGTGCAAGCACCATTGAGGCCTTGCTTAAGTGTTGAAGGAGTCTCCAATTTCAATTCATGGTAGGCTAGTATCATCCCAGTTAAAAGATTAAAAAAAATAGTGACTGAAAAACTGGAGAGGGGGGAAATTGGGGCATAAATCCATGGGATAGATTTAAGCTGCTCATTGAAGATAGGGGAAGATGATTTCTTCAAAGCAGAAAGTGTTCAAAAGTGGGCTCTTAAGATGGTTCCACTAGAAGATGGGGGAAGGTGGTTCCTAGGAAGGAGATATGAGTACAGAAGCACCTCTAAAAAATGTGCTTTCAGTGGGGATGCCTGTGGAGGAATAGATCTTGACAATGGAGGGTGTAATATGTGTTAGAGATATGGGAAAATGTTAACTGTGCATTCGCACACATGGCTTGTTTTTTGTTCTCTAAAAACAGGAAACAACAGTATTCATCAAAAAATAAAAACAGGAAACAACAGTAACTCAAGAACTCTTCAAGACCTGAAAACAAAAAACAGTAAGTATTTTTTTTTGATGAATAAAGAAACATGCATTGATCACAAAAAACAGCAAAGCTGCCCAAAAGTACACTGGGAGTATACAAAAGGGACAAAGCCCAGAGAAGGACCAAAAACATGAAAAAAATCTGAGCCGAAAACAATTACCTACCATCCAAGTTAAAATCCAAAATACTCTGTCTCTATCCCCACTAGACCGTTGGCCCAAGACCAAAAGCTACAAATGAAAAGAGATTCTTTAGTCTATACATAGAAGGTCTCATTATCGAAGACCGCTCTATTTCTCTCACACCACCACTTGTGAAAAGAGGCCTGAGGCGCAGCCCTCCAGACTTTCTTAAACTGCACTTTTGTTCCTTGCCAAGCTAAGGAGGGACCTGTGTCATGGCTGAGAAGGAAGACCCATCAGAAACCCCACTATAGCCAAATAAGTTCCCACAGCATTCTGGCCTTCGAACAGTGAACTAGAAGATGGTTTAGGGTTTCCTCCTCCTCTTCACAAAAGTAACATCTGTTATTTCAGGGATCTCCCTCTTTTTGATTTGGTCTAGAGTGTCTGCCACCCCTAGGCGCCTCCTGACAAAAATCACCTTTAAGGGAACCATGGTGTTCCAAGGCGATAAGAGCGGGAAAGGTGTTGTCTGAAATTCCGGTGGGATTAGGAAACCTCATCTGAGCTTCTTGGATAAATCTTTGGGCATACCCCTTTAAGGCAAACATTCTTGCTGTTTTACGATGCACTTTCAGGGGATGGGTCATTTTCATAAAATTCACCACCTCCCTCATTTCCCAGTCATTGAATGGCCTGCTAAAACGAGGGGGTCCAGCCACCATCGTTCGAGACATCCCAAATCTCCCTATTCAAACATGCACAAAGTTATTAATTTCTTAGTTGAAATACAGCCTTTGAATTATGGAACAGTCCTATTTTTTTTATTCAGGTTGTAATGAGTGATGCCTAATTCAATTGAAGAGCTTTTGTTGGGTGGGAATGGTTGTTCTGTGGGCAGGAATGGTTGTTGTGGTGGGTGTTTGAGCAAGCCTTTCTTCAATATACCTTACTATTCCAATGGGTCCTGAAATTAACGACTTGGTAAGCCTCCAATGGCCCCCCAAGGGGACTCGAACTGGTGACCATTAGGAAGCAAACCCAAGGTTAGACCAATTGAGCTACCCTTCAAGGTTATGTCATATTTGGAAATTTGATTTGAGAAAAGTGGACATTTTACAGAAAGGAGTACTCACTGCAGAAGGACAAGTTCCAATTATTCTATGACCAACAAGGTCTTATGACTCACTCACATTCGTTTACCAATTTAGATTGTAGGCCTTTCTTCTACTCTGTTTGCAAATCTTGCATGTACCTTTTTAGATTCCTATATTTTTTTCTTCTTTTTGGGTTATTATGTATTAGGTCACAATGTTTATATTGTCCTCATTGTTAGAGTTTTTCATTTATTCCAAGTATCCAAGCTTTATTTTTCCATTCACAGAAAGAAGAGCCATCTAGAGGAGCCAAAATTAATGGAGCAAAAGGGACCAATGTGAATCAACTAGTATCAGCGGCATCCTAATGGCATATATAAAACATCTATCAATAACTCAAGTGTAATAGACGAAGTTTAATGGTTAAAAGTATTCCAATAATCAATTTCAACCATAAAATTAATTAAAACACAGATTAAAATTTTTAATACAGCACTGCTGACATTTTCTAAATATAACTCTTTTGAGAAAGTGTTTCGCAAAGTTTTCATTAGTGAAATAAAAAAATGTTTTGGTTGTTAAAAAACCCTGGATGGATAAAACAGATACAACATATAAGCTAAATATTCATATTAAATAAAGTCAGCAGTACAATAAATAAGAATATTCCTATCTAGTACTTGGTTTTGGTAAAGTGACAGAAACATTGAATGATATGAAAAGACAGCCTTAAATTTTAAGATCATCGAGCCAAATATAAAAGGCATGTATTACCTTGGCAATCTTGACAAGCTGATCATGATTATCATGGCCATAAAAGAATGGTTCCTTGCGAAAGATCTACATAAATAGTGAATGTATACCGAGTAAAACAAAAAATGATAAAACGAATACAAAAAAAAAAAAAAATGCAAATCACATAATCAGCCTTTCAAATGACTCAAGATCAACAGTAGTAAATCTCACCATTCCCGCGAACATGCAACCAAGGCTCCACATATCCAATGAATAGTCATAATCTTGCAAATCAACAAGGAGTTCTGGCCCCTTAAAGTATCTGAGTAACAAGGAAAGGAACTTCAAACCCTAATAAAAGCCCTTTATTTTTAGGATCCTCCACCTTCACGATTAACAATTTTCAAAAATAAAAGAAAACCACACGTAGGAACCCATCCTTCATTTGAATCTTTTCATTTGATAATTGGTTCAAATTGAACATAAAAGATCATCAAATCAAGCATGTCAAACAATGAAGCTTTTCCAGCCAATCTTGAGCTCAACAGGCTGCTAAGTCAGCCTAAAGTCACATTTAAAGCCATCATGAGAATGGTCTTAGCTGATGACAATAGGAAATCATGATAATTTCCTTTTACATACTTCACATGGTCAGAGAAATTATTGATACAAGTGGGAAATAATGAAGCTGATAGAACAAAAAATTGTAAATTTCAGTAACATCTCTTCCCAACTCTTGCATGTTTTACCCATGAGGCAAAAAAAATCATAATGCATCACCATTGAAAATTGCACACCACCCCCACCCCTACACCATCCACAAGTGCTGCACACACAACTCATTAGAGGTAAAGGACCAGAAAGTTGATTGAAATAATTCTTGAAACTTACCGAGAAGCAACACGAACATTATATTCTTTGCCAGGATGGTAGAATTCTGCAAGACCCCAATCTATCAGTCGAAGCTTTCGCAACTCATGGTCTATCATAACATTGTGAGGTTTAACATCTCTGTGCATTATTCCTTGTGAATGACAGTAATCTAATGCCTGCATATGCATGACTTACAAAATTAAGCAAGCATGAAAAGCACTTGCAACAATTTGAGATGTTCTCTGTCATGCTGAACCTCCAGTTTGTTTCATATAATAAATAAGTTATTTTGTAATTTAAATGATGAGTGACACTTAAATTGATCCAACCAAATGAAAGTAAAATTCATGAATTCATTTTATCCATTTTTTCAAAAGGATATATTAATGTGCTTGAATAAAGCACAAATGGAATATAAAAATTAGGTCCAAATGCAAACCAGAGAAACAAAAGAGGAAAAAACTCTCAACACCCTAACAACAAGCACCCTTAAGAAACAAACAGAAAATATAGGAACAATGCTACATAAAAGGCCAAACCAAAAAAAAAACAAAGAGAACCCCTAAAGATCACAAAGACCTCTTGATCCCAGATGCGAGTATAAATTACCTTGAGAAGCTCATATATGTAGTAGCGTATGTCGTAATCAGTCAAAGTGGGGTACAAAACTTTGAAATCTGTACTGTTGACATACTCGAATATCAAGCTAGGGGTTTTTGAATGCTGGTCTCTGACAATATCAAGCAGCTTGACAATATTTGGGCCCCCACAAAGGTTCTGAAGTATTTTTATCTCCCTTTTTATCTGCACAACAATCATTAAATGAATATGCTACCATCTTATTACATTAACTACACAATGATTATTTTTTTTTAAAATATGCTGTAAAACATCAAACTACAATACAGATTATTTAAAGTATCCAACTAGAAACTGATTGAACAATTAATCACGCTAGCAGAAGTTTTTCTCCCATCCAACCCACCCCCTGTTTGTCACATGCTCTTTAAAAGACCTTGCATGATTTAGGGTAAACAATATATTGTTTCTTTTTCTTAGGGGCAAAATGTGACAATAGACCAGCATCATCAACAAAGCAAATTAAGAACCAAATCTAGCTGTAGCAATTTCCAACAAAACAAACAACCTCTATCAACATGCTAACTATCTACATCAGAAAGAATTAAAAATCACCTTCTTTTTCTTAACAGGCTTGAGGATCTTGATTATGCAACGCTCGTTGCTATTAACATTAATGCCTTCAAAAACCTCACTGTATTTTCCCCTTCCAACTTTCCGAACGACCTCGTAGTCATCCTGATTACTGGGAGGAAAAAAAGGAAGAGAAAGTGAGAACAATCATTCAACATAGAGATTTTGAAAACTACCGGACTCAGCAAAAATAGAACAAACTAGTAGCAAAGCCAATGGTCATTACAAAAGTAAGGCTCCTCTAGACCAAAATAAGTCTTTAATTGTCATGTTAAAAAGACCACAAGGACAAGAGTACGATGACTATAGTCTATATATGTATCAAAGAAGGTAAATCTAACTTAGATCAAGGCATGAGGGACAATGATTCTGCAGAAAGTAGGATTCCAGATAGGAAATTCCGTTAGTGGTGAGTCTGGTGACGAACCATAAACTCTCAAATGGAGTGCATTGTAGAGTCATCGGCCAGATCTCACTTTACTACGACTTAGGATTGACATTGATCACCTAAACCAGAAAGCATAGAACCATTAGCTTCCTGGAAATCTTCAAAGATCATGAAATGAGAAGCTTTCCATACTTAAACCGAGGAAAAGAAATTAAAATCTCAAGTGTAAAAGTCTCCCTGGGAGTAAGTGGACAAAACAAGCCCCTGAATATACAAAACCATACCACCAGTTTGAGACTAACCTCTTTATAGTTTAACTGAAGCCCTAGACGCCGAACACACACAGGACCCGACCTTTCACAATAAGGTTCTGTTAACAAATTTAGTTCCCGCTGTACTAACACAAAAACAACTAATCTCCTCATCCATCTCGATCGCCAACACAGACCGTGCGTTTGATGAGAAACCGCAGGAAAAAAAATTCAACGATTTGGACTGTTGTTTCTTTTTCTTTGCAGAGTGTCCCGGTGTTTAAATAACAAAAATCAAACAATTCAAACAACAACCTAAGACAAAAACTAAGAAAAAAAAATGGAATTAGGGTTAATAGGAGGAAATTGATATGTACCCCCATTGAACAGTGAGAGATTCGTAATCCCAGTAATCTTTGGGGCGAAGAACGTTGACGTCGGCGTAGACTCGAGCTTTGGACATGAGAGCGACGTCGGAGGAAGAGATCTCGGAAAGTTGGAACTTGAGCTCGGCCTCGGCGGTATCAAGGATGGGTGTGATGATCTTGTAGTTTGGGACGGAAGGAGATGAGTGTGGGCGCAGATTAGGAGGTTGCGCAAACGGCGCACGCAAGGCCACGAGGGCGCACACTAGCAAGAGACGAAAAAGCGGGAGGAGGGCGGTGTGCGCATCTTTCATGTGCCATTACCCATTACTCACAGACATAAGAGTGAGACTCCTTCCCTAAATTAATCATAAATTCCCTTCCTTCTTTTCTCGCCTATGCGTAATGCGTCCCACATTTGATAAATCCCACTTTTTGTATGTACCGACGCTGGGGGTCTCAAAAAAGCTCAGTCCGGTCCACCAAGTTAAAGCCTGGGCGGACCAAGTTCGCCTAGAGGGTTAGGTTGTGGGCTTTATTTTAGACCTGATTCAGTTTATAGGCTTTCGGACCCATCTTGTTTTGATAGTCTTATCTCTTATTTCTATGTTATTTTTTTTTTAAATAAATTATTATGTAACTCTATTTATAATATATATTTTGTTAAATGTTTATTATATAAGTAAAATATAGGTATAATTTAATTGGTGAATTAAATTATAAGCTTGTTGGAGGAGTTAAAATTTTTTTAAAAAAAAAAGTTTTAATTCGTGAGAACTGTCGAGAATGCTTTCTGTCTTGGGCTCAGGAGCTCCGCCAAGTCAATTAATTTAAAAAAAGGTTTTTAATCCGAGTGGGCTGGGTTGCGTCTTTTGCTTAAATCACCGGGTCGGCCGGATTGATCGATCGACGGTATGGCGTATTTCGGGTGAGCGTGGCGTTTTTGGGTCCGTTGGAGCCCATAACCGCGCCGGATTGATTGAGCGTGGGGAGATAAGGGTTTGCAATTTTATAATAATTTTGATAGCGCAATCTCGACCCCATTTTACGCTTTTGACACATTTACACGCCGTATTATGCTACAAATGTTGAAGCTAATCCCTATCTTATCAAAAAACATGAAAATGGTATTTTTAATGGTTTTGTGGTATTAACTATTCTATTTCTAAAACTGTTTTTTTTTTTGAGATAAATATTTTCAACACCGTTATCTACCATTTAATGAGTCAATTTAAAAGTATACATGCAATGAGTCAATTTTCATGTTTTCAACAATGTAAAGATTTAATTTTAACATATTCAAAGTGGAGGATAAATATAAACAAAAATGAAAGTGTAGGGGGCTATGTTGAAGACGTTGGAAGGATAGATGACGGTTACCATAACATTTAGAAAATGACTTACTTTTCATATTTTGAATAGTGCAAGGATTAGTTTAAACATTTTAATTTTCAATTTTTGGATAGTGTAAGGGTTAGTTTAAACATTTTAAAGTGAAGAGGGCAATTGCCAAATTTTTTTTGAAATTATAAGGCGCTGAGAATGCATTCTTCCAATAATTTATTAGTTTAGATTGTTACCTAAATTATGTGTTTATTCTAGTTTTCGTCATTTTTGTACCTTTCAGTTTGAATCTTCTTTTACACGTGATAAAACTTTTTTTTTTTTTACATCTATTCATTTTACATGTTACATTATAGTTAACTTTTTTGGAATTTAGATTCGATCTTGGTTCTCCCATTTATCCCATCTTTTTATCATTTGATCTTGCTTTAGGGACCAATGCTTTTTTGTGAAAGGGCATAAACTCTTAAATAATATAAAAATGATAATATTTGCCTTAAAACTATAGTTTTAAATGCTGAGTTGACATTTAAGGACTTAATATGACAAAGTGCTGGAGCAAAAATAGGATAAGACCAAACATGGCGTCTTGCATGAGGAAGAGATTTTCTCTCGTTTGGCTAGGGTTCGCGGTTGAGGAAGGACTTCATTTTGGCTCCTAATTGTTCAAGCCGGGAGAAGGGGAAGAGAAGAGAGAGAAAGAAAAAAGAGAAGAAAAAAAGGAAAGAAGAGAAAGAAAGAAGAAAAATCCGGAGTTTGGAAACTATATGTGTAAGGAATACTTGTTTGGAACTCATGTTTGGAAATTTCTTATGTGATGTTTGAAACTTTAGTATGGAAACTATATGTGTAGGAAAAATCCTATTAGAAGTGTTGTTGGTTGGTATAAGATGAATATTATGGTTTATTTTAAGTTTTTAGTTGGGTTGGTTTAGTTTAGAAAAATTTCCGTTAATGGCCAAATTTTATTCTGTGTTGAAACCACGACACCTATACGCCCTAGCGTAGGAGTATGCGCCTAGGCGTGAATGCCAAGGCAGACTTAAGGCCAAATTTTAAATTTTAGTCCACTGGGCGTGAATACCTAAGCGCCTCTCCCAAGCATAACATTTGGCACACTAGGCGTACCTACGAGTCATGTTTGGTTCCTCTCTTGGATTGGCGTTGCAAGCGATCATCCATTGGATTAGTAAGGGGTTCTAACAAAATTAGATGAAGATTAAGGTACAAGTATAATAATTGCTGTGGCAGAAACTCTCACTAAATGCGCTTAAGTCGCGCGACGAGCGTATTTCTTGCCCTCATTTGCTAATGAGATTAAGAATGATATAACAAGTTCTGAAACACATATAATCCTATACCTTCTTAAGACCGAATAGTGAATGAATGGACACCTTTGATAAGTGATTCGGCATGCTGCTGTTTTCACGACACTTCATGCGATGGGCGAGGCGCGTTCGGTGCTGACATCTCACGCTAGTGCCCGCGACACTTGTGTTACGCACGTGAGGTAGGCACGTCTTTGTTCGGTCTTGACACTCACGCTGATGCTATGAGACCACGTTACATGGACAAACACCACGTCTCCTATTCGATTGCCTCGAGCTTTCACACTGGTGCTGCAACGCTTGTGTTATGAATGAACCGCGTGTTGTGTGACACCTCTGTTGGTATTGTACCATACCTTGGTGCTTATGTATTGTGTTCCTCTCATTTAAATTATTGAGGTGTCAGAATGACAGCATATGTTGTACTGCATGAATAATATGATACATGAAATTAAAAGTACTCATCTTTGTTCTGTGATCTATATGGACAAACATTTATATGATAAGAATATGAATAATGAACAAGAAGAAAGCATAAGAAATCTGAATAATGAACCAGAAGAAAGCATAAGTAATCATTTAACTGTTTGTATTATACTATGATTACCTTTTCTGAATCTACGATTACGAACTCCTTACGAGAGATATGAAATTTCGTTTTAAGAGTATGTTATATGAAAACTTCTGTTATAGAATTGTTACATTATAAATAGCTTACATATGTATTATGTTATATGTGTCTCAGAATTGTGGACCACTCTAAAGTGAGTGCATATGTTATCTGTTTCCCACTAGTTATAGAGTTTATACAGGGTGTTTCATCGGGTGTGGTCTTGAAGGGGATCAGGGTATTCATCCGCTAAGACTAACCACTGACAATAGGATGTGGAAGGGTATCAGATATTAAGCAGAAGAGGGTAGAAAAAACCAGCACCATTTGAGATGAGCTAGGAATATGGGCTAGCTCGATGGACCAACCCGTTTAGTAGCAAATTTTGAGTTTGGGTTGAAAAAGTGATATGAATAAGATCGGGCCTATTGGCGGGCTGAATCAGCTCGCAGCCCATGCGGGTTCGGGCTAGCCCGATTGGTTCGTTTTATTTTAATGACTTCAAATCACAATTCACAATTTCACATGATAAAAAGTCCTTTTTCCATTTTGAGAACCTTAGAGCACGATTCTTCATTTTAAGTTCTTTTCTGGCACTGAACAAGGCTTGATGCCTTGATCCCTCTTGGGCCTCTTCTATCTTCAGTTGCTTCAGTTTAACTACGGTGACCAGCAGACAACGGTGCGATTAGCGAGGGCATGCACGATTCCTCACTTCGAGTTCAACTGCTGGCTTCTTGTATAAGGCTTGGTTCTCTTCTATCTTCACCACCAGCGAAGACAGCGGTACTTGAACAGCCCACTAACGATTCCGCGATTCTTTCTCGAATCAACGGCCATTTAGGGCCCATGATGAGCACTCTCGACTCCATGGGTAGGGGGTAAAAATCCACCTGATGACAGTCATCCTGATAATGGGCTGATGATTGTGTATTTGCTAATGATTCCAAAACATATACAAAATAGATGTGCTAGTTGTTTTAGGCTTTTAATCTTTCAAACAACATATATGTGCAGTGTAGACAACAGGTGGTTCAGGTGTTCAGCCATCATTTTGTCTGTAAATGATCCTTTAGAAGCCACTTTACTATTTAATGTGTTATGAGAATATAAGGTGATGATGAGCTTGTGCATGTTTTGTCTCATCAACCCTAGGCCCCACATGAATATTATGTTAGCAGGTGGTGACAGTGCAGTGATAAGTGATGTATCCAGTGGGGTAAATGTGGGTCACATTCTTCGATCCTTGGGCAGCACTTCTTCGGATAAACAAAAAAATAGAGCTAAAAGCCATGTTTCCCAGTGAAAGCCTCTTAGGATTTCATTTTGTTGGGTAGTTTCAAGATGTGTGAGATGGTTCTCATACTAATGTTGTAATGCCATTAGGGTGTCACATTGGCCATGATCCTTTAAAAACTGAGTGTGCTATCATAAGACATTGTAATTAAAATGGTGCATAAACCTTTGCACATCCATCTCTTAGTATTTTATTATTGTGATGGATTCGAGAGTTAATTCTGCTCTTTAACATCTTGTTTCAATTAATAATATTTCGCATGTTTTACAAAAAACATAATCAGCCACATGTCGGCTTGCTTTTCAAAAGCTTGACCTCTAAGTGGCGCCGTCTTCCAGGCCTCCACGTACCTAGAGCCAATTTTTGCTCCGGCGATGGGGTGGAGCAATGCCGTGGTGATCCACGAGGTTGCTCCCCACCTTTGAGTGCTTGGCTCGTGGAAAAACACACACATTGGTGATTCGCTGATTCCACGCCAGAATGTCTGTGCCCGATCCGTATTATAAGGTGCTCAGGCTCCCTGGCACGTATGCCACCGTGCCATGAAGTAGTTTTACAAACAATATTTGTTATTGTTTTGTTACTTTGGGCAACCCTGATGTCATCGTTGGACAATGATCTCGAGGTGATTACGGGTAACTCTGAAACATTAATGAACCTCTCTAGACTTGGTGTTGGTTGATTTTTCCAGCAACGCGATTCTTCGGTTCAGCTTTCCAGATATAATTTGTTATTTACGAGACAACCCTCAAGTTGTTAAGCTAATATTGCACTCACTACTATTCAAAGTTGCCCCAGGTGCATGTGAAATGCAATATCTTGATTTAAACAATTCATGTTAATATCAAGCATCTTATGTATTGCAAATTTAACCACACCACAACATGTTGTTAGATTCCTGCTGTAAGCACAAGTCAGCTGCATGGGCTGTCAAACGATTCAGCAATTCATTTGAACAGCCAAAAACCCACAAAACTGGGGTCGTGAAACGTTTGATCACAACCTAGGTCTGGCCCATTAAAAGTGAGTGTGGTCACGCTCAAGAGGATTGACTGCGAGGCCCATTTCGGCCCCGAACACTCTAACCATCGTGAGGTTCTTGTCAAAGTTAATAGTGAAGCTTCCTGGGAGTTGTTGAAATACAAAGCGGTACCATACGTAGCTCTTGCGGTGAGGAACAACTTTGCCTCTTGGCCGATCCAAGATTTGACGGTCCGTCTGTGGAATTCAAGAGAGGCCCAGAGGACTCCTCTCTGCAAAAACTATTTTTCTTTTTCTCCCTCTCTTTTCCTTCTCCCAAAGCCAGGTTGGGAGAGCACAGGATCAAGAGGACATCTCTGCGTGCCACATCATCGTGCCCATTGATTTGGCTTTGAATTTCACTCTCACATCCATCTTTGGGATTTTCAATGTCAGCATCATGCCGTGTGTCGCCCATAACCCACTTGACTCATGTTTTCAATTATGTGACATGTGTCACCTCTTGAGAGCCACTCAAAATGTGCCAAGTGTCAGGCACTGCCGTTGCCTCAGCGTGGTGGGCGTCTTGGTCGACAAGTGGCGTGGTGGCGGCTAGTTTGAAACGATTTGCGGTGATCAAGTTTGTCATCGAGATTTAAGAAAAATTCTAGGGTTTTGTTAGTACCATTTACCATTTTGAGGAGAAATTAGATTTTCTCGGGTTTTATTCTTCCTATGAGAATTTTAGATCAAGGAATTTGCTTCAATCACGAAATCATCTCGTATGCATGTGCATATGTATTATAAACTAGTCATTTAAGCATTAAGCGACTAAACCACATACCTTCATCCCTAAACAAGAGGATGGGTGGCCATCGTCCTCGCGTACACGTTGCCTCCTCTACTCCATGGTGTTGCCAGTGCTTTTCACTAGCCTCACGGTCTTGCGTCATGAAACCCGATCGACTACCATACACCATGCACAGCGGTGTTCTGCCGAGAAAGTCGCGTACGTGTGACTCGATCTCTCACAAATCCACTGCATGAGGCTGGATGCGGGTGTATCTCCGGGCATGGAACAGAAGCCTCGCGGACACACGACATCTTGGAGGCGGGTAAAGCTAGCTTGGGCAGTACTGGGTGCCATCTCTCGAAGTATCTTGAGAGGGTCCGATGAACCCTCGGGAGGCCAGCTTCAAGGTGCTTTGCGAGAGACTTGAGCCACTTTGTCTCTTGGGCATCACTTGCCGGAAGGTGATCCTCCCGGCCTCCAGAACTCTCTAAAGATTAGATGTCGGTACATCTGACATAGCTTTGCGACCGGTAGTGACAAGGCATTGTCGTATCAAGCTCACCTTCTCGGAGGTTAATGCATGTCCCGAGATGTCCGGGACCGGTGATATCTCTCCATCTCGGTCCGGCATAGCCGAGTGATGCATGGCCTGCATCTGATACCTCGCCACGGTGCCGTACGGCTATGCCCAAGCTTGATAACTTTGTTGTTGTTGTAGTGGACCGCTGCATAAAATGCTCTTCTGACTGCCCGCCCGCGATCAGGGACGCGTACTGGTAGCATGCCCTCCCCGCCCGTGTGATGCCCCTCGGCGAAGCTTTGGTGAGATTAACCGTGAAGTGTCACACTTACCCCCAGAACTAATGTTGAAGCTGGGGACTCTTTAACTGTGCACCTTTTTCACAAATAAAAAAAAAAAGTACATTTGTCCCGATATAAAGTACCATCGTAGATGATCGTGAGCCTTCCTTTGGAATTACCACTTATTCCTCATATGCAAAACTTCTTACCCTATTTCCAAAATACGGGATTTGGTAGTAACATTGAAACACCTATCTCTCTGAGTTGGCACCTTTCATTGATGGCAGAATAATCAAATGCTCTCCTTGTCTTACGCACTGTGCTACACAGGTTAAAAGCAAGATTTAAAGCACTGCATTTGGTGAGAAACATATATAGGGATGACGATAAACTACTTGATCGTCTCGACAAATACACTTATCTTATCATTTTCATATAACATACCGCTTCTATCCTTGGCGGTTTGACATGTGGCTTTCATATCATTTATTTGCTTGATACAAGTACTTATCATTTGATCTATTATCTTTCTATTGGTTCTTAACCACATATCTATTTTGTGCATAATAAGTATTAGTATGCCATATTAAACACCGTAGAAAGCGATTTATATCTTTATATTTGTTTGTGTGATATTATTTTCATGTCTTTGTTATCATGTCTTGTATAGGTAATGCTGACTTCACGTCTTTGTTCATGTCTTTGTGTTCATGTGCTAATTTCATATCTTTGTATTCATGTCTTTGTTTCATGTCCTATGTACTTCATATCTTTGTTGTATTTCATATCTTTGTCATCTTGTACTTTCATATATTGTGTACATTATCATATTAACTTTTGGAGATAATTTTATATTCTTATGCATTTTCATATATCATGTCGGATCGTATAATCTCATGTTATAGAACTTATCGTAATATGATCTTTATCGCTGCAGGATCATATCATGTCTTTCCATGTCATGAAATAATTTGTTTCATGTTTTAGCCATAAACATAAGTGGATAAAACTATAAGGGCCGAGAAGTTGTACTCATGTGTAGCTTGTTGGTCTATAAGGAGCCCCGAAGAGTCTTTATTATCATGTATGAACAGTGATCATCTATAAGTCGAGCGCCGTGACAACGGGGTCAAGCGGTCGGTATCTTTGCCCGATCTTGTGTTTTCCACTAATAAGCGTACGCATCATCACTTCTTGGGTTCTAGCGAACAATCAGTGTTTTATTCCATTTTAAATTTACATATATCATATTCTCGAATAATTGTTATCAGGTGTCATATGCGTCTATTACTGATTACTTTAATACGATTCAGTTCTCTGTTGTGGCTTCATATCACCATTCTCATATTTCTTTCTTTGATACATGTATATCATTTCATATATGTCTATTCTATGTATGGCATTTCGTTCATGTTTTAACTGTTCTTGTTCATCTATTCACTCTTGTATTCATATGTCATGTTCTATCTTATATTCATCTCCCTTGTATTAGCATATAACATTTGCATACCCAACTGTGGGATCATATCTACCGTCATCTACTTGTAACATCTTATATCTTGTTAACATAATATTCATGTACTACATCGGACACTAATACCATTATCTTATGAAACCTATCTATACATTTCTATACTTATGCATTTTGCCAGCCTTTATCGGTTGTCTATCTCTCAGTAGGGAGTGCGAGCAGAGACACAACTATTTGATACCCTTAGGTACCCTTCAAAGCGAAGTATTACTTTTCTTATCTTTTCTTATTCAAATACACACATATAAAAATTGCCTTGCTTGGGCCAGGAGATAAGAGGCTAGGTTAGACTCGGATTTACAATATATACCCGAGTACATTACAATCGAGAGCAGGGGCGTGCACACTTGTAATAGAAGTGTCGAAACACTAGCGACTGGCGAAGCCGCCCCGGTCATGTGTATGCGTGCACCTTACGTAATAGAAGCGGCCCAGTAACAGCAGCGAGAAGTCGAAGCTTGCGATCATATGTCTTGTCATTCAATATCCGGAGTCTTGACAATCATACAATTATAGTATGTTCTCCCGAGCACATCTGTTTTTTATTCTTTTTCTTCTATATTTCTTTACATATCAATACTCATTATATTGCTTCTATCATTCAATGTTTAATTCATGTATGCTTATAGCGTATGGCGATTGAGTAAACGGTACTGCAATCAATTTTTAGAGCAGGAATTGACACCAATGCCATTAAATATCATGACTGAGTTCTGAGACTCTGTAATGACGCCTGTGTAGAGTCCCAATAATTCCCATAACAGAATCCTAACAAAGGAGTTATGCAAGTTGCAAACCATGAAGAAAATCAGCAACTTGCAGCACTTGTAGCAGTAGCAGCAGCAACCACCTTTTTTTAGTCATTTTATAAACTCAATATGGTATCCAGACTTCAGCATATGGGTGGATTCAAGAGACTCAAGGGCTCATGGGAGTCAATAACACCAAGGACATCAGGACGAAGGGTTGTGGCAAGTGGGGTTAGAGGAATTTACACAACCGAGGAAAATCCGGTCGCCGAGCCGGTGGCCTACAGTTTTCTGTCATTTTAGGTTATAATCTGAGTTCAAATTTGCATTAAGCATATAGCAAGGATTGCATTCTAAGGCTCAAAAAGGGCTTTCCATGGTCAGAACACACCCAAAAGCGAACAGACCCGAAGTTATGGCATTCAAAGTTGGAGGAACCTGTAGAAAATACTGCTTTCGAAGAACGTTGCCACGGGGCTGCTTGCACCATGCGTCTTGCTCCACTTTGGATTAATTTACGAGCCTAAAGGGTTCGAATTTGGATATACGAGGAATATACTGTTCTCCTATGAGTCTAGTTCTGCGAATTTGAATCGCTCGGTCGGGATAAAGAGTGATGACGAGTTATGGCTGGCTAAAAGCATGAGTTTTTTGAAGAAATTTGAGACAGAGTATCACACAAACCGATATTTCATAGCTCTAGTGTCACCGATTGAGGGCGCGATGTCAATCGACAGAGCCCAACACAACAAATTTAACATAAAGCTGGCAAAAGCATTCTGTTATAAATGGGTTTCTTCCTAACGTTTCATAATCTGGTTTTGAGATTTGATTTCCTAAGTGTATTCTTAATCCATTGTAGTCTAGACAAATTCTATACTAATCAAAAGCGAGTTCCTTACTTAGTTCCATACTAGTGATGGCATAATTTTACCACTTATATATGCATCTATTGTTCAATAATTTAGCATATTCCATGTCATTTACGTATTCACTGTCATGTCTTTATCTATTCATATACTTCTTATATTTCTATCTGTGTGCATATTCATTTCATGTATTTAATATAATTCATATCATTTAAAGTATTTGTCAATGTCTTTATCTATTATGTCTCTCATGTAATTTCTATCAATGGCACACATCATCTGTTCTTTTAAAGTGTTGGCACTGATGATTACAACGTTTAAATTGAGTAATTAAGGCAAATATTCAGTGATGAAAGTCAGCGCGTGGCTGAATCAAGTAGTTTGTTTTTGTGTGCTCTGTTCATTGTGGGCGACTATTCTTGGTCAGGCGGTCGGCCAGTCAGGTGCCACAGTCGAATCGAGAAAAGTAGTGACATGCAGGATTTTTCGAGACTTTTGCTTGAAATCTCGGAAATCCGTGTTTTTGGTTCCGATGCGTAGTTCGTGGTAGATAAACTTTCGTTCTTGGCAGCAATTGACGGTCGAGCTTCGTATATGAAGAAGCGAATAAAATAAAAAAACAATTTTTCTTCTCTCTCACGCTCCATCATTCTCCCTACCCTAGCCTACCCTTTTCTTTTTGCAGCATATTTTGTTTGTTTTTATCCTTTTTATTTTATTATTATTATTATTTTGAATCAGTGGGTTCATGTCTTTAATTAGTATCCAGTTTACATCGAAACGTTCATTTTTCTTTCAGGTTCGACTTTATTTTAAATGAACTTGTAAGCATATTCACGACACAGGGATTTTTCGCATTAAAGATAGTCCGCCAATCATTTGGCGTTTATCACATAGAAAATTGTGCATTATTCCGGTGTCTCGAGTGAAGCGGCTTTTACGGGTCACTAGATTTCGAGGCAATTTGCCCGCGGCGCGATTCGTTTGGTCATCCGGGTATCTGAAGAATTTTAGCTTCCTTGAGCACGTTATGAATTCTTTATTAACAGCTTTTAAGTTTATCTTATTTGCATTCTAACTCCTTCTTCTTCTTCTATTTACACATTAATTTATCTTAATTCCTCTTGGATATGTGCTCTTCTTATATTATGACATTTGGGTCCTCAAGTGGTGAATTACCACTTTACCCTTGATTTTTAGTACTTATTGTTGAGTCTAAGTTTTATTTTGGTTCAATTTAGCTTTTATTACACCCAACATGTCAGAAAGAAAGCGCTACATTATATTTCGGGTGTTACAACTGTATGGTCCTCTCGGGGGCTGGCCATGCGTGCACGTGGGTGGAAGAACATACTACGTGGTGGTAGTTACATAATAACCTTTGGAAGCTTTCAAAGTGCACCGTAAACCTCGGTCTCTATCCGACACTATGGATGCGGTACTTCGTATGGCGAACGATCTCTTGAATATACAATCGTGAGAATTCCTCCAGTAGCCAGGTCATCGCTTGCAAGCTGGAAATGTCTTACGGGCTTAGGTAATGGGTCTACTATCATCCACACCACGTCATGCCTCAGTGGCGTTCGTGGTAAGTGGGTCACAAAATCCATCGTGACGTGCTCCCACTTCCACTCAACCATCTCCAATGGCTGAAGTAGCCTTGTTGGCTTTTGGTGCTCAGCCTTAACGTGCTGACACATGAGACATCGTCGAACAAAGTCCCACTAAGTGTCTCTTTCATCTACGCTCAGTAGTGCAAACTGACGAAGATCCTGGTACATCTTCGTTGCTACCTGGATGCCTGAGAAAATTGAGAGTGAGTGAAACTCCCCAGGGGATCTCCTAATCGGTCGATTGGGAACACTACGAGTCCTCTATCACAGAAGACTACCATACAACGTGGATAATTCGACCATATACTTATTTTTGGCCGTACCCAGGTCCCTAATGGACACTATCTCGTCGTCACGGGACTCGATCACTCTGCCTTAATAGAGAGACGGTGTCTTCACTAAACTCTCCCAGGCGTACCACGAGCTGCGTACATCTTGCCTTGAGCTATCCACGGTCTCGACATCCGCCATTCAGGAAGCTATGTGATCGAAATGCTCCCGGTGACTTTCGGCCCGAGATGCATCGACCACCACACATTTTCCTTACTAGGATGGTAATGCAAAGTGAAGTCATAATCCTCTAGGAACTCAATCCATCTGCATTGCCTCATATTGACGTCCTGCTACGTGACAATATACTTCAGACTTTTGTGGTATGAGTACATCTCGAACTACTCGCCATATAAATAGTGGCGCCAAATCTTCAAGGCGAAGACTACGGCCGTCAACTCTATATCGTGTGAGGGAGTAATTAAAACAAGCGATTCTTTAAGCCGACGGGGAAACCATAGCTACCCACTCTCTCGGGATTTGCATCAAAACACATCCAGTCCTGCCTTGAGCATCCTGGCCACACTTGTGGCACTTTGTCCTCTACGGGATTTATCGGGATAGGAGGCGAAGCCCAAGCCTCCTCTTCCAGCTCTGAACCACCTCCCACCTTATTGGTCATCCCAATTAAGCTTTGGCATACTCGCAGATTGATCTCGTCATGGGTAAAGCTATTCGGGAGAAATCTTGAAATGGGCATGTCTCATAGTACCCGGCCCGATCCTGGCTACGTATCTCGAGGCGACTTCGGTCTCTCCTAACTCATCCTGACCTGACCTTTTGGGTCCAACGACATGCACGAAGGCGACACCACGTGTGTCCCAAGGAATCTCACCTTAGTAAAGCCAAAACTCACTTGCGAGCAGCGTATGGGCGTGATCTACCAGCCGGAGTTGCAACGACCCTGAAATGATCCTCATGTTCCTCTCAGGGCTGGGAGTAGATCAAAATGTCATCCACCAGACTACGACAAACTAATCTAGACAGGGTTGGAACACCTAGCCATCAGAGATCCATGAATGTTCTTTGGCGCACTCTATTAAATCAAAGGGCATCACTTGTAAACTCAAAGAGCCCATAGCAGCGTCCTAGCTTATTTGTCTTAGGGACCATTGTCTCCCTTAACCCTCGGTGGTAACCCGGTGCGAAGGTTTATTTTGGAGTAGACTTCGCTCCTCTCGGTGATCAAACAAGTCATCAATCTCGGCAATGGAGTCAGATTCTTGATCGTAACCACATTCAGTATCATTAGTCAGTGCAGTTGAGGGTCTGTCTTTCTTCTTCGCGAGTAGAACAGGCGCCACATGGTGAAGTGCTCGGTCTAATGAACCCCCTTGTCCGAGTAACTCATGTAGTTTGGACGCCCAGGCTCCACCAGCTCAATGCGGCGTCATCCCTATGTGGGGTCCTTAGAGATGGGCGAGTGCCTTGTGGCGCCTTGCAGGCCACGACCCGGCAGGCGGGGATCAGGCACGAGAAGTCAGGGATGCTACCCAAGTCTTAAATCATATCTTCTAACCGGAAGCGTTCTACGAAATTGGGCAAGCCCATAAAAACATTTACATTTAACAGATCTATTTACAATGTAGGCATCCAAGCCTTTTCAAAAATGATTTACAAAATAGATGCAGTATTCAAATTGTTTATACAAAATATCCATGCTCCAAAAGAACACATGAAATGAGTGCATGTGGGGCATACTCAGGAATTTCTTTCTTTTATGACTTCGGCGCTCCTCGATCTTGGGTCGCTATCGATCACTATCTATCACTTTCGTCACTGCGCATTGTAAAAACAATACGCTGCATTTTCATGCTTAGTGGTTCTATCTAATCCATTATCGAGTTCAGAAGCAATCAATTCATGCGTTTAATAATTCGAGAACTTTCCATCATTTGGATGATCGATATAAATACAATACATATACTTTGTTATATATATACAATAAATTATAGTTCATTGATCATCTGCATAAATACATTTTCATAGTAATATTTTTACAATCTCAAATCAATTCAAAATATGCTGCAAATTCAATTCGGTTCGACATTGATTAAATTAGAAAATCAATCGATTATCTTGATCAATCGAGTTAGTACCAATGATTGATTATGCCCTTAACGAATTTAACCTATGTCTTCGATATACGAGGGATATCGAGTCAAACACGGTCCATTTGAGGCTGCGGCCTCCGCATGGTTTTTATAACACGGTACGATTCATTGAGCGCTGACTGGTTATAAACAATCAAATAGTGAACACTACCGATACGGTCCCGCTGGGCTGCTGATCGGAGTGACATTAATAGTTCGCGAATCTTTATTTGACCTATTGGTATACCCGGTCCCATCCTTGATCGCGAGGAAATAAGCGGTTAACATTCTATTAAGAGTTCCGTCCTTTATAGCGGTAGCGCAGTATAATATTTGCGCTTGTATAGCGAGTTTATTTTCAATAATCATGCAATTTTATATCTGAAACATTTCCACCAATCACTTTTCTCAAATCCAATTAAAAATCCAATTCAATATGCTTTTGAACAAACATGCAAAAACTTGAAGAAAGGAGTAGAGGTCGGTAGAGAACAAACATTTCAAACTTGAAATGAGAATAGGATTTAGAACAGGCCAAAATCTTTGATTCCAACCACTTGGAATCTGATGTGATTTGTCTTTTTCCTCCCTCTTAGGTCCACATTCCCAAAACCATTAAGAATAATATTATTCATGCGTACTAGTAGTTTTTGTTTAGGATTGATTTCGGAGGTTATTATGAGTTCCAATTTAAACAAGATATATATAGATGGATTCACGACTCAATGGAAGCTTTCCATAGAGTCAAAGAACACCAGTCGGAGTTCGGACCCGAAGGAGTTATGACTTCAGAGTTGGAGGGGTCATGCAGTCAAATCCTACAGGCCGATGAGGAGCAGACCCGGAGCTGGACGAGCTCATCTACCCTCAGAGTGAAACATCTTCTATACTCCTCAGGAATATTAATGTATTCTTGACTCAATGGGCTTTCCATAGAGGTCAAGAACACCGTCGGGGAGTTCAAACGGGGAGATAGCTGACCTTTCGAGTTGGAGGTCATGCGTAATCGCTCTGACGGTGACTGGCCCGACGGTGCACTAGTGACGAGCTCATTAAAACACCTTGTTCACGATAGCCTATCCTCCTCAGGCATATGAATGTATTCTTGACTCAATGGGCTTTCCATAGGGGTCGAGGAGAACACCAAATCGGAGTTCGAGCGAAGAAGATATGACCTTAAAGTTGGAGGTCATGCTAGCGGTCGATCTTCGACGCGGTGACGAAGCGGTGACTGCTGCTTTAGTGACGAGCTCAGTCTAACACCTTGGTCTGACATCTCATATCTTCCTCAGGCATATGGATGGATTCTTGACTCAATGGGCTTTCCATAGAGTCCAAGAACACCCAATCGGAGTTCAAAGCGAAGGAGATATGACACTATTCAGAAGTTGGAGGTCATCTTGCGACCGATCTTGACGAGTTGGCCTTTGTTGGCGAATCGCTATTCGGCGACCCTCTTCGGGCGACCCCTCGTCCAGCGTTGGAGCCCGACGCCGCCTTCATTGGCGACCCGCGTTTGGCGTTTCGTCCCGCGCTGTTCGTGGCGACCTTGTTTGGCGACCCCCTGGAATCCCGCTTTGTTGGGACCCGCGTTGTTCGTGCGACCCCATTGTTTGACGACCCCCTGGGTATTTGTTGGGCGACCAACGCGTTGAGTGTGACCTGTGGGCGACCTCGTCGCCGCGCCCCATTCCCACTGACGACCCCTTGTTGTGACCCCTCGTCCAGCGTTGGCAGGCCTTTGTTCAGACCCCTTGTTTGGCGACCCCATGGTGAGTCGCACCATTCATTGAGTAAAGACCATGAAACATTCTGAGGTCAGTGAAATTTAAAGCTTCTAACATCAAGTTAGTGATGTGGCTACGATTTACTAGAAGGACACTACCCAGATCCCACTTCACTTGCATTTTAAATCAGCTCTAAGGTTCGGCCGTGCACACTACCACAATGTGGCAGCTTCCCATGGTTTAAATGCAACAGAAACTTTCCACGAGGAGCGAGATAACTACGTGATCCTTAGGGTGAAGAAGACTAAGTGGGAAGACCTACCTCATAGGTTTGTCGAAAGTCCACCGGAGTTCAGGTCTACCTTGTAGCTCTTGTCACGCTAGGAAGGACTTCCCTTCGTGCTTAGCCGAGGAGACCCTATATAGTCCCGATCATTGGAAAATCTAGAGAGAAGGTGGAGCCTCTCTCTAACTCCTTACCGGGTTTTTAACTTCCCATGGATCACTCTTAATCGTATTTATTATTTTTTTAAAAAAAAAAAAGGAGGAGCCCTCCCTCTCACACATGCCACATGTCATTTCCTTGAATTTTTTTCACACTACTCATTTATTTCTCCTAATATCACTTGAACATATAAACTTATTTATAATTGACCCTTGGATTTTCTTTTAATTTCTATATTTTCTCTTTTCACTTGGGTTCATTTGCAAAGGATTCGACAATCATCTAATCAATATTTAAAAAAAATTTCGAGGAAAAATACCCAAGTTGGCGCTCTCACCGGAATATATAATAATTTTATTATAAAAATTTTAGGGTATTTTGGGGTGTTAAACTCACGAAACGCCAAAATTTCGTCCTCGAAATTACCTTGATCAACGGAGTTGCGGATCTTTGCTTTGCATCGTTTCCTCACTTTCCCCCAGTGAAATAACCAGTCTTATGGTTTCTCCACTGACTGCTTGACTAACGAGGAATCTTCTTTATTCGTAATTCCTTCACACTTCACGACCAAAATCTTTCACGCTCTTGTATCTACGTCAATCGGCCTCCCGGCTCAGTTGTCCGAAGAGCCGTATGGCCAGGATGGTCGGTTGCCTCCAGTAGCGGACACGTGAAACACATCATGGATCTTTCAAGTCAGGGTAATGCAATCTGTATCTTGCCCGGTCCCACTTTCTCAATCACCTCATGGGGGCGATAAATCTGGGCTCGACTGCCCTTTTCCCCGAAATCTCATCACCTTCTTCAAGGCGATACTTTCAAAAACACCCTTTTAATAGATCTCTTATCGAATATCTTTTAACTTTCATGTCGGCATATGATTTTGTCTGTCGGTGGCCACCTTGATCTCTCTCTAATCATTTCACTTTTCTTGGAGTCTCTTGTATCAAGTGGGGCCAAATCACTTTCTTTTCACTCAATTAACACAATGGTGTTCTGCATTTTCTCCCATATAAAGCCTCATATGTCATATTCCAATACTTCGATTGAAACTGCCATAATAATAAATTCAAATTTAAAGCACAAAGTTAGATCCCAATCACCTTTATAATATCACAACTCCTTAATATATCTTCCGCATCCGATCACTCTCTCGTATCATTCCATCCGTTTCTCAGGTGAATCGCATCAAACGCCACTGAGTGCCCAAAGCCTCTCTGCAATTTTCCCCCTGGTAATCTCAAGTAAACCCCATCTCATTCAAATAATGACACAGAACCCATGTGTAACCGAATCATTTCTGATATAATCTCCTCGCTTAACTTGTCAAGTGAATAATGGCCACCGGTAGAAGCTGAAATGATTTCGTCAATCTGCCTACGCCACCCAAACTGAAGCGTCATGCCTCTCTCGTCAATGGTAACCCAACCACAAAATCCATGGTGATTCTGGCCCCATTTCCAATTCCTGCATTCTAATAGGTCGCAATAACTCGAAGGAACTTGATGCTCGCTTTACTTTGGACACACCAAACACTCGCTACAAATTTCCACACACATCTCTTTCATCCCTGACCACCGTAATGACATTTTTAAATCTCGATACATCTTGTGCTACCGATGGATGAAAAGATCCACTGGCAGGCCTCTTCAGAGCGGATTTCAATCATTACAATCTGCACACAAACCCTATCTTTATAATACAAACTCCATCTTCGCTCAACGTTAACTCCGTCTCTTACTCATTTCCAATTTGATTTATTGTGGCAGCCTAATTTTCTCATCTTTCTTGTAGCCTTAGCACTAGATTCAGCTCCAAACTCTACTTCCCGCTACCAACTCTCGCACTACAAGCACTACTCGCCATGTAATGACAAATGGGCATTCAACGCCTAAGCGCTCAGATTTAATTTCTACCAAAGCCGCTTCGGGCCAATTACATCGCCTTCCCGGGTGATACACCACCACGCAGCCTGGCACCTTTATCAGCTCCATCCATCTCCTGCCAGCTCGCCAAGCCTCACGGAGGGCAAATACTTGAGACTCTGATCAAGCAGATGGAAACACTCTCCCCACATACAAATAGTGTCTCCAAATTTTCGGGCCAAGAAATACAATTGCGGCCAATTCTAAATCATGCGTGGGTAAATCTTCATGCGGCTTCAACTGCCTAAGCATGTGCTACCACTTTACCCTCTCAAGACAGGGACGCATCCAAGTCCATTTAGCTTGTACGCATCACTAAAAATCACATATTCTCTACCGCCGGCTATTGAGTAAGAACTGAGCCTCTAAGTAAGAATGTTTTCAATATCGAAACTTTTCTTGATATTTTTCACTCCATTCATACTTTACATTTTTCCGAGCAACTTCGTCATCTGGGTCGGTCATAGAAACCCTTAACGAATCTTCAGAGTATCCCGCATCCTGGAAACTACGCACTGCATTTCTAGGTGGGCTTCCATTCAACAACCACTTCTATTTTTTGATCTACTCTATCTTCTTTCGATACTATACGCCCAAAGAAAAGACACTTCATTCTTCCAAACTCACACTTGCCTGGCCAGATAACCCAGTTTTTCAAAGTCTCTAACACTACTCTAAGGTGTGTGTCACACTATCCCGATCTTTTGAATACACAAGAATGTCGCCTATGAACACTACAACAAATCCACCACATACTCTGGCCGAAAAACATTCATTAGTCCATGAACGCCGGAGCATTTGTCAATCCAAACTAAGACATGAATTCATAAGGTCCATATCGCGCTCCTAAACGCCTGCTTTATGCACATCGACATTTTTAATTCAACCGATGGTAACAGACGTAAGTCAATCTTTGAAAAGATACTTCGCACCTTTAATCGGGTCAAACAAATCATCAATTCTTGCAATCTTATACTTATTCTTTACCGTTAACTCGTCAAATGTCTAATCACATATAGTCGGCGTGTACCATCTTCTTTTAACAAAAGCACTGGAGCTCCCATGCAGATACACTTGGTCTAATAAACCCTTTTTCTAGTGAGTTCTTAAATCAGTAATTTCAATTCCTTTGGGCCTCTCTAGTGGAGCCATTCGCATTTCCGTGTAATGGATGCCTGTGGCACCCTGCATAAACGTCACATAAACTCAATCTCCTTTGCGGGGGCAATCTCGGTAACTCTTCCCAACATCCCAAAGTCGCCAATGCGCAGGATCGTGATACACTAGGCCTTGCCTTCACCATATCAATCACATGCTTCGGCGCAGGCTTCACATCCTTCTCCGCACGAATGCTTTTGAAGGGCGCAGACATCACATTAGAGAGATGATTTGACCTCTCACCGGACGGCTGTCATTTCATCTCTCATTCTGTCTTTAAGGTTACTCTTTCATTCTACAATCGACACTATCATTCATGCCTGACAAACTACCATCCCCAATATCACATCAAACCCCCGAAGGATAACCAACTCAATCAAATCTCCCAAAAATTCATAATTTCAGATTTTGACGACAATTTATAAGACTGTTCACAATAACACTACGCCTGCTTTTGTCATTACCGCATGTCATACTCGCTTACCTCTCTGCACTTACCTAAGTTTGGTATGTCGCATATGTACGAATGAGTCGATCCCGATCTATCAATGCAGCGCATAATAAAATAAAGATAGTAAAATTACCGAACATCACATCCTCGAGCGCCAGATCTTCCACCGCCATCAGATATGCGTCGAAGCCGAGTACGCACCATCTCTGGGCCACTTCCAAAGCTCGCGGTCCTCGTCTCTCGAATTTCTGATGCAACACTCTTATCGCTTTCAGAACACTCAAAGCCGTAATTCCCGCCCTCAGAAGCCGTAAACGAACGAGCCTCTAGACAATCTTCGTCATGCTCTCGATTCACAAATCAAACAAAGCACCCGTAGTCTCCAACATTCTCCTTTATGATTTCTCCCACAATGGGGTGCAATGGGGAGCAATCTGGTCCTCTAGAAGGACTCTGAGCGCACTCGCAACCGATGGTGCCGGGTAGAGAAAATTCTACTCTGCAGTCCAGGCGATAGTCGACTAACTCCCATGTCCCTTACTTTTCCTCATTACATGAAATGGATCAGACCGATTTTTCCTTCCTCGTTTTATCCTTTTCTTTTTTTTCCTCTTTCTTTACTCTTTCCATTCAATGCAATATGTCACAATTTTCGAGAAGTCCTCATGGCAAAATGGATATGGGCTCAATATGGTCATTAAGGCCTTCAAACCTAATGACTCTTTCTTCCTCACTCACGTTATCTCGAGCATACTTGCTCAACCGCAATTCTCTTGATATCTGGCCACACTATCCGGTTTCGGCTTCGCATTATGAAACTCTCGCCTCATGTTGCTCGGGACAAATGCACCCACATAATGCTTCTTGAACTCATCCATTGAAGAACTCCACGTAACTCTCTTCCGATGGTGCGATCCTAGTCACCGAAACCCACCACCGATGTTTCCCATCCCCAGTAACGAGGTCGCACATTCCACTTCTCTCTCTCTTCACCGCAATGCATTTGCACAAGCATTCGCCGGCTCTCTCGAGCCAATTTTTCCGCCTTACGTAAGGCTCATCCTCTTTCTTTCCCATAAAATCTACTGTGCCTGCACTTCGCTATTCTCTCAATGGTTGATCGGCTAAACAAATTGCACCGGGTTGCCCTACTTTTGCAATGCCCGATCCAAATTATTGAGGATACCTGCAAAGCGCTCTCTACTTGTTCTCAAGTTCATTCATCGGTGGGGTGGAGCTCGCCACCTTCCACACTATAGGATCATTACGAGTCCCCCTCGGTCATCCTGGTCCTGGCGGTTTCAACCGCCCATGTTATCCTATTAAGACTAAAGAAGATCCGCGCCGAGTCATGTCATCCTTTATAGCGCAATTGAAATGCATGTTAAACACAATTTCAAAATCATTTACAAACAATTTCAAAATCATTTGAACCGCTAAACCGAAGCCCCGCTACTCACAAGTCATGGACGCCCCACCCGACCACCCGCTGGCGGATCCAACTGAGTCCGGATACTAAAATCACCTAAAATCATATCTTGCTAAGCTGACATTAAATCAAGCCCATAAACATTTACATTTAACAAAATTCATTTTTACAATGTAGACCCAAGCCTTTTCAAAATGATTTACAAAATAGATAAAGCAAAAGATTCAAATTGTTTATACAAAATATCCATATCAAAAGAACACATGAAATGAGTGCACACGTCGGAGCATACTCCGAGATTTCTTTCTTTACGACTCGACGTCCTCGACTCATCCGCTATCGATCACTATCTATCATCACACCGCAAGACGTAAATTAATACGCTAAGCATTTTCATGCTGTTGTCTGATGATAATCCATCTCGCCTCCACTTTTAAATCAATTCATGCAATTTAATAATTCGAACTTTCCATCATTTGATGATCAATATAAATACAATATATACGAAAGTATACACAAATTATAGTTCACAATTTATCTCATAAATACATTTTCAATCAATATTTCACAATCTCAAATCAATTCAAATATGTTTACAAATTCAATTCAGCTTCATATTCAATTAAATTCAAAATCAATTCGCTATGCTAATCCAATCAAGCATGCCTAATCAATTCCGCGATTTTTAACGAATTTAACCTATGTCTTCGAGTATATTGTGATATCAGAAGTCACGGCACGGCCCCGCTGGTCACAGGTCGCAGATTACATGGTTTTATAACACAAGACGGCCTGGCTGGCCTGGATCGTTATAAACAATCACAGGTGAACACTACCGATACGGCCTCCCGCCAAGGCAGACGGAGTGACACATTAATAGTTCGCAAGATCGCTTATTCGAATTTCATTGCATACCAATCTATCCTGATGCGAAATAAACTAACATCTCTATTAAGTGCATGCTCAAATCCTTTATAAAGAAAATATAAGATAATATTTACGCCAGATAAACAAATATTTTCACAATCACGCACTTTATACGTGAACATTTCACAATCACTTTTCTCAAATCAATTAAATCAATTCAATATGCTTTTTGACCAAACATGCAAAAACTTGAAAGGAGGAATAGGAGTTTGTGAGAACGCATTTCAAACTTGAAATGAGAATAGATTTAGGAAGAACAAACCCAAAATCTTGCACTTGATTCCAAACCCTGGAATCTCAATCACAAGCTTGTCTTTTCCTCCTCTTCACCCTATTCCAAAACCATTAAAGAATAATATTATTCATGGCGCATTTTGGTAGTTTTGTTTGGTGATTGATTTTTCGGAGGTTATTATGAGTTCCAATTTAAAACAAGATATATAGATTGATTCCCGACTTCAATGGCCGGTAGAGTCAAGAACACCCGAATCGGAGTTCTGACGAAGGAGTTATGACCTTCCGGGCTAGTCATACACAAATAACTCAACGATGAGCAGACCCGAACTGACGAGCCTATCTACCACCTCAGTCAAACATCTTCTATACCCTCAGGAATACACGTATTCGACTCTCAATGGGTCGATAGAGTCCAAGAACACCCAAATCGGAGCTCCAAACGGTTGAGGCGACAAGTCGTGAGTCACGCGTAGTGCAGAAACCCCCGACACTGACTAATCGAATGGAAATTAAAGACCGCCGACGAGCCTCATTAAAACACTCGTTTGACATCTAATATCCTCCTCAGGCATATGAATGTATTCTCGACTCAATGGGCTTTCCATAGAGTCCGCTAGAACACCCAAATCGGAGTTCGGGATTTAAGAAGATATGATCTCCGTTTGAGGCTGCGCGCAGCCGCTTCGACGGAAGCCGACTGAATCCAACCGACGTGTACCGTGACCGCCGATGAGCTCAGTCTAACACCTTGGTCTGACATCTAATATCTTCCTCGTGCATATGGATGGATTCTTGACTCCAATGGGCTTTCCATAGAGTCCAAGAACACCCAAATCTGAAGGTTCAAACGGGTTAGAGATAGACCTTCCGTCGAGGTCATGCGCAATGGCCTGGATGAGTCACACCACAGCGATCACTATTCACTGATGACCCTTACTGACGTAATTCTTCGCCGCATCGCTGACGACCACTCTTCATTGACGTACCTCGTTACGACCCTCGCCTCCACCGTTCATCGACGAATTTCTGTTTTGACGTAATTCGCCCACCGCTGATCTACCATCGCTCATCGACGCAATTTATCGTTTTCACGAATTCTCGCCCAACGCCGATCTACCAACGCTCATCGACGACTCTATCGGACGACTCTCGCCCATCGTTCACCGACGACCCTTTGCTCACGACCGCTCCATCATACCAATTAATCGCTCACCGACGACTCGCTTGGCCAATTTCGCCGAAGTCGCACTCCATTCGATCGCTCGTAATAAAAGACCATAACTTGCTCCACAGTCCGACCGTAAATTAAAAGCCTAACATCAAGCACCGATGTGGCTACACTTACTGTAGGCCATTACACCACAACTCCTTCACTTGTACCCCAAAATCAGCCTTCTAAGGTCTGGTTTATTTCACACACTACTAATAATGTATGTGGGCCTTCCATGGTTTAAAAATGCAACCAAACTTTCCCTAAGGCCGATAACTACCCAACAACTTGTGGTAGAAGAAGACCAAGTAGAGAAGACTCCACTTTATAGAGTCTGTCGAAAGTCCCCCTGGTCTGGCCTCTACTTGTAGCTCTTGTCAATAGAAGGACTCCCTTCGTGCTCACGGAGACCTATGGTCCGGGATCGTCGAAAATCTAGAGAGAAGGTGGAGCCTTCTCTCTAACTTTCCCTTTTCTCCATTTTTCTTAAGCATCACTTCTTAATTTATTTTATTATTTTTTTTTAAAAAGGAGGAAGCTTCCTCCTTCCTACATGCCACATGTCATTTCCTTTGAATTTTTTTTCCTTTACTCATTTATTTCTCCTAATATCACTTAGACATAAACTTATTTATAATTGACCCGGGTCCCCATTTTACAATTTCTATATTTTCTTTTCACTGGTTCATTTCTCGATTCAACAATCATCTAATCAATATTTAAAAAATTCCAAAATGATCAAGTTGGCTCAATTATACCTTCTAATATATAATACCTTTATTATGTACCTTAGTGGTATTTTTGGGGTGTTACGCATTGGGTGTAATCGGATACGTGTCTACAACTCGCCACGGCGCTCCCGTAGCTCATCCGAAAAACATCCTCATACTGGGCAGATCACTGAGGTAGACGGCGTCCTCACTGCCTTCCAGGTAAGGCTTGCTTAGCTAACCCGCCAACCGTCCATGACACCTGGGACCGCATAATCGGGTCTCGGGGCAAAACATCAGCGTTTCGCCCTCGAAACGCAACACGAGTATCGCCTTGTGTAAGCTGTGAACCCTCCACGCCACAATCGGCGACGACTTGTATGTCGCCAACCAATCCATCCCCAAGGATGATGTCAACTCGACATGTCCATAACCCCTCGTGCCTATCAGGAGCATAATCCCAAAGATCTTAGCTCACAACCCGACATATCCCTATCCCCGCCCTAATCCTGGGGGAGAACCTACATGCGGCCTCCAAGGCCTCAACCTCTAAGCCCAACTCTTTCACAATTGATGCAGCAATGAATGAATGCGAAGCACCAAAATCAAATAACACTCTTGCCCATAGGCGAGATAACAAGAACGTACTCGTATGATCGTCGCTGCTCAAATGATGTGACTTGAGTGTATGCCCCCGAACTGACAGTTTTGCTCGTGGATTCCGCGCCCCATGATCCGCCCGCTTGCTTGTAACCGAGGCGCCTTCGCTTCTCCCGACTGAGCATCGCTCGACTTATACTAGATAGCTGAGGCATAAATCAGACCGCTTCGTCTCACAACCGACTGGGATCGCAGAGACTATCCCAAACCCCGGGATCCTCTGCCTCCGGGGCAATCCTCCTATACGTCCGGCCGCCGGTAATGGAGCACACCATCCGCCACTCGACTAGCAACCCCGATTCGTCCCTCGTCCGATGGCTTGACTGGAACCCACGTGAACTAAAAGCTCCCGCTTTCCCGAACTCGGTTAAGACCGGCTCTCTTCCGCCATAATCGCACTGACCCGAAAATTCCGCATCCTATCTCCTCTCTACGGTCATGGCCGCCCCAAACTATAAAGTCCATGTCCATAGGTGGAGTCTCTTACATTCCACCTTGTAACGGACAATCTCCTCGCCCATTCTCAAATCTCCCGACCTCGTCGCACCTATGGCCACATAGTCATCGCTGGCGCGGGCGAACTTTGAATCTAGCCACATACCATCACTGCCATAGGCTCCCTCGTCAAATTACTAGGAACTCCAAGCCGCAGTTATCAGCGTTGGTCGTGCAACATTTCGCCTAAGGAATAGCCCAGAGTGCTGCTGGAACTCGCTCATGTCATCATTTCTCTAAGTCCCCAGAGGTCTTCACCCAGCTCCATCAGACTCTCAAGCCATTCTAGCCGGAATGCAAATAATTGCCTGGTCGATTTGAGGTGGCCTCCATCGCTCCAACACTTTCCTCAACTCCGCAAACCAATGGTCCGCCACCATCTGACTTCCCTAAGCGAACATTGAGGATGATGGGACTTGAATCTCCCAGGTGACCTTGACCCTCCCCGACCCCCAACCTGCGCGAAGCCCAGGCAAAGGCTAAGAATCGCAACCCCTACGACCTCAAGAAAGGCCCTATGGTAAAACCGCAGATGACTAGCACCCGTGACGACCCCACGTCCTCTCCGCGACTAGCCATCTACACATGTCAAATGGCAAGTCAGTTTTAAATTAAGTATTCTATGCGTAAATATGTACTCCTGACACTATTCACATATCGGAATTTTTTTTTTCATACACAACGTCAATGCATTCATAGTAATGCAAGATAAACATCCTATATATCAAATCATACACAAACAAAAATTTTATTTTTTTGTACTCTTTTTTTTTTTTTTTAAAACCCGGTGAACAATGTTCGCGAACAAAGGACCCTAACAGCACCGCTTAAAATCGGTCGCAGCATGGGCGCATACCCAAGACCTGTGTCGCAGGCGCGACGCGCTTCGTGTCGAGCGCAAGCCGTGGCGCTCGTTGAGTTTGCGGTCGCCGCGCGAAGCCGCGCTGCGGCTCATAACGCCGCGGTTACCGCACACGCCGCCTCAAGGCGGTATTAATAAAAATCGCGGTCGCGATACAAAACCATGTCGCGCCGTTGCTGGGCTGCGTCACACGACCGCTACGCCAGGTCGTAGGCGCCGCGCCAGGTTGCATCGCGTTATTCGGGCTCAGGATTACGCTGGCCAGGTCGCTACTGTACCGCCACTTCCTACGCGTCGTATACAACTAATGGCCGCATTCGCTTTCTAAGGTATTCGCACATGAAAACCTAAAAGAAAATGACAAGTATACAAGTACAAGAAATAAAGTACCAATGATATGAAATGTATATGATAGATAAAGTGTATGAAAAGCATATGAAAGTACATTATATGAAAAGCACAGTATATGAAAATCATAGGAAAGTATAGTATATGAAAAGTATAAGATGAAAAATATATGAATTACAATACGACAAAGACAAGATGAAACGAAAAGTATACGACAAAAATACGCAAGATGCTGGAATTACATTGCTAATGAATGATAAACAGGACGAGATTCCTTCTCGAATCTGTCGTAAATGTCAATTCTATAGTCAAAGTGATTCATACTATTAAATGCGAAATTACATTGTTACTGAATGACAAACAGATCGATTCCTTCGACCGCTGAATGTTAATTTATAGCGCGATTCCATACTATTAAATGCGAACATATCATGCATCAATGAAAACAGACGAGATTCTTCAATATATCACGCCAATTCTATAATGAGTGAAACGCGAAAATGCAAAGTATATGACTATACAAGATCGTATAAGAAAATATATGATAAAACAATATGTAAGAAATGAATAGTATAGCATGGGCGTGTGTAGCCACTACATGAAAGGAGACATGATATGTGCAATAGGATAAGAAATGCTATATGTAATAGTACATAGAATGTAATAAGTCATAGAACTCGAAAGGATTTAAAAGACTAGAAACAAAAGATGATATGAAACATTCATAAGCTTACGACGATCAATGTTATCGGGTCATTCATAGCATATGTTTTCCCAATTAAGTGCAAAGCTTAACACGGCTTTAATCCGTAGGTACGTAAGGAGGCAAGATGATAGACATCCCACATCAAGAACACAGCCATCTCGTAGATAGGTGCTCACCACACTATTCTCAATCTCGATTTTCATCGACATGCATATGTATGCTAGCTTTGTAATAGTGAAATTGTAATAGTACAAGTAAAGAGACTCAAGTATATGTGTATAGAATATAATGAATGCCACTATGGTGGTATGTATAATGTATATGTAAAAGAATTTTTTTCTTATTATCGAAATTGTGCATATGAATGAGAAAACAGGTACAAGTGTCAGCTCTGAGAAAGAAAAGGTTAAAGAGTCTCAAATTCGGCAGACTCGATTGACACCCCTAATTCCGTGCCGGCCTGGGGGCGTCAATTAGTGGTATCGCATCCTGACTTGCTCGACCCGCCTAATCTGGTCGGACTAGAGAAGGGGTGCTACAAGCAAGTGGTAATTGTTAAAGGGTTTAGTTAGTTATGGAGAATCCTATAATAGCTATTCAGATAGAGCATATGAGGTCTAGATAGAGGTGGGATAGTGTGAGATACGGACGATAGAGTGTTTCTCGATGTGGATGCCTGGTTTTGATTACTGACATCATCCTCCAATCTGCCAAATTGAAGAAGTCAAGAAAGTGTTAACCCTGTGGAACAAGGGTTACCTCTTTCGATCTCAGGTGAGTCCTGGTCGGCGAGAGTCGCCCCTCCAAATCGAGCCAAATGAAAAGAAAATATAAGAAATGCCATTTGTAAAAGACATGAAAAAAAGGACTTGACATAGAACATGCAAATGATAGAGTATGAATTTCGAGGGCGAAATTATTTTAAAGGGTGGAGTTGTAACACCCCAAATTATGCCATACGCTTTATAACATATGTTTAGGTATAATAAAAGTAAAGTATTTTTTTTCCGGAAATAAAAATAAAGATATAGGAATAAAATGCGTTAACTTGAATTAATACAAAAGTTAAGGGTAAATTAATAATACTCAATTCAGACGAAGGGTCATAATTTAAATAAGTTCATATGCCAAAGTAGATTTAGATAAACTGAATTGAGAATAAAATGATATTGAGGACCAAAGAGTAATAAAAGAAAGATATTAGAAAAATCAAATAAGGGAATAAAATCATGAAGAGACAAGCCGGCTTGAAGAAAGAGCGAGGTTTCCTCCTTGACCGATGGCCAAGGAGGCCCAAAAAAGAGAGAAAAAGGAAATAAAGGATAAGACCAAAATAACATTCGGCCGTCTTAGAGAAATGGAGAGCAAAACCCGATAAGAGAGAAGAGTAAGAGAAGCGGAGAAGAAGAAAAAGAAGAGTTAAGAGAAAGAAAGAAAGAAGGAAAAGAAGATCACAGATATGAAAACTACGCACAGATTGACCTGAGTAATGAATTGTCTAGTTTCTGCATGTAAAACAATGATACATGATTCGAACCCTCTATTTTGTGTGTATGGTTGGGTTTGGTGTTCCAAACTCATTTCTTGTTGGGTTGAGTTGAGTAAAGAACTCTAAGACTCCTATATATGCTTTCTGGGGAAATGTTTGCTGCATTTTGAACTAAGGTGTTACATCTATCTTGATCCTACGACAGCTGTGTCTTAGGACTGGCTTTTGATAAGAAAGAAAGGAATCGTAGTGAGTCCTTCTGTAAATTGTAGCCACATTAGTGAACTCTGATGTTAGGATTTAATTTCCCAACTGGACCTCTCAGAGTCTAAGTTATGGTCCATTTGACCCGATTAGTATAAATGGAAAAGCAACACATAGGTCACCGTTGAATAAGCAGGCCAGCCTGGGCCAGTATCATCCGGTTATACAATTTCATTAGCTAGGCACCCTACTACTTGCTAGTGGCCAGTCAAGTTAGCTGCTAGGGTCACAGGGCCGGATTCATGCGAGACTCCAACTGAATGTCATAACTTCTTCAACTAACTCCGATTCTGGGTGTTCTCGGACTCTACGTGAAAGCTCACAGTCAAGATTACATCCATATCCTTGTAGATGGAATTTGCAATCGGATCCGGCCGGAAAAGGAGTGATCGGGCAAGACCGGTCGGGCAGAGTCGGGTCGCAGAGCTAGCCTGTGGTTACCGGCTATCTGCAGATTCCAACTCTGAAGGTCATAACTTTTCGTCCGAACCCGACAGTGGTGTTCTCGGGACTATATGGAAAGATCATTGAGTCAAGATTCCCATCTATCTCTTAGAGGGCATTGGGTACTGGATCCATCCCAGAGAATCGGAAAGGACCGGTCGGGGTAGAGCTAGCAGTAAGGTCAAGTTATCGATGCGGTGACTCCAACTCGTATATCATAACTTCTTCGGGTCCGAACTCGATTAGGGTGTTCCTCGACCTACAGCATCATCGAGTCAAGATCTCATCCATAGCGCCTTAGGAGGAAATCTGACATCGGAGCTGTCCGAAAGGAGCACCGTGCAAGACCGGTTCAGTAGAGCTAATGCAAGGCTAGTTATTCAGCTGAGACTTCCAACTTCGGAAGGTCATAACTTCTTCGTCCGAACTCCGATTAAGGTGTTCTTGGACTCTATGGAAAGCTCATTGAGTCTAGAATCTAACCATTTGCTATTTAATGGAATTTGGTGCCCACATCTTGTCTGAAAATTGAATTATGGTACCAAGTGTACTAATCGCTTGGTTAAAGTTAGTTGGAATACATGGTAAGAAAGGATGTAGATATAAACAAGAAATAGCAATATATGTAGATTTGATATGTAAAGGAGTATAGATAAGAAAAGTACCTAATAAAAGTATCAAAAGGAAGAGTCTCTGCTCGCATTCTACTGAGATATGATAGTTTGATAAAGAACAAGAAAACGCATAAGTATCTAATGTATAGTATAGGTCATAAGATCCGATACCATTACAAAGTACAGAAGATATAAGTTAACAAGATATAAGATACAAGTAGATGACATGATAAGGAATATAAGAGTATATGATATGAATACAAATTAAACATAGGAAAAAGATATGAATATAATGTGACAGAAAGAACGTGAGAACAACAATACGTGGCCAAGAATATGAAGGTATTACGACGCAATGAATATTGTATGTCTCATCGCATACGATAACAATATTTATTCATGAAGGAGATATACGTAAAATGTAATAAAATGGATCGGCCCGCTTAACCCGTGTGATGTATAGATTACGCCATAGGACACAACACAGAAGATACAACATGATATCGATACTCGCCAGGCCGACGACATAGATCCCATTCGGGATCATTACAGCATAGGTCACCGTCCGCATGTCGACGATACCTTCTAGATACTACCTGGGTTTCAGTCACATAACATGGCATAGGTCATCAGTCTCTCATATCGATGATATCTTCTGTGATATACGTGATAGTGAGGATCCGTCTCAGAGAGTGATAATACCTTCGGGTACATATAGTTATTTCCCGTATCCGCTTCTAAGGTATTTACAGACATGAAACCTAAAAGAAAATGACAAGTATACAAGTACAAGAAATAAAGTGCCAATGACACGAAATGTATATGACATATAAAGTATATGAAAAACATATGAAAGTACAGTATATGAAAATCATAGGAAAATATAGTGTAATGTAAAAGTACAAGCATTTAAAATATAAGACAATACGACAAAGAGCAAGATGAAATGGAAAGTATACACAAATATGCAAGTATGTGAAATTACATTGCTAATGAAATTGACAAACAGATAGACTTCGAACTGGCCGTGAATGTCAATTCTATAGTCAAAGTGATTCATACTATTAAATGCGAATTATATCGCTATCAACGACAAATGCGACGACATTCTCTCGAATATGTCGAATGTCAATTTTATACCAAAGGATTCATATTATTAAATGCTAAATTACATTGCTATCAATGACAAACACATGACGTGATCTCCATCTTAACTGGCCGAATGCCACAATTTATAGCTAGAGTGAAAACGCAAAATGCAGTATGACAATACAAGATCGTGATAAGAAATATATGATAAACAATATGTAAGAAATGAATAGTATAGCATGGGGGCGTGTAGCCACTACATGAAAGGAGACATGATATAGGTACGATAAGAAATGCTATATGTAATAGTACATAGAATGTGGATAAGCCTAGAACTCGAAGATTTAAAAAGACTAGGAATAGTAAAAGACAGTATGAAAGATTAATAAGCTTACATTTATCAATGTATATCGTCGTCTATATATAAGCTTTATCACTATGTAAAACTTAGCACCTGCTTTAATCCATGTAGGTACGTGGTTTTTTAGAGGCAAGATGATGCACATCCCACATCAAGAACACAGCCATCTCGTAGATAGTGCTAGCCACCACACTGCTCGCAATCTCTCGATTTTCATCGATGTATATGCATAGTTTCAGAATAGTGAAATTGTAATAAGATAAGTAAAGACTCAAGTACATGTATTAGAATATAAATGAATTCACCATGAGCATGATAACGAGAAGTGTAAAAGAATTTTTCTGTTATTACCGAACAGGCATATGAATCAAAACAAGTAGCTGTGTCGCCTGAAAGAAAAGGTTAAAGAGGTCCCAACTCGGCAGACACTTGACACCCATCTAGTGCCCGTCAAGGCAATATACAGATCGAGCATCCCGCATTCTATTGAACCCACCAATCAAATGACTGTAGAGGTGCAAAACTCGTCTAACCTGCTGGCTCATATTTAAACTGGCTGGCCAAATTCCCATTTCCCAAATTCTAATATGAGATATTATTTTTACCTTTGTGACATGCTCCAAGGGTAGCGAAATGATTTACCTTCAATTTTTCTCATTTGATAATTCTCTCCTAAAGAAGATGTAACTTCTCTAGTGCAATCTGCACAAAGATGCAGTAAGGTAGTTGAAAACAAAATACATACAAAGATGAAAGATTGTACAAGTACTTATATCACAAGTAAAGCAATTTTTATATCTTTACAAATAAAGTAATAAACAAAATAAAACTCATAAATACCCTACTAGTTACTTCTGCAATGGATCCCATGAGTTCTACATTGACAAGACATGGAACCCAGCAAGACCTAACGTCCACTAAGCTCGAGACACCTTGTAGTGGAATGTTCTTTCAGGGAATTCTTAGGATAGGTGGCTTCATGGAAAATATAGAAGGAAAAAGAAAAGTAGAAGAAAAAAGAGAAAAAAATAAAATCAATAAATTATTTTTTCTTTTTTTCATAAGTGGTCCATTTCTTTCTTAGGTCCCGACTAATGAAAACTCAAGTATAAAAAACTTTAAGAATTTTCTTTTCTTCTATAATTTGTCACGAATCTCATGCTTCCCACCACCTAAACTGAACAATAGATAACTCCTATACATGATGTAAAATCAGCCCATGATAAGAGGAATGCTAGCCCAAATATATATGCTTTAGAGGCAACAAACTTTAAACAATTGAAAATTAGCCATTTAGATAAAAACGGGAATCCCATGTTCTATTTACATACTAAGAGCAACTTCAATGGGAGTTGCCAAAAATGGGATGTCAAATATCATTTAATCACGAACAAAGGTTTTTACTCACTAAGTGCCAAAATAGGCGCCATTTAATAATTCAATATTTTTTATTAAAAATATAATTAAACTTATCAAATACTGATTTAAATATACCGCTGATGCACAAGAGCTAACAACCGTTATTTCGCAACCTCTCCATTCTCTCCAAAATTCGCCAACATGCCACCCCAAAACCCCTGGACAAGAGATTTCGCCACCTCTCGATGCCACCTCCATTAACCCTTTTATCGCTGGCGCCATTTTAATATGATGATGACTGAGCAGCAACTCCCGTTGAGTTACCTAAGCTGAGAGTAGGACAAACTTGCTGGTGAAATCTTATAGGAACTACAATTAAAATTTATAAATTACGGCCTTACAGTAGCATTCCAAATTCGTAAGAAGAGATAAGTCGTTTGAGTGAAATTGTGGTCATTTGCCTTTGCAAATTGAGATTCTTGCTTCAAAATTACCATGCCATCATGAAAAGTTCCACCACACAACATGAATTTTTAACACAATATTGAAATTACTTCAACAACTTATTTAAAAACTTTTTCTAGTACATGCCCATGTATCTACAAGTCAGGTTTGAAACCTATCCAGCATGATCTCTGCTACTTCTGGAGACCATCATAATTATTTATTGAACATAGTCTGACTTGTGAATTATAGTTAATCCCAATCGAAGGGTGAGTGGGAGGTAAATATGCTAAAAGCCTTATATTATAATAAGCATAGTAAATCTTAACTTAATTAGTTAGTTACTGCTGAACCTGAGAGATCACTGATCTCACCTTATTTGTCATGCGGACAGGTCACACCTCACATCATGGAGGTTGGCAGTAAAACTATACATCAACAGATTGAGTGCTGGAAACAAAAATCAAAATACACATTGACTTTCCATTTTGAAAATAAATGTTCATCAAAACTCCTAAATGGGTAATCACAATTTAGGTTGAATTATTACAGAAAATTCCATGTTTGTGTAATATAATTTTATAAGTTGTTCCTTAACAATCTATGATTATAAAAGACTGTTGAAAAAACAACCAGGTTGAGGCCTTTTATCTGCTATCAGGATATTGGAATCAAAAAGTCCTTTATCCTATTAAACATCAAGCTTCTCACTTCTTTCAAATAATTTTGGATGTCTGATGCAAAGACTGTAATTCCCAAATTGAACTAGCATCAATCACACTATAGTCAAAGAAAGAAATGAAAATGGAAAGTGCAAGGAGTTAGGTCCTTGGAGTTGAAATTACATGGCGCAATTCCACAACCCTAGAACAACACACAATTTTACTCATTCCTTCATAAAAACAAGAGGAAGTCGAAAGGAACCAAAGAGAAAGAAACCTATGAACACTGCCTTCCAATAACCTGAGACAAAGGACCATCAGAGTCTCTGCAGAAGAGAAACAAAGGTGAATTAAAAGGTGAAGTCTTTTGAAAATCTGTTAGTTGCTAGGAAATGTTGCAATGAAAAAAAAAATGTAGAAAAAAACTCAAAACTTACAATCGTAAATGTTGCGTCGTGTTGTATCCTAGAACAGTCAACCAACATAGAGGCAATTGAATGAGGGAGGAAAAAATATAAAAGAAAAGAAAAGACAGAAATTGACCTTTGTTGGCAAGAATGCTCTTCAAGCCCATAATCAGGCTAGCCAGGATTCAAGCCATTAACATAAATTCAAATCCATGTGAGTCTGTCGAGCACACCACACCAAACATTAGTTCTATTCCATTTTCTCACATTTTTTCACTAGAGAAATGGACCCAAATAAAAACCGATGATCGCCTATCAAACCCTAATCGATCAACATGGAAAAAAAAATTCAACACAGAAAACCTTAGCTAGAGAGAGCTAGAGAGAATGCAAAAATCAGGCCCTTGTCTCATAGACAGAGAAAATAAGAGAGAAGATACCTTGCTGAACTTGGTTTGAAGAGTTGAATCAATCTCACCAAAGGCAGGACGAAGAGATGCAAACTCTTTGTGAGCCTCTTCGGAGATGAGAAGCCTAGCCATTCCATCCCAATCTATCGTCCTGGACGCTTTGAAGGCTGATGTTTGTTGAAGGTCCTACATTTCTTAAAGGAGAGATTGTGAGCATGAAGGAAGGGGGTAAAGATTTAGGGCGCTGAATGGCAGGGGTAAAAAGAAAATGTATCTATTGGACTTTCATAATAGTTAGTGGATTTCAGATTAACACGTCCATTGGATCTAAATTAAATAAACATGGTAATATGTATTTTTAGTTATAAATTTTAATGAACCCAGCTAAAATGATGTGATTAAAGCTGTTTTTTTTTAAAACATTTGTTTTTATCTTTATTGTTCAATTTCATATATCAAATATAAAAAGTAGAATATCATTAATATATATATATATATATATATATATATATATATATATATATATATATATATATATATATATGTTTTTGCAAATAAATTTACATTTTTATTGTATATGAGACCAACATATATTGAGACAAATTTTAAATTTTGTTGCTAATAAATATATTTTGTGACAAATTATTTTTCGCACGTTTAAAATTTGTTGTTAATATCCTTTTTCTTGTGGTGAATGAAGCTTTCAAAAACCAAATTTCCTAACTTTCTAAATCTAAACATGATCCGAGTGAGAAGAAATCAAACTTTCAAAAACCAAAATCGAACTTGGAGAAGTGAGGCGAATCTAGATCGTGATTTGAGGAGGCAAACTCCTGTTAAAATGTAAATAACGACGAGAATGTAGAGATTTGATGGAAGATGTCTCGCACAAAAATAGACTTTTCGAGATCAGCAATATATTCGATGAGCTTACGCAGGGTTTCACTCTTATCAGTCATCAAGTATGAATCGATGGTCTTGTGAAAAGAGAAATGGCGCTAATGCAATTTTCATGTAAAAAACAGCTATAAACAAAAAAATATCAAATGAGTTTTTAGACTCGACACAAAATTTTAATGAATTTTTTAAATTATATGAATTTTATATGAGTATGGAAAAATATATCAAATGAGTTTGAATCATTTACTTAAATAATTAATTGATTTAAAATTTTTATTTACTAAATGATATGAGTAACAAAAATTATTTATTATTGTTTTCTTTAAATATTTCATTTTACCTACAAAAATTTGTAGGTAATTCATTTAACAAAATAATTTAAAAATATGTATATTTACCTACAAAACACGACAATACATAAACTAATGAGAAATAAAAAAAAATTTCTCAGTTTACCTATAACAACTTCAATAGGTAATCATGGAATCATAAATATAGTAGATAAATTGTTGCTAATATCTTGCACAAAAAATTGGCGCTATATTTATCGACTAAATAGTTTTATAGGTAAATTTTAGTCGATAAATTATAGGTAAGTTGTCGCAAATATCTTGCACCCAAAATTGACACCATATTTACCAACTAAATAGTTTTGTGTAACATGAGAAAATTATGTATTCTCAGAGGAATTATTGAAAACATATTTCCCCAAATTTTATAAATAATTTGTTGATAAACCCCTATTTTTACCTACAAAATTACTGTAATAAGTAAATTCAGTAGGTAAACGGTCAAATGCTTGTAGTGTATGAACCCAATATACATTTTATGCGATGGAAATTTGTAAAAGAACCCATGTCTTGGTACAATGGAGAATGTAATTAATGAATCGTTCTTCAACTTAGATAGTATCTATTAATCAATATGCAACCTATTATATAAAACTAATCTATACTCAATATCTTTCTTTATAGAAGAAACTCGCTCTAAATAAAAACCTTAAATTTTAAGTGACATTTACCAGAAAAGGAATTGAAAATTTTAACTTTAAGGCAACATATAGAGACTTCATAAAGAAGATATATAGTTCATTAAATTCATCTGTATCATCTTAATTCACTATATTATCTAACAGTCTAGGAGAAAATTGTTTTATATGGATTTAACTCACAATCTATATGACATAAGTTTTTACTTTATTTGTAGATTTTGTTATCGACTTATTTCAAATGCTGCGGCTTGCTGCCAACTTGTTTCATGGCTACAAGAAGATTGTATCGTCTTGATACAATCAGGCTTATCGAGATAGCAAACATATTCAATCGTACAGAGACATTAAATCACGGTCGTTAGTATGCCAATTCAATTATAGAGGGTTCTAATACATTATAAGATTATTAAATACGTAGAGTTTGTTCTATTATTACGCTTATTAATTGAATCGCTGAAATATCCCCAAAGTTTTCAACGAATTTTGATTATATTGCGGCATTAAATTAATACCGCTTGCATTTTCAACTTCCCAAACCTTTACGCTATCTTTTGATATGTAAGACCCGAGAAATTCCAATTTTTAAAAGAACTAATTTCGATTATACAAAATTGTTATTTCGGTTAAAAACTGGTAATTTATTCTAGATCTCTGAGACAAAACTAGATTTTATCGCTGGAATACTCATAATCTAACATTTAGCACGCAAATTCGCCGACCTTCGACAAATTTAATTTACACGTCAGACATCGGCCGGTACACAGAAAACGATTTTCGATGCGACACGGAAGTTTCAGGCAATTATGCTCATGTGCCATATGGTAATGGTGAGAGAAATGACAAATGGTTAACCGAGATAGTCACAATGTCAAACCAAGTAGTTGACATAAAAGTCATTTTTCAATTGTTTAAATGATATTAATAGACAAAACACTAAAACAAAGGTTGTCTCCTACAAAAATTAAAAGAGAAACGTGGAAAAGGGAGATGGTGGAGATGCAGAAAGAAAATGTCGATTTTTTTAGTGTGAGAAGGTCTGGCTTCTCTCTAAAAATACGGGCGATCCGACCGTCGGTAGTCTTCAGGACAAGAAGGAGAATTGCTCTACGCGTGGACACCGGATTTGTGAGTTTTGGACAAACTCCGAGAGGTAGGGGTTTCTCCCTACTTGAGTTTTATTCTCATTTTAAGCGTTTTTACGAACGTTGAATGAATGGCGCCATGCCATGCTTTGATCTATTCCAAACTCGGGACCGACCGATACAAATTTTTGAAAATCAATGGAGCGTAAACTGTGGCTTCTCCACTACTGACGGTGTAAAATTATGAACAGGTGTGTCGATGTATCGATTGGATTGGAGGCCTAAATGGCCATGGAAACCTAGGTTCACTAAGTGAACCGATGATTTAGATTTTCTGTGAATAAGAACCGAGGGCTTCACTATTCCCCGAAACAAATAGTTCTCAAAAATATATTTTTGAAAATATATGTTGGTCGAAAGTAATCCAAGTGAATTGCTCGTGTTTGGATCATTAATAAGTGGAGCTACCTTTGATGTATATAAAATTAATTAATTTACATGACATGATTGTGTGAATTAAATTTTGTAAATATATGCATGTTTATATATTTACCCGTGATTGGAATTGGCATCATTGCATTCAAAATGCCTTCAGAACACCACTAGGACTATAGGGTGCACATGAGATGAGTCTAAGCAGTTTGGATATTCTAAATATTAATTATGGGAGGGTAGTCCAAATTAAAAATATCAATGGTAAGAGGTGGCCCAATTAATATATATACAAGTCGGAGGGTTATGTAAATAAGCAAAATAATAATTTTCATACGAGAAGCTAGGCGAGTGTGATGGAGATCGGTGAGGACTAGGGATGCAGGGTTAGTCATGCCAGGCCATTCAAGTAGGATCATGCATTAAGCTTGAATGTGTGTTTTAAATGGAACGATACTTGGCTGCGCTTGGGTGGTGAGTAGGCGCCAGGCGATTCCACTGCAGGCATTAGCTCACCTTAATCGAGGATATTGGCTACAGGTCACGGGAGCGTGCAGAGGCCGAGCTCCGTCTAGAGGCAGGATTAGAAGAAAGCCGGGTTGTGACTTTGATGTATACAGTATTAGAACTTTTTAAGTTTAATGTATGTATTGTATAAAATGGCTATGTTAACTCTTGTAGCTTATTAGGTATATAGTTGGATTCATAGTTGGCATGTATATTGAGTATTGTTTATGGGCCCAAGTGGCCGTTTTAAATCATGAAGCCCATTTATATTGAAGATTTATTTGGGACAGGTTTATCCAGTTACGTATTTGGGTAGAGCTCATTACAAGGAGACTCTGCCGTTTTAGCGAAAATATCGCGTCACCCAGGCGTTATCACAGTATCCCATGAGTTGACGGAGTGATCAAGCGGACCCACGAGATTTAGGCGTCACATGATAAGTGTCAAAACACTCATTACATGCTCGAGATTGCCTTGTGTTTTTGTGTTCGAGTTTGCATTTAAGAGCGCTATTTTGTTATTTAAGCTAATATTTAGTTTTGTTACTGATCTTGTGGGTAAATTGGTGCAATTTGAGGCTTATTGAAGACAGTGAAGGGAGTTCTAACCACATCCAGCGTCCCGGGTGGGGTCAACGACACTAGATTGGTCTCACCAGTAGTGTTGTGATGTCGTGTTACTTATATCAAAGAAGCTATAAAGGAATATGAGGAGGAATTGAAGGGGGTTGCGTGGGGGCTTGACTTGAGGTTTGGGCTGGTAATCTTTTGCACATTTTGGAGGGAGATTTGAAGGAGGCTTTTGGAAGGGAAACTCGAAGATCCTTGAAAATTCATCAGTATCTCGATTATTAGAGAGTTTTCCTTCTCTTTATTTTTTCATGTTTATACGGACATTGTAATGGTCCGGACTTACATTATGTTATAAATTATTGATCTAGGGTGTTGAGATTTGTGCATGGTCATGAATATTATGTTTAGTTTCTAAAGTTCGTATTTCTATTATCTTTTAATGATTGTTCTTCCATTAACTCATGCTTGTGTGAATTACACATATTAACTTCTGATCAATCTTAATATGGTGAGTTATTATTTGTGAGATATGAGAAGTGAATGAACAATTAGACATAGATGAGTTAACCTAACTAATTGAATACTATAGAAATTATCAATAATTCGGTGGCTTAGAGGTTCTTTGATTATTATGCATCTCTAACACTTGGGGTTGAGCCATGGAGCAAGAAACCTAGTGTTAAAGAGTGAGTTATTTAACCTTGAAAGACTTTATTGTTACCTTGAATAAAAGGCAGTCTTGGAAGACAATTGCATAAGATAATAGAATAAATTTTAACACTACGTAGGATTGTCAGTAAAACCAACACCCTGACTTTGACACCATTTGATAACTCCCGAGTTCACGAGAAACTTAAAGGTTACGTAGAAAGTTGTTTTAATTTAGTTTTTAATTATAGATGGAAACATCCTGAACATTAATGAATATTGAAGAATGTTATAATTTGTTACTTAGCATCCCTATCTTCCTGTGGTCCCGATATGCGCCAAATCACCGCTATATTCTTGACTAGGCGTATCTTTGCCGCGGTTAGGCACTATTTTACACACTTTAGGCGCACAATTTAAACACAGGAGTCATACCAAGCTATCAGAAGTTTTGACGCCACGGGGGAGGGTGTGGTGTTTTATCATGAACTCTTCGATACCAAGTGTTTCTTGGGTACTTCAGACATTTTTTATTTATTTATTTTCTTTATTAAGTTTTTGGTAAGCTTTATTTTCTTTTTGTAGAACACTTTCATGTACAGTAGGTTGTATGTAAAGATTGGGTGCTGAAGATCTTATACCTTTGGATTGGGAGAAAGAGAAGACTTTGAAAAGAATTTGACAGGGTAAAAGAGAAGCTACCCAGATGGAACAGCAACCTCTAGAACACTTGGAAGGATTCGAGGAAGAAGAAGTTGGATCTAGGAGAGGAGGTAGTATGCTTGAGTGGTGTATTATGGACACCCATTGAACTATCGGGGGATTATGTCCTCACCATTAGTTACTCCACCTGTGATCAGGAGACCGACGATATAAGAAAACAACTTCGAGCTCAAGTCCATCACTCTCCAATTGTTGCAAGCCATTCCATTCCACGGTCTTGCACACGAGGATATGAATGCTCATATCTACGAACTGGAGGTGTGTGATCTTAGTAAAGTCATAATAAGTGCCAGCGATGAAGTCATTAAGCCTTTGGTTATTTCCCATTTTTGAAAGAAAGGCTAAGCATTGGCTTATTTTACAGAACCTCGATTCCATATCATGGGATGAATTGGTAGAACACAAGTTTTTGGCTGATTCTTCCCACCCGACCATGACAAGTTGAAAATTGACATCAGCGTTTGTCAATGGAAGGAGAAACTTTTTACGAAGCATGCTGGGGAAGATTCAAGGACTTGTTGGGGAAAATGTCCTGTCATAGTTTCACTAAATGGATCAGAGTCATCATTTTACAATGGTTTGAATACCTAAAGGGACTCTTGTGCGATGTAAGTTAAAGGAGCAATTATGGGAAGGCGAAGTGGAGCTTCTCAAATTCTTGAGGCATAGCTTTGAACAATTGTCGATAGCCGGGTTAAAAAGTGGCGCTGAGAGAAAGCGAAGCTAGGGCGTATCAGTTTAGATGTGTTTACAGAAACTTGGCAGCTCAGAGTCTCCACTCTCTAGCAGGTTGCAAGGCTGTACAACAAAGGGCCTCAAGTATTTGGCATATGGTTTGAAGATGCCGCCTTGATCGTTGTCAGGGAGCTCATCCTGACAGACACCCTTCCTATTGACAGGAAATCTGCCGGCAACTCCACAGTAACCTCCCTGCCAAGCTCACTCGACTGACAAGTTACCATGAAGGTAAGCCGTTAAAACTGCTGAAACTGTCTTTGGAAAATGTTGGTTGTAAAATTTTGTACTTAAAAAATCAAATACTTTGCTAGATTTAACGAAAATCGGCGGCATAACATTCTACTGTGTTAGTTAAGCGGCTCACAATCACTGTGAAATACACTCTAATAACAAAGATCAGTACATATAAAGACCTACGGTCCTCTCGCATCAAATATAAGATACAAATCAATCAACATAATTTCATCATAACCTGTTTTTTCTCAAAACCATGCATGCATATTTTATAAAGGCCCATCCACACAAAATCTCTTTTTACTTTTACTATGTTTACTTTACCTCTTATCTATATGCAAGGCGTCTAGGATTGAGGATCCTGGAAAGGTCTTTCGGCTTTAACACCACTTGAAAATTATTCAAAAAACGAGAGAGAGAGGAAGGAAGAACTTTTATGCTTAGCGGAGCTTCGATGATACTATAAGTTCTAAATATTCTTTATTTACTTTGTATATCTGTCTGATATAATACAGCACATAAGCCGGATTTGTCAAGCGTTTATAAGAAAACTAAGTTTTCATGAAAACCATTCCCAGCTGATTCCGGTGGTGGTTATGTCGAGTCTGCTCTACTATAAATCAAGTACCAACCACGCGTAGCCATTATGGAAATACCTGGGCAGCGATGCCCACGGAACCTCGGAACTGGTATCGGTAGTGAACCTCGGAACACTACGTAATGATCCGGTGAACCGCGGCGGGATCTCTATAAGCATAATGGAACCTCGAACCAAATACCCGATGGTGGAACCTTGGAACCAACACCTCATCACCATATACTATGTCGTAGCTAACTATCTATATACCCCGAATGTGCGAGGGGCAACTCACTATATAAATATCTTATCTAACCCGATTGCCGACCCGGGCAATACAAGTTAATCGTAATGTCCACAGCTTGCCATGCAATCCGGGAGGGTGCTCGACCAGGCCAAGTTGTATATCTAGAGCTTGCTAAACAGGCCAAATGTTTCTTAAATCTTGAAATCGAAATTATTTTCTTGGTATAACAAGTGGGAGAGTAAAAGCAATGCTTTACTAATTATTATATTTTTCAAAGCACTTTACAAACTTGTAATTTAAACACTTTTGTTTTTTAACTTGATTTTAGTACTCACATTTTTCTCGACTAATTCTTTCAATTCTTATCAAAATAAACTAGATTATCGTCATATCTCCATTACTTTACATAATTCATACAATTACGAATATCCTCCAGGTTGACGTTTTAACCATAAAATATACAAAGGGCTTTCAAAGATCACACGTCAAAGCAGACTTCGATTCTAGCAAAGCTTTACGTGCTAGTCCCATTCGATGGGACCGATAATATGAGGTGCAATTGACAGAAATGCCCACTACCGTAAATGCTCCATAAAAACTTCTCAGTTTTATGTTGTTTCAAAGCTACCCGCATGATATTCGATGTATTAAATACACACGTCGACATAACTTAGAATTTGCACACTTGGTGCTGTTAATTTTTTAGCAGTATGTAGGCGTGAATCTTTATTGTGAGGCATATGTTAAATTCTAGATTAGAACAATAGAGTCTAAAAACACCAAAAAATATTTTTAAAAATTTATATTGGATGCATCACAGAATAAAATCTGAAATTTCCTTGAAGCAGTCCAGAAAACAGTCTGAAATTCAACTCGAAGCTAATTGAACAGGTTGAAAATTCCTAAAAATTCTAAACTCAAATCAAAATTTTGGGGCCCGAAGTTTGCGACGCTCACGACTTCTAGAAAATTTGGCCAATTCATGCTTGCTGACTCGAAATAACACAAGTGGAGAAAGTTTCCTACCTTTTAAGAAGTTTGACGAATGCTAAGATATTGGTACCTCTGGCGTAGCTCGTCGCGTAGTCAGCTTTACCGCCTGGCTGTGATGAAAATCTACGATCCAGATTTTTATAAATCGAGAAAGAGAGCGGAGAAAGAAAAATAAAAAATAAAGTATACCTCTCTTTTACCCTGCATCCAGATCAGATATACTTGCCCATTTGACTTTTATTTTATTTTATTTATTTATTATTTATTTATATATTTTTATCTTTTTCTTTAATTATTATTCTTGTTATTATTTGGATAAATGTTTATTGTCTCATTCGGGGTCCATTCTGTCGAAAAAAATTTACTCTTTCAATTCACTTTATTTTAAATGAACTTAGATCAAAGCCATTCGACCAGGATTTTTGTAAATCTAGATCACGAATCCCGCGACTATCACCAAATTAGTAAAATATTCCATTGTCTCAGAATTAAGCTTGAAATTGTTACAGGTCACTAGATTTGAGGCAATTTACTTAGCCTTGAGGTCATTGATCATCTGAGATCTGAAATTTTCTAAGCTTCCACTGAAGGCAGGTATAATGGTTATTATTATTAGTATCATTTTTGAAATTCCACCATTTGTACTTTCACCCTCCACTTTCCTTAATTTTTAAAAAGTGCCACAATTCTTTGAAGACTTTATAATTTCACCCTTAAAAGCGACACCGAGATTACATTATATTTAAAATAATTAGGAATGGCTTGAGTGCGCATATGCGACCACTACGGTTCTGTCTGTCATATTTTTCTCGGAGACGGGCGTTCTGCGTCCACCCCTCAATGTTTAATGATGAATTCCATGGGAGAATTGACAATTGAGCAAGCTCAATATTTGTTGAAGTTTCCTCCTAATAAGAACTTCAACCCGTATGCTCAAAGTTACAACCTAGGATGGAAGAACCATCCTAACTTTTCATGGAAGAATCGGGAATGCGGGGTCAGTCGATGGAGCAAGTGAAACCTACCCACCACCTTAAGACAAGAAGTCAGGTTTAGATCGAAGCGGAGCAATGCAGCGATATGCATGTCTGATATCCTGCCGATCTCAAAATAGAAGTTTGAAATGAAAACCGGAACTTCTTTGAACAATCGGCCGGTAGAATTCGAGAAATTTAGAAGTCTGGAAATGAGACCGGATGGCTCGTATTAGTGAAAAGGAGGCAACAAGGCAAATTGCTTAGTACTTTGAAGGTCAACCCAAGGAGAGAGGGAAAAGAGCATTGCAAAGTTATAACTCTTAGTGGGAAGACCTCAGAAAAATCAGCCGAGAACCATGAAGATGCTGAAAATTTAGTGGGAGACAAGGAAAAGCGATGCGAGAAAATGTGGAAAAAAGCTAAAAAAAGTTGTTGAAGAATTCATTTGGCTTGCAATAAAGTGGAAGTGAAGTTATCTTCAGTTGAAAAGAAACCTATTGTACTGTATCTGCAAAGATTGAGGAAAAATAGGTTGGATAACCAATTCGACAAGTTTATGGAAATCTTTAAAATGCTCCACATAAACAGTCCATTTACCGAAGCACTTAAAAAAATGCTAGGGTATGTGAAATTCATGAAGGACATCCTTTCCAAGAAAAGGAAGTTGGGAGACTATGAAACAATGGCTCTTTCTGAAGAATGCAGTGCCATATTACAGAAGAAGTTGCCTCCTAAACTAAAAGATCCGGGTAGCTTAAACTATTCCCTCGTCTTTATTGGAAATTCCTTGTTTGAAAAAGCTATGTGATCTTGGTGCTATCATCAATCTCATGCAGGTAATTAGATCTTCAAAGTTATAATTGGGAGGCTTGCGATAGTATAGTTACCTTGCGGGTTAAGCGGGATGAATCCCTCACGTCCGCGTGGTATCATAGAGGATGTCCTAGTGAAAGTGGACAAATTTATTTTCCCTGCTAATTTTATCATTCTAGATATGGAGAAAGAAAAAGAGGTCCCCATTATCCTTGGAAGACCATTTTTAGCCACGGGAAGTGCGTTGATCGATGTGCAGAAAGGTGAACTCAGACTAAGGGTTTAAGAAGAGGAAGTGACATTCCCGGTGTTTTGATGCCATAAAACATCTGCATGTGTGGTTGCCCCAGAAGTGGATGTAATAGAGGCTATAGTGTCTAACCAATTGGGTCCTTCATAACCATTGGAGACTAACCTAACTCATGAAGACCCTTCCTCTGGTGAAGATGATCTGGTTTAGGAGTATATGCAATGGATGGATTCTTTCGGTTCAAATAGAAGAAAGTATTTTGAATCTCTGGGCGCTAGTCCAAGCCGGTTGATCCCTTATGTTGAGAAACCACCTATTATTGAAGAGAAGCAACTCCCTACTCATTTGAAATATGCTTATCTAGGGGAGGCATCCACACTACTCGTCATCATATCATCTTGTCTTTCTAACATGAAGGAAGAGAAATTGTTGAAGGTCCTTAAGGAGCATAAGGAAGAGATTAGATGGTCCCTAGTCGACATAAAGGGAATCAGACCTTCTATGTGTATGCATCGGATACTATTGGAGGAAGATAGAAAACCTATAATAGATGCTCAGAGACGCCTCAATCCTTTAATGAAAGGGTAGTCGCGAAGGAGTCTTGAAATGGTTAGATGCGGGACATATACCCCATCTTTGATATCTCATGGGTGAGTCACGTCAGGAGTAGTACCCGAAAGAAGGGACAACCGGTGGTGAGAATGAAAACAATGAATTGCTTCCCGTAAGAGCGATCACGAAGGGTGGAGAATTTGTATTGACCCCTGGGAGGCCCGAGCAAGTGATGAGAAAAGACCATTTTCCACTCCCATTTATTAATCAAATGTTAGATAGATTGGCTGGTAATGAATATTTTTGCTTTCGATACTCAAGGTACAATCAGATTGCCATTGCTCCAGAAGATCAAGAGAAAACCACCTTTACTTGCCCCTATGTCACCTTCCCTTTTAGGAGAATGCCATTCGGCCTTTGTGATGCACCGAGAACCTTTCAAAGATGCATGATGGCTATATTCTTAGACATGGTTGAGAAATCTATTGAAATCTTTATGGATGATTTCTCCATGATTGGTTCTACATTTGATGAATGTCTTGGGAATTTGACAATGGTATTGAAGAGGTGCATGGAAACCGATTTAGTTCTAAATTAGGAAAAATGCCACTTTATGGTGAGAGAAGGCATAGTGTTGGGGTAGCACATTTCAGGAAAAGGGATTGAGGTCGATCATGCTAAGGTTGAGGTCATAGAAAAACTACTACCTCTACTTTAGTGAATGGTGTGAGTAGTTTCCTTGGCCATGCTGGTTTCTATCAAAGGTTTATCAGGGACTTCTCAAAAATCTCCAAGCCTTTGTCTAACCTTCTCATGCAAGGTGTTCCCTTTGATTTTAACGATTCATCCATGAAGGCTTTTGAGACACTGAAAGAGAAGTTGATTTTAGCCTTTATAATTGTTGCACTAGATTGGGGTCTTCCATTTGAGCTTATGTGTGATCGCAGGTGCAGTTGGTATTGTTTGGGTCGAAAAATGATAAGATCTTCCCCATGCATCTCTTATGCTAGCCGGACGAATGAAGCCTGTTCAGTTAAGCCCTGATAGATAAAGAATTGTTGGCAATTATGTTTGCTTTTGATAAATTCAGACCTTATCTTATAGGGAACATGGTCATTGTCTTCATTGATCATTCTGCAATCAAGTATTTGATGACTAAAAAGGATGCTAAACCTTGACTCATTAGGTGGGTGCTCATATTGCAAGAATTTGGTGTGGAGATCTAAGATAAGAAGGGCTCTGACAACATGGTGGCTGATCATCTATCAAGGTTGGAAATCCTAGAAAAGATGCAGAAAAGTCAGGTTCAGATTGATGATACATTCTCGGATGAGCGTCTGACCTTGCTCGGCGTACTGAAATTTCTCCTTGGTTTCTTAGACAAAGTTTGGTGTCTTCAGCTGGCGGTATTATTCCATATGATCTCACATCCAGAAAAAGAAGAGATTCTTTGTAGAAGTGTAACAATATTTCTGGGATGACCTAATTCTCTTTAAACAATGTGCTCATCAGATTATTCGAAGGTGTGTGCCGGAAAGTGAAATGGGTGAGATTCTAAAGCACTTGCCATTTATGTCACCCAGATCCAGGAGTGTACGGAGTACATGATGCGTGGGGTGTATAAGAGTACCAAGTATCACATTATAGTATTTTGGAGACTAAAGTAGGAAATGATAAATTATGGAACCCGGGATTTGTGTATGAGAACAAGGGTACAATGGTCATTGAGCAAAATAGAATATGAAAATCATTAAGTGTAGAGATGGGCCATAGTAGGAATTTCAAAAGTTGATCTTAAAATTCTTGGGAGATGGAGGACTAATTGGTAATTTAGGTAAATATTAGAATATAAGAAAATGAGACAAACAAAAGTCATTTTGTCTCATATTTTGGCTAGGGTTCACGAAGGAGGAGAAGGAGAATGAGAGGAAGAAGAGAAGGAAGAAGAAGAAGGAGGAGAAGTCAAAATCGGGTATGTCTTTGCGCGTAACCATGGGTAATTGGATTCTTAAGCCTTGGTAGGAGAATAGTTGCTCCTTTAGTGGGTTTTGTGTAAGATCACCTGAACCTTTGAATTGTTGGGGTTGTGAGAGTAAAAGCGGTGGTGTAAGTAAGCATGGAATCATCAAAATTAGGTGGTTTAAAGAATTGGTGGACTAGGTTGGAGTTCTTGGATTTTCACCTAGGGTTTGAGGTTTGAGGTTTCATAGCACCAATTCAAGTGTTGTGGAGTTGTTTTAGATGAATTCCATGTAAATTCTTGAGATATATGAATTATAGAAGTTGTATGATGTTAATGGGTAGCAAAAGTGGCAAAAGAAACAAATCTGGGCAAATTTCGGAAGGTGTCAGGGTACATGTACGAGTGTGCCAGTCGCCCCACCGAAGAGCCAAAGTGTCTCCGTCCTGTTCGTATGCCGTACACCTGATACCCTTTCTGTTTCGACCCGGTTTTGCATTTTAGCCCTTAACTTGCTTTCATTTCTTATCGATTTGAGTGATTCGGTGGTTGTAAGCTGGAAACTTCAAGGAGAACCAAGCGTAGAAATAGGAATGGAAATCAAAGTCCGATCCTAAGTGGCACAAAAATTCACTTTCAGTGGGGTAGTACAAAGTAGTCACAGTTCCATCTTTGGCCATAGAGTGGTCAGTTGTTTCGGACGTAACTTGAAGTTCGGTGCTCACGAATTGGGTGATTCCGATTGGAATAGAACCTTAGCACCTTAAGCTTTAAAATAGTACAAAGAGATAGTGACAGGAAGTATAAGGAGTAAGTTAAGTTATGCGATTACATGGCGATTAATTTGTGCAGTCGTATTCGGTTGAGTGTGTAGGTTAAAAAGTAAAGAACGGGGAAAAGTGTGGGCGTGCTCTCAAGTTTCATCAAACAAGAGGTGAGTGTTCTAAACTCATTTTCTCAAATACTAATGTATTATATTATAAAAATTTGTTTTACAACGGTGTTTAATAGTTTTGGTGTTAAACCATGTTTAAAGCAATGAGTTTAGAAAGCAAGTAATGGTTCGGATGCATCCAATCATACCTTTAGTTGAAAAGAAAGCAAATGGGTTTGATTTAAACCATAATTGAAAAGCAAGCAAATGGGTTCGATTTAAACCATAATTGAAAAGTAAGCAAATGGTTTGAAGAATTTAATAATAATTGAAAAGTAAGCAAATGGTTTTGATTTAAGCCGTATTAAAATGAAAGTAAATGGTTTGAATTATTAAACCATTTTCAAGAAAGCGAGCAATGGTTTTAAATTGTAAAACCATTTTCAAAAAACGAAACAGAGCAAGCAAAAGAATAATTGCAAAAATAGGCCTTAAGTGCTATTTATACTTTTGGTGATATCTTGGAACATGGAGCTCAACTAAATTATGGTGATGGCGACACGAAATTGATTCCACCATATTCAGGAAGGTGATGCGGACACGAGGTCCTTCCAGTGCGGTTGAGCCTGAGTTCAGAGTGTTCACTAGGGTGATAAGCGAAAATAGGCTCCAGGTGGTTGATGTTTTAAAGCATGATATACGATTTTGAAAAATCAACCATTGGTTCACGTCGCCAGGGCTTAGGAGTTTTAAAGCAACCGATTGAGCAGGAGCTCCGTTTAGATTTCAAAGCGATCGGTTGAGCCAAGCTCATTGGATTTTATTTTCAAAGCATGCGGTTGATCCCAGGCTCTCGTTTGTGAAAAGTTTTGAGAAACTTTTTTAAAGCGAGTTTGTGAAGGGTTTAAAAGGACTTTTCAAGCGAAGATAAAGCAAGCGAGAGAAATTGAAGTCTTATAAACTTACAGCAAACGAAGCAATAAAGTTTTATACGGCTTTTAAAGAAAAACAAACAAGCAATGAAAGTATTCTGAGTTTTATAAACTTTTAAAAGCGACAAGTATAAGCGACAAAAGCGAAGAAAAGTTTTAGAAACTTTCGAGCAATAAGCAAAGTAAAGCCTGGAAAATATTGTAAAGAAAGTTTTACAGTTTGAGGTTTTTCGACGAAACCTTTTATAAAGCATACACTCGAGCTCGTTTAGCTCTCATTAGTTTCGTGTTTAAAAACTATTTTCAGTGCAGTCACCTTAAGTATTTAGACCTGATAGGATTTGTCATGACATTGTCTGAAGTCTTTGTAAATTAAGAATATTATGTAAGAATAGACTTTGAATATGTATAAAGGAACATATATATGTACATAGAGTAGTTTTGTGAGAATGTGTTGGTATGCTGGTTGCCATATTTTGGATATAGTGTAAATTGGATGTATACGAGATTTGGGTTAGACTGTATGTGTAGGCCTATCAAAAATATCTGTAGAAGTTTTCATTTGCTAAGATGTTACAAATCCTAAAGGCGAAAAATAAAAGAAAAATTTTATAGGAGGTTTAAGCAGCGATACGACGACAGCGGGGGAGTTAGTCGTTAAGTGGGTTGGGGTATGTGGAGTGGTAGAGCTTGCCGTTGGAAGGGGTGGGGGTGTGTCAACCACTCTTTAGAGTGTGGAGAGCGGAATTTCAATAGGCGATGAGCAGCTAACTAGGTCTTTGTCGGGTTTCTATTGGCCCTCTCTCTTCAAGGATTCTCACTCTTTTGTGAAATCATGTGATTGGTGTCAAAGGATAGGTAACATCGGAAGAAGAAACGAGATGCCTTTGACCAATATCCTAGAGGTGGAGCTCTTTGATGTATGGGGGATAGATTTTATGGGTCATTTTCCATCCTCTTATTGGTACATATACATACTATTGGCTGTGGATTACGTTTCAAAGTGGGTGAAGGCTATTCCAACTACTACTTGTGATGCCAAAATAGTATTGAGTTTCATCCGATTTAACATATTTTCAAGATTTGGGACTCCAAGAGTTGTGATTAGTGATGAAGGATCACATTTTTGCAACAAGTTGTTCACCTCCCTATTGGCTAAATACAGGGTGAAGCATCGTGTATCACTTGCATATCACCCTTAATGCAACGAGCAAGCTAAAGTGTAAATCGGGAAATCAAGAAGGTATTGGAGAAGACGGTGAATGTAACAAGGAAAGATTGGGAAAACAAAATTGATGACAGTTTATGGGCATACCAGACAACATTCAAGACTCCTTTGGGGATGTCCCTTTTAAAAATTGTCTATGGGAAGGCATGTCACCTACCCGTGGAATTGGAGCACAAAGCTTATTGGGCAACTAGAATGTTGAACATGAATTTGGAAATATTCGGGAAGAAAAGAACGCTTCAGTTGAATGAGTTGGAAGAGTTTTGTCATAATGCGTATGAGAGCTCAAGGATCTATAAAGAGAAGACTAAGGCTTGGCATAACAAGCATTTAGTGCAGACTGAGTTTAAATCGGGACAACAAGTGTTAATTTTCAATTCTAGGTTGAAGTTGTTCTTGAGAAAGCTCAAATCCAGATGGTCTGGGCCTTTTGTGATCACTTAAGTCTTTCCCCATGGCATTGTAGAGTTGACTCATCCGAAAAAAGGGACTTTTAAAGTGAATGGGCAATGAGTGAAGCCCTATTTTGAGGGTCACCTCGAAAAGTACAAGTCTACCACAACCTTGAAACCGACATAAGCATGGAGTAGTTTTCTAGTCAATTCCAGTGTTTTCCAAACCGTCATGGAGACCCAGTTTGGTCGAGCTAACGACATTAAACAAAGCGCTACTTGGGAGGCCATTGAAGTTTTTCTTTCATTATCGTAGTCTTTAGTGTTTTTAATTAGTGTTTTTTTGTTTTGATTTTTAGAATTTCAATTTTATCAGAGTGCATAAACTATAACCTAATTGTGTTGTTTGTTTTGTTGTGGTTTTAGGTTTCGAGGTTGAAGCAACAATCGAGAGGTAGCTTGAGAAGCCTATTTTATGCTTGGAAAAGTGTGGAACTTCATTGAGGGAGTTTTCTCTAACTTAGAAATTTTTTTCCAAAAACCTATTTTGAGGCTCTCTGGAACATCATGACATTGGTCTCAACATCGCGACGTTAGCTCTCAACGTCACAACATGGATAAAAATGAATAAAATAAGCTCTCTGTAACGTCGCGACATTGGGAAAAACACCTCTCTGGAATGTCGCGACGTTGGCTAAAATGATTTTTAACACTCTCAGGAATGTCGTGACATTGGCCTGAACGTCGCGACGTTACCATGTTTTAAGAACATGAAAGTTCTATTTTCGGGTACCAAACTTACAAACCCTAACTCTCTCTTTGTTTTTTTTTGCAGATTCATCTAAACCTCTTACCAACTCTTCCTAAGTTGATTTTGAGTACTAAGGAGATCTACAAACAACCTTTGATCAGAAAAATCTAGGGTTCGTCCATCCTCCATTGAAAATCTGGGTAAACAACCATTTTTTCTGATTTTTGGTGATTCAAGGTAAATCACTGGTTCTTTTTGCTTATTTTGGATTTCTTTCAGTTAAGAAGAAGGTAGGTGGTTGTATGGAGGTTGTAGAAGCCTAGATTGTTAGCCACGAGTAGTGTTTCACATAGTGCACACCAAGTTTTTGATATTTTGCCTAAGTGCAATTTTCTGTGGTTCTTTGGCTATTCAAATAGAGTTCATTCCCACTAGGTGTTTGGGTGTCAATTTCATTGAAATCTTAGGATCCTATCCTCATTTCTACACTTAGGTTGCATCATGTCATCCCCAAGTAAAAGCGCCGCAGAAGCAGAAAAATAGCTCCATCTGTGATTACGATCATGAGAAGTTCGTCAACGAGTAATGATTTATCTAATGGTGAGAATCTGTAATGACTCCGTATAATTAGGCGACTTGTCCAGTGGTCATCATTGCTAAGCGGGAGAAAATGCGGCGGTTCGTTGAAATTACATCACTATCACCCATATGGCATCGTGTTGTCTCCAGGAGTTCTCGGAAGCGTGCTCAAATCCATAGTAATCTTATCCCACTTCCATACGGGAATTCGGAAGGAATTTGTATCTTTCTACGGGCTTGATGCTCACGCGCCACCTGTTGACGAGGTTAGGCATGCGGATGCGAATCTGTGATTTCCTTTTCCATGCCCTTCCACCCGATAATGCTCTCAGTATGATACATCTTGGTCTTTACCCGGGATCACGTGGCATATCTTGAAAAGTGAGCCTCTTCCATGATTTCCTTTTTAGTTCCTATTTCGGGTACACACATTCGAGCTGCTTTACAACTATTACGCCGTCGTCTACAATGCGGAACTCTGGTTTCCTACCCTCGATCTACGCCCTCGACTTAATCATCTACGAAACACGCCGACCTTGATCTGATCCCTTTAAATGGGGCTGAGCGTAAAATGATGCCAGCGGTGTCCACTGTCATCGAATTTACCTCTTGTTGAACTCCCGAAGATCTCAACTCACATCAACGATGGGAGATATCTTTATGCGCGAGATAAGCATAGGAACCCTCGGTTTAGGTTTCCGACTTAGGCATCGGCCCTTTACATTGGTCTTCCTGGATGGTACTACATCGTGCGATCATAATCCTTAATCAACTCCGACCAGGCGGCGCCTTAGAAGTTAGCTGCTACGGTGAAAATATCTGCGGGCTCTTATGATCGGTGAATATCGACTAAGGAACAGGTATAGAATGTGTCTCCCGAGATCTTTGGAGGCCGAAAACCCTTTCTTGCTAGTTCTAAATCATGGGTCGGGTCAGTTAACAGTGCTTCTTTAAGCGACGGGAAGCATAAGCTATCCACTCTGCCATCACGCATCAAAACACACCTAACCCTTGTGCAGGCATCATATACCACGTAGCGAGTCACTGGCGGTGGTGTCTTGGGGCGTCGGTCGATCTACGTCTCTCGACTCCTGTATCTTTGGCGGGTATCGACCACTCGAATTTACGATCCTTTTTCAATAGATTGAATTGTGGGGTTCTTGCTTGAAAATCCATCAACAAATTTCTGTAATAACTTTGCCAATCGAGAAGCTGCGAACTTGAAGCTTATTTATGATGACTTCCAGTTCACTTATAACTGATCTTACGAGGATCCTGCCTTTAATACCTTCTGGCTGTGATGGCGAGACCCAGAAAGCTACTTTGTCCAACAGCGCACTTACTAAACTTAGCGTATAGCGGCGCTCTCTAGAATCTGATCACGTGGGAGATGCTGCATGTTCCTCTGGCCCACTTTGAGTACCTTGGGATATCATCGATGAATCACGATCGACCCTCTAAATCTTGATTTGAATATCACATTCATCAAATCATGAGCCTTAATTTGGGGCATTAGTGATAGAATGGCATCCTTAGGAACTCGTAGTGGCCAAGTATCTCTTCTGAAGCGATCTTAGAAACATCATTCTCGGGACCCTCAAGCGATGGTAGCGACGCGGTCGATCTTAGAATATGCAGAGATCCGTGATTGGTCCGAATGGCTCATCATACGAGGGCGGATCTGCGGTTAACGTATTGTCGCCCGGTCGGTTGTATATAGTCTATACCTGGCTGAAGTAAGCTTCCATCTTTCTTCTTTCTGAAGAGAGCTGGAGCTCAGCGGTGGTATTGGAGTCGGATGAAGCCTTTGCTTAGCGATTCCTCGATTATTGCCTTGATTCTTTTCATTTCTGCTTTGTAGCCATTACGTATGGAGGAATGGTCATGACTCGATCCACGGAACTAGTTCGATAGCAATTCAATTCTCTATCAGGAGATGAAGCACGAAATATCATACGGAAAGGCATCGGAACTCTTGTATGGGATGTCTTCCGGTAGTATCCTCGCATCTCCTATCACCTTACAAATGCCAAATAAGCTGTGACCTTCCCGAAGCATTTTCGAGGCGGTCATGGCATTAATGAATGAGGGGCGATCTCTCTTCGATTCCCGAAGTAATATCACGCTGGTTCCTCACGGGTGAGACGATCTTATTTCTTCTTTATAGCGTCCCCAAGGGTAGCTCACAATAATAAGATAACGGTCCATGAATTATATCTAAATCATGGATACCTAACTTATCAAATCTCTTTGGAAAATCGCCAATCTGGATCACCCGATACGCTACACGGAACTATCCTTCCCGGATATCATAGTATCCCATTGGAGTGCGAAACCACCATCTCGACCATCACATAGGTTGGGACTCATCACGGTGCTCTTAGTGAATAGTGCGAAATAAATGAATATGAGTGGCTGTTAGATTACTTGATGCATATGCATCATGATCGTAAGCGAAATCATACCGATAATCACGTGCGGTAATCGTCACGCCTCCTATTTGTGTATTTATCATGCAGGAGCACGATGCAGTACCACTGAATCTAGTTGTCGGAGTCTTGCCTACGCCTGCGCCTTCTGCGACCTCTGCCGGATCTTTGTCTGCCCTCTGCTGAACCACCTACCCGGCTGATGGGATGGCCCAGTGCAGGGTGGGTCTCTTTGTACTGCCTCGGAGGTCTCTACGAAGCCACTAGCTGTGGACGGAGTCTCGGATAAAGTGACCTTCTACGCGCGATGGAAACATCCTGTCGTATTCATCCTGCGCTCTCAGAGATGCCTCCTCGACATGTAGGACGTGGAAAGATAGATCCACGAAGATCTCACCACCTCATGGCTGTGGTGATTGAACGGATCCACGTGAAATCTTTACTCCTCGATCTGAGCCTCTGTAGTCCATTTCTTTCCTTTTCTTTCTCATAGGTGACTATTGCTGGTGACTAGTGCGGGAGCACCCTTTCTTCTTATCTGGCCTTTGAGTTAGGTAAAATTGTCCTTTCTACTTTAGTACCGACCTCGACTTTTCATAAAATTGCTTTGCCGCTTTGCTTTAAAAGTTTAAAACTTTTCATAAACTATTCTTGCTTTTCTTTTGTGTCTAGTAAGCTGAGGAGCACGTGTCTATCGTGCGGTGGAAGAACCTCGTGTCCCACGTCACCTTTTTAAAATTATGGTGGAAAGACCTCATGTCTACATCACCATATATAGCTAGAACACTAACCACTTTATCTAACCACTTAAGTACCACGCCTGCAGGTGTAGGTACCATCATAAGTTTTAGTCACAATTTAAGAGTACATTACATCATGCCCCTCTACTCTTAAGGAGGCTCCATAATACGACGGATAGGCTGCGTAACAATACGTATAACCCGATCCATGTCGAGAATGCGCCACCGGGTGCGGCCCTCGATGGTTCTCTTGGGGCGATTCATTGAAGCATTTTTCGGATCTAGGGGTGTCTGCTCGACATATCTCTCACAGTGGTGCCTCGGTGCGGAAGTCCTAGATCGACCTCTATGACTCGTCAGGGGACATAATCTTTGTGAATTTCAAGATTAAAAGGTCGGTGACACTTTTCAATATCGTGCATGCGAGGATTAGCAAAACAATGTAGGTTGCGATAGAAAATCATTATAAAAACAATTCTATAGGAAATGCGTGGAAAACGAGAAAAAGCGAGTGACTATGTCGCTAAGCGCTCGATACCAAGTTGGCTGGACCCCTTCCTAGTGACGAGGAAATGCTGCTTAGCGACTCACGGTAACCTCGACTGACTCGCTCGTGGCAGAATTCTGTGAAGGTAAGCGTTAAAGCTAGCGAAGCGTATTTGGAAGCGTGGGTTATAAAATTTTCCTTTTCTATCAAAATCCTGTGGCCCCAGATTTAGCGAAAATCGTATGTACACGGTGGTGTGCAATCTGAAATCGCGCAGTATAAAGCGATATACACTCGATGTTTTCCGAAATCGACTACAATCATAAAGGACCTGCGGTCCTCGTCAAAATATAAGATAAGAATCGATCGACACTTAATTTTCATACATGGCTGTTTTCGAAACCATGCATGCATATTTTACAAAGATATTTACATACAAAATGCCATATTTTGCTTTTCTTGTTTTTTAATTTACACCATATCTTATATATAATCACGAAACCTGACGTCTAAGGCAGAGGATCACAGGAAAGGTCTTTGACAGCACTGCACTGAAAAATTATTTTAAAAGCATGACGTGAGCGAAGCAGACTCGGTAGTCTATAACTTCTAAATCTTTGCACATGCATTGTTTGTACCTCCCGATATGAAAATACGTACATAAATGGTTGTAAAGCATTTTATGAGAAAGCTGATTTGCTATGAAACCATTTAAAACCGGTCTGAAAAACTATTACGCTATTGAAAGCTGTTTTTCTTCAGCTGATACGAGAAAACTAGTCCTAGCTGTGAAATACATTCTGAAAACTATTTACTGGCGATGAAAAGTGTTTGGTGTGGTGGTTAATATGCGAAAGTGCTATCTTGTAAAACAAGTACCAACCCCCTTTGTGGCCCATTTACGAAATACCCTAGAAGTGATGCTCGGAACCTCGGAACGGCATCGGTAGTGAACTCTCGAACCTTTGCAGGCTAAGATGGTCGGTGAAGACACGGCGGGATCTATATATAGCGTAATGGAACCTCGGAACCAAATGCTCGGTGAGGGAACCTCGGAACCAACACCTCATCACTATGTACTAGAATTCGTAGCGCTAACTATATACTTTCGAATGTACGGAGGCGACTCATTTATATAAATATATACTATATCTAACCCCAAATTGCCGACAGTGATATTGTTAATCATAATATCATAACCTTGCCATGCACAATGAGAAATACATCGACCGGAGGCGAGCTATGCCATCTAGGGGTTTGCTAAACCAGGCCAGCGTTTCTTAAATCTTTTGAATCGAACTTTTAAAGTATAACAATTGGGAGGTAAAAAAAAAAAAATGCTTTATAAATCTATATTTTCAAAGCACTTTAAACTTGTAATTTAAACAACTGCATTTAGAAAATGATTTTGAAGTCTTCAGCGCTTTTTCTCGACTAATTCTTTCAAATCTTGTCAAACCTCACAGATTCTCGTCGGATGCTCAAATCGCCTACACAATTCATTAATTACGAAAATGCCCTCAGGTTCTTAGTTTACCATAAAACTATCTGCGAGAACTTCAAGTATTATATCGACGACTTGATTATGAAAAACTTTACGTCTTGTCTCATTCGATAAGGACATATAATATGATATGAAATTGGCCAAAAATGTCCTACGCATTAAATGCCGTAAAGCCTTCTGTTTTAAATCGACTTTTATTTCGGACTTTGTAGAGTCTAAATCTTACGAAAACATTTAAAAAGTGCATCGACATGCATTTAAAATCACAAAAATTTCAAATCAAAGCGTCATAAGCAGTCCCAAAATTCATACATTTGTCAGAACACAGTCCCAAAAATTCTAAAAATTCCAAAGCTTCAGTCTAAAATTTTGGGACTAAAGTTTACGACCTTTCACGATCTCTGAAAATTTAATTCTACATGCTTGGCACAGAACTGAAATACATGATTAAGCGAATTTTACGCTTAAGTTTGACAAAAGGCTAAGATATTGGAGTGCACATCATTAGCTCTCTTGCGTAGTCAATTTTGCGCCTGGCTAGGTATAAGCACTTCACCAGTCCGATTTAATAGATTTGAGAGAGAGCAGAGAGAGAAAATAAAAAATAAAAATCGCCTCCTGCAAGCTCTCCCTCCCGTCCATCTCACGTCCGTCCCAGTAAAGTTTGATTTTATCTTTTTTTTTTTCTTTAATTATTATTCTTTTTCTTTAATTATTATTTGGATAAACTATTTCTATTATTTCATTCGGGTCAATTTTTGTCCCGAAAAATTTTATTATCTGAGTGAATATTCTTTAAATATTGCCATTTTTTAAATTTTTCTAAAAATCCGTTTCGGAGTTCAGTCTAAGCCATTAAGCACAGAAATTCGTAAATATTCCATTTATGCCGGAGTGCTTGAGCTCTGGGTTACTAGATTTATGAGAGCGAACTTAGCGACGCGGTCGGTTTAGGTCATCCGAGATCTAGAAATTCGAGACTTCGCTTGAGCCCATTTTGGCGATTTATTATTTATTTACTTGTTAAAAACGGGTCAATTATACTTTCTTTTATCCGCTTTGTTAATTACCAGTCTGCTGGTCTTTGAAAGCTTTATAATTTCGCATAAAACAACTTTCAAAGAATTATTATGGCGTAAATTAATTAAGGAAGCCTTTGAATCAGCATCTGATTTACACATACCGTACACCCTCTCGGGACGGGGTGTTACAGAGAGTGCGACCGAGAAGTTCGGTCTCATCTCTAAAAACAAGTCCTTCATTAAGGAAAAGGGGTTCCACCATCCAGAATATTTCTTTCGCAAAACCATTGCCAATAAGGGAGGGCGTGCCCTGTGCTAACCTCCGAGGCTTGCTGTAACGATGGGTGTGCACGAATTTTATGCAAACCTAGCAACCAATGTCCTGAAAAAGGTCCGGGTGTGCGGGGTCGTGGTAGACTTTAGTGCGAAGTCTATCAATGAGTATTATAACCTTGAGTCGATTAATTTTGAAGCATATGATAGGCTCCACGAAACCCCAAACTATCCCGAGGTTCTTAGGATGCTCACAAATAGCCGAAATGAATGGAAACTTAACAATGAAGGGAACACAATGCACTTCAAGGCTAAACACTTAGCCTACATCCCTAAGGTATGGCACCAATTCGTCACATATCGTCTCATCCCAACAACAAATGTGTGTGAAGTGACGACCAAGAGGGCCTTGCTGAATTACGCCATAATTCAAGATATACCATTTAATGTGGGACAGGTTATAGAGGATGCTATCCCCTATAGATGTAAAGATGAATCTTGGGCACCCCTTTCTACATTTTGGGTATGTAAGAAGTAGGGTGCCTTTAGAGGGACAATGAGAAACTGGATGTTTACCCTATTAAGGCGATAGTGGTTAAGAAGAACAAACTGGGTGTACCAAGGCCTGACGAGGTTTATGATTCAGGACATGAACCCTCTGATAAGGACGAGCTTAAAGCCTACCAAACCCTATTTGGCATCAGAGAGGATGAACACCGAGATGTAAGTCAGTCATCCACCCATCCTCCACCACCCCCATCACACGAGGAGGATGACTCCGGTCCTTCTCCATCCCTAGAGGACCACGTGCATGACCTCACCACGAGCTTTGATGCCTTATGGGATGAAACCCAGGAACATTGAGCCAAGAAGTGGATGAGCTCAAGGCCAAGATGAACAACGTAATAAAAAACCAGGAGATAACCAAGCAGCAACTCGCCCAGATTCTCGCATATCACAGGTCGCCACCACCATTGCAGTGATCACTATGATCGCTAGGGGAGTTTTCTTGACCCTAATTTTCTATTTCATGACATTATCCATCTTTATTTGGGGGGTGTGGGTGCTTGGATTGGTGTCATATGTAACATCTTGTACTTTATGAATCATTCTGTTACTGCTATATTCATGCATAATGGTTTGGATTTATGGATGGTTCATGTGGGGAGGTTTGCACTTAAATTTGCTCATTTTGGCCTAATATGAGGCTTTGGAGCTTGTTAGGGTCATTTAGTTAGTTTTTATGTGTTTAGGTTAGTATGCATGTTTATGTTTATTACATATTTGTGTTTTTAGGTTGCCTCTTTAGATGTGTTTTAGGTATTTTATGTGAGTTGATGCCATGATTGCTAATTGGAAGTCATTTTGATCGCAATTTTTGGTTCAAAAAGACCGAGTAATTAATGGAAAGGGATCCTTAGGCTATTAGATGATCTAGAATTATTTGATTTGAAAGGTAGAAGTGACTTAGTTTAGTCACCCTCTTTGTGTTTCAAGAAACCATTTCTCAAGTAGTCTATCACACACACACATGTGATCTCCAGGTTATACCTAGGCCCCGGACCCTGTTTACTTGATCTCTACGAGCCTTGGGGTTTCTAAACACCTAAATGATGGGGCACATTTGAAAAAAGAGGATTTCCATAGAGCCCTAAATAAAATCATAAAGAAAGAAAAGAAAAAAAAAGATGTGTATGAATAGAATAAGTGGGATCATCAAATCGAAATCCCGCGCATAGTCCGAGGGGCCTTTCAAAGCCTAATGCCTTGAGCCAACTGGCCGGGAGCCATTGACTTCACTGCTCGCTACATGGGACAGAGGATGGATCCATCCCACAGTCTAGGGCCTTTAGGTTTGGTTGAGTGTTCGAGGTGATTCAAGGGGAACTAAATAATATGGTGCCCTTAACCAACTGGTGGGGAGTCACCAATAAATCCCCACTACAGGGACACTCGGCTAAAACTTATAGGCACTAGTTTTCTTTCATATTCGATAGTCTTAAAAAAAAAGAAAAAAAAAAGGGTGCGTTCTTATCCTTTCTTAGTTAGACTCGTCCAAATAGGTGAGTTGAAATTAGGTTTGGGGGTGTTGGAACCGCGTTATATGTTAGAGATCATGAATAGATTGTAATGCCCCAAAAATATCCTAAAATTTTTATAATAAAATTCTTTATATATTCCGGGTATAAAGGAGCCAACTTGGGTATTTTCTGGAAATTTTTAAATGAATATTGATTAAATGATTATTGAATCCAGAAATAAACCCAAGTGAAAAAAAGAAAATATGGAAATTGTAAAATGAGGACCTAAGGGTCAATTGTAAATAAGTTTATATGTCTAAGTGAAAATAGGAGACTAAAATGAAGAATAATAGAGAAATTGAGGGACCTAAATATAAAGAAATAAAAAGAAAAAGAAAAAATCAAGGAAAGGGCATGGCATGTAGGAAAGTGGGAGAGTTTCTCCTTTTTTAAAAATACGATTTAGAGTGATGTAGAAAAGGAAAGCAGAGAGAAAAATGGAGGTATTTTAGAGTGAGAAGCTCTCCACTTTCTTTCTAGATTTCCCAGCGATGGGACCGTGGGTGGGCGGAAAGCGAGGAAAGTCCTTCCTCGTGACAAGGCTGCAGTGAGATCGAGTCGGGAAGTTGTGAGCTCGAGAGGTAGGTCTTCCCCTACTTTGGTCATTTTCTACCCTAAGCTGCCACATTGTGATAGTGCGCATTATCCGGACCATAGAGCTGAATTTTGGGTAAGAAATAAAGAGAATCGGGTAGTGAGTCCTTCTGGTAAGTTGTAGCCACATCAATGAACTTGATGTTAGGCTTTTGAATCTCTCAATTTAGACCTCTGTGAGGAAGTAAGTTATAGTCACTAACGAGGTCGGTAGTGATTGGTCGAATTGGGTTACGCAATTCAGGTCAACTAGCCCGGACCGCCACGTTGGATTTTGAGTAGAAATAAGGAATTCGGAAGTAAGTCCTTCTGGGAAGGGTGTAGCCACGTCGTGAAATTGATGTTAGGCTTTTGAATTTCTCAATTACGGTTCACTGTAGACAGTTATGGTCTTTTTACTGCAGCAGTCAAATGGGTGAAGGTCAGCCCATAGAAGATCGTCAAATGAGGTCGGCCGAGACCTCGTCTTTGAAGAGCTCAACTCGTCATGCAGAGCTCAACTCATCATGTAGAGCTTAGCTCGTTTTGAAGAGCTCAGCTCGTCACATGGGAGGCTGAGCTCGTCACTTCGATGCAACTTCGTCGGTCCGGTCGGCTCGTCCAGGCCGGTACGCATGACCTCGACGGAAGGTCATGCTTCTTACGTCTGAACTCCGTTCGAGTGTTCTTGGACTCTATGGAAAGCCCATTGAGTCAAGAATCCATCCATGCCTGAGGAAGATATTAGATGTCGGGCGAGGTGTTAGACTGAGCTCGTCACTTCGGTGCGGCTCGTCGGTTCGAACGACTCGTCAGGTGGCTGCGCATGACCTCGACCGGAAGGTCATAGCATTACGTCGAACTCCGATTCAGGTGTTCTTGGACTCTATGAAGTATTGAGTCAGAATCCGTCCATATGCCTGAGGAAGATATTATATGTCAGATCGGGTGTTAGACTGAGCTCGTCACTTCAGTGCAGCTCGTCGGTTCAGGTCGACTCGTCAAGGCCCGGCGAGCGCGACCTCAGCGAGAAGGTCACTTGCTTCTTCGTCTGAACTCCGATTGGTATTCTTGGACTCTATGGAAAGCCCATTGAGTCAAGAAATCCATCCATATGCCTGTAGAAGATATTAGATGTCAGACCAGGTGTTGGATTGAGCTCGTCACTTCAGTGGCGGCCGATCCAGTCAGCTCGTCAAGATTATTTGCGCATGATCTCAACCGGAAGGTCATATCTCATCGTTTGAACTTTCGATTTGGGTGTTCTTTGACTACATGGAAAGCTAGGTTGAGTCGAGAATACATTCATATTCCTGAGGAGTATATTAGATGTCAGACCGAGGTGTTATATCGAGGCTCATTCAGGTCAGATCGGCCTCGTCGATTCGGAATTAAAACAAATGCAGGGTTGACTACGCGAGCCTCCCAGCCGGAAGGTCATATCTCGCCCGTCGAACTCCGATTCGTGTATTCTTGGACTATATGGAAAGCCCGTTGAGTCAGAATGCATTAATATTCCTGAGGAGGATAGAGATGTTTGACCGAGGTGATAGATCGAGCTCGTCAGGTCGAGTCCCAGCTCGTGGATTCGAGTGCTGATAACGTATGACCTCCAACCGGAAGGTCATAACTCCTTCGTCGAACCCCGTTCAGGTGTGGACTATGGAAAGCCCATTGAGTCAGAATTCATCTATATATATCTTGTTGAATTTGGAAATCATATTAATCTCTGAAAATCCAATCCTAACCAAAACTCTGTCTTTCGCGAATAATATTGTTCTTTAATGGTTTTGGAATAGGGCGACAGGAGAAAAGCCAAGCGAGATTGAGATTCGAGGATTGGAATCAAATTAAAATTTTGGGGTTTGTTCTACGACTCCTATTCCTCGTTTTCAAGTTTTGCATGTTTGTTCTAAAAGCATATTGATTTGATTTAATTGATTTGAGAAAAGTGATTGTGAAATGTTTGCATATAAAAATTGCAGGATTATTGAAAATAAACTATTTGTACAAGCGTACATATTGTACTATATTTTTCTATAAAGGATTTGAATGCCCTTGGCAGAATGTTAACCCGTTTATTTCGCATTAAGGATAGATTGGTATGCAATAGGTCGAATAAGCGATCTTGTGGTTTATTGATGTGTCGCTCAGGTCGGCGGCCAGCGGGGCCAGTATCGGTAGTGTTCACTATTTGATTGTTTATAACCGGAGTTAGCAGCCGGTGGGGACATCGCATGTTATAAAACCATGATACCGACTGCGGCCCAGTCGGGACCGTGCCGGTGACTATGATATCTGTATATCGAAGACATAGGTTAAATTAGATTAAGGAGCATAGCGGGTGATGGGCATATTGAATTGATTGACATGGCCCAGATTGATTAGCGCTCGCGAATTGATTTTGGGGAGTGAATGAGAACTGAATGACCACCATACTTGAATTGATTTGAAGCCCAGATTAAGTGAGACATATCTGAATTGATTTGAGATTGTGAAATATTGATTATGAAAATGTATTTTTGGGATGATCAATGAACTATAACTGATTGTATATATATAACAAAGTATATGTATTGTATTTATATTGATCATCCAAAAGATTTGAAAGTTCTGAATTATTAAATTGCATGAATTGAGTTGTGGTGAGGAATGGATTTGTATAGAACCACTTAGCGTGAAAATCTTGGCGTATTGTTCTGCGTGCGCAGTACCGAGGATAGGTAGTGATCGACGGACAAGATCGAGGAGCGTCAAGTCATAAAGAAAATTTGAGAGGTATGCTCCGACATGTGCATTCATTCCATGCTTTCTTTTGGATATTAATATTTTATAAAAACAATTGAACTAAAGAACATCTATTTTTTGTAAATCATTTTGAAAAGGCTTGAATGCCTTCATTGTAAATGTATTTTGTTTAAAGTTAAATGTATTTTTGTTAAATATAAATGTTTATGGGCTTACTTAAAATTTTGTCCTTCCGCAAAATATGATTTTGGTGGTGTGAGTGATTTTAGTGGCATCCCGGACTCGGTTCGGATCCGCCCAAACGGGTCGGGTCGGGTAAAGGGCGCCTCATAGATTGCATATAGATTTCTCGGGAAAAGTCATTGAAAGCTCGGGGGGTTCAATTTTCTTAGTCAACCATTCCTTGCTTAGCTAAGTTCCTTAGAAAGTTTAACAACCTTAAGGATCCTACAATTTTGGTTGAAAAATCTAGCTCTGCAAGTTGCGTTCATTTTAATCCTTTTTCTTGGCATCATGTGCATCATACTCATGTCGTTTGTGTTCTTGCGTGTTATTTTAAAGTATGTTTTGTTTTGAGTTAGTCTCTTGCTTGGGACAAGCAAGAAGCTAAGTTTGGGGGTGTGATGAATGTCTAAAAACAGTCATTACATACTTAGGATTTAGCGTGTTTGTGTTCAGTTTTGCATTTAAAGAATCGCTATTTTGTTATTTCGCTAATATTTAGTTTTATTTTTGATCTTGTAGGTAAATTGGTGCAATTGGAGGCTTATTGGAGACTTGATGAAGGAGATTTCACAACTTTGCTCCAACGTCGTGATGCTGAGGTCAACTACGCTAGATTGGTCCTCACTGCCCAACGTCGCGACATTGCGATGTCGTGACACTTACATGCAAAAGTTATAAAAGGAGGAGGAGGAGGAGGAATTGAAAGGGGGTCGAGTAGGGACAACTTTGAAGGTTTCGACTGGTAATCTTTTGCAAGTTTTAGAGGAGATTTGAAGGCTTTTGGGAAGGAGAAGCTTGAAGATCCTTGAAGATTCATCATTAGCTCTATTATTAGAGTTTTCCTTCTCTTTATTTTCATGTTTACTCTTAACATTGTAATAGATCAGACTTACATTATATTCTAAATTCGTGATCTAGGGTGTTGGCTGTACCTTGGTCATGAATAATATGTTTAGTTGCTAAAGTTTGTATTTCTATAATCTTTTAATGATTGTTCTTCCATTAACTCATGCTTATGTGAATTGCACATATTAATTTATGATCAATCTTAATATGGTGAGTGATTCTTTGTGAGATCTGAGAAGTGAATGAAGAATTAGAAATAGATGAGTTAACCTAATTAATTGAATAATATAAAAATTATCAATAATTCAAAGGCTTAGAGGTTCTTTGATTCTAATGCATCTCTAACACTTGAGGTTGAGCCATAGAGAAAGAAACCTAATGTTAAAGGTAGGTTATTTGACCTTGAGAAAGACTTTAATTACCTTGGTTAAGAACCGTCTTGGAAGACAATTGTTGTTGGGTCCTCGAGCTTGACCCGACGGTGAATCGGATCCGGAGACGCGGGCCAGATGAAATCATTTGTCAAAACACATTTCATATAAACATACATATATATATGAATATATGATATCATTACTAATACATTCATTAGTATGAGAAATATACATTATATCATTTCAAGATGGCCCATATCTATTCTTTAGTACAACATATTGATACAAAATGACATTCCATGCCTTTCCAAAACATTTACAAAATATTACTAGAGTTCACCCCCTTGCTATCCATGAAGACTTAAACATCTTTAATTTCCACAAAAATAATCACATGATATCATGAAATGAAGTGGTATGCATGACACATAGCATTTTCGTAAACTCCGAATTGTATGACGGTGACTCTATGCTTGGTGATTTTAGTCTTGCCACTATCTACACGGTACTTGCACGTGGGAAATCAACGCGCTAAGCATTTTTGTGCTTAGTGGTTCTTTACGTTTTCATTCTCATGTCAAACAATCAACACAACATATATATGTACATATAAATAATATTCGGCTACAGGCATACATTACCCATCACAACTACATTCAGCGTATTTTTCCAAACAACATTTCAGCATACTGCTCATGTGATTAATGCAATATTTATATATATAACATTTTATATTAGTTTGACATTCATTCATTTTATCTCGCATATAAAAACACGATAGTTCACATCTTTCATGCTGGCATATACTAGTATTTTCATCACAACACAATTCAAACGTTTATTAATAATTTGCCCCTTAAAGCAATTTACTTAGAATTTTCGGCGTGGGGATAACGGAATCATCGACATGGTCGTTAGAGCTCTTTGGTCGGTTTACGCTTTTATACTTCAGTATTATTTATTAGATTCTGGTAGTTATTTTACATTACATTTTTGTCTCTTTTCTCGATATTGTCTCGTTGGGCCTCTGGATCGGTATGTCAGCATAAAACATATCATTCGTAATCTTGTTACATTTATCCATATTGGTATACCAATCTATCTCTAACTTTCGAATATATTCTTTCTTTCGGCATTAATAATTAGTCATAGTAAAAGTTGCTAGATTATATTCACAAAAATTTCAGAATAACATGAGTTTACAACCAATATGCCTACTTTACCCACTATGTTTACTATTCGATTAACCCCATTTTAAAAACCAATTATTCCAAGTCCAATAATTACGCACACAAAGAGTACACATAATCTCATAGAAACACTATCTACTTGTTGGCCATAATCCAATCACTTTTTCTTCATTTAACTCATAACACATAGTTTGCACTCTTCAATTACACCAAACCTTTAACAGATTTGGAAACATAATTTAAACACATACATGCAATAATTTTACTAAAGCAAACCATACACACGATACACATTCGACTACATGATTCATGCATTAACATACATTGTCTTCCCTTTTCATGTTAATCCGCAGAATCAAATATGTACAAACCATTTTATTTATAGTTTCCGACCAAGAAACACACATGCAGTTTTATAGCAACACTTGGGTTTGGTGGCGAAAATAAAACCGCAAACCTTTGAAACAAGAAGAGAATGTAAAGAACAAACCAAAAGAGTTGCTGATTCTTGTCTCCTATTATTTGAATCCCGATTTTAGCTTAGGTTTAATCATCACCAGCTCCTAATCCATCACAAATATGTCACAATCAGAGAACAAACAAAGAAAAATCAGTCGTGCATGCTAGGGTTTCTGGTTAGGGTTGATTTCTACCCAATACATCTTCACTTACAAAATTTTCTGGGAATAAAGGAGCCATATTTTACCTAAACTTCCTTCAAGAAAATAATAGCTCTATGAGTCTATTTTCAGCATAAATTAGAATCATCTCATTTGGATCATTACAACTTAACTTATGGTCAAAACACCAAAACTATACCAAAAGCAGGGGATAACTTGACTTACCGTATTTCCACTTTGATCCTAAAAGCAGGGGACTTAGGGTAAGGTTTGCTTCTTGGTACCTTCTATACTTTTGTAGGTTTACCTCTTAGGTTCTTTCCCAACTGGAATCACTCAATTTGGATGATTAATGACTAAGTTATGGCCAAAACAAAAACATGAGTTTTAGAAGAAAAAAAAACTTTGACAACAATTCCCTTCAAAATCTATACATCTCTTTTTACACTTCTTGGTCTTTAAGACCTCACAAGCCAAACAAAAACAATCAAAAGCAATACAACTCCAATTTAAGAACAAATTACCCAAAGATGGAAGAGTTAGGTTCTCCCTAATCATAAAAATGAAAACGAGTTAAGACTTTCCCAACAATCAAAAGGGAGAATCTATACCTTGCTTTCTTCTTAAAACCTTAATCACTTCCTTTTTCTTCTCTTTTCTTGCAAAACTTTGAACAAATGGAGAACAATCACCAACAATGGCTCTTCTCAAGAACCCATAACCCTAGCTCTTTCCCTTTTCCAAAACGTGAAAAATATCAATTCGAAGATCAATTTTTGGTCTTATCCTCGTCCAATTCTGAGGCGCATTTGGCTAGCTATCTCATTTTGGCTTTCTTTTCTCATTTTTCCATTTGAGTCCTTCTTCTTATTCTAATTACACTTCACTTATCAATATTTCTATCACCTAAAACCAATAACATAACAAATAGAATAATAAAAAAAAGAAAAAAAATGGCATAAAAAACTATAAAGTGAAATAATAAAACAAGAAGGCTATTTTGGGACATTACAATTACATAAGCTAATAGAATGGAATTTTAGCACTACATAGTAGGATTGTCCAATAAAACCAACACCACAAACTTTACGCATTTGATAACTCCTGATGCGAAACCCAAAGGTTACGTGAAATTCTTTAATTTAGTTTTAATTCCGGTGAAACATCCTGAACATTAGTCTCAATATTGAAGAAATATTATAATTTTGGTACTTAGCATCCCCCATCTTCCCTGTGGATCGATATTCGTACATTAAGTACACTATATTACTTGAATGGCCTATACTTGCACGGTTAGGCACTCTTTGCACACTTTAGCGCACAATTTAAACACAATCACACAAAACGCCTATCAAGTTTTTGTGTGATGAGTATACTTTATATTAATTTTATCAATATGTTTTGCTTATAGGTTTAGTATTTTTACTATATAAATAAGTGATCTAATGTTCTAAATGTTCAGTTTTGTGATTAGGTCAACCATGAGCCAATATGGAGCAAAAACAAAGAGATAGGGCCCAAAAATCAGCAAACTACACATGCAGCAGTGTCTATTGTGTTTTGATGTTTTAAGCTGGAAAATGATCCCAAATGGCTACAATATTTATATGGATAGATAGGAGACTTCTCAGGATTTCCAAAGAGATGTTATTCACTCCATTTGGACTTCAAATGATCAAGTTATGACTCTTGGTAGTTGAAGGAAGAAGAGAAGAGAGCTCAAAAGTGACAAGTTGGTGAATTTTGTAAATGAATTCTTTATCATAATTTCTAAAGTGTTCTTTCTGGCCATATCTAGATTATAAACTCTCTAAGCTTTCTAATGAGTCCAACATCACCCAAATCGAAGTTTGGATGACAAAGTTATGGCCTTCTGAGTTGGTGAAGCGGGGAAAGTTGCGACAGCATAGGCGACGTTGCAAACAACGTCGCGACGTTCGGGGTTAGTTTTAGATTTTCAACCCATTTGAGCTCAGGGTGAGGGTTTTAAAGCTCAAACTGAGAGCAAGAAAGGTGGCTATGGCTCGGAGAAGGGGACTTTGTCCACACTTTGGGACCAAGGAAGAGGTTGGGAGCTGTTTTTGAAGATTTAGGAGAAAATCATGATCTTTGTGGAAGAAAATCCGAGAATCACTATCATTTTGATCACTAGAGTTTCTTTTTTCTCTTTTCTCATGTTTTATCCTAAGTTTATGATGTGTCAAACCTCTATCATGTTTTAAATTCGTAGATCTAGGGTTTTGGTTGTATTTTGGACATGGATCGTATATCTAAAAGTTGATTTTCCTTTTTCTATTGTTCCTATGTGATTGTCTATCTATTGATTTATGCTTGATTATTATTTACATGTCGATTTCTAGCTAATCTCAATATAACGAGTGGTTCTCTACGAGATTTGAGAAAGGAGTAGAGAATTAGACATAAGTAAATCAACCTAATTAGCTAGGTGGTGTAGAAATCATTGATAATCAGGAGGCGTGTGAGATTCTTGGGTCTTAAAGCATCTCTAAAGCTTGGGGTTGAGTTGAGAAGCAAAAGACCTAGTGTTAGTTGGTAGGTTATCGACGCCGAGAGAACACATAATTAAATTAGGCTAGAGTCGCCTTGGAAGCTTTTTTAAGAGACAATAGAATGAAATTTTGACTTAGATATAGGAGGATTGTTCACCTGCACCAAACACCCTAGGATTTTATCTGCTCTTGGCATCCCTTAGTTGCATAGTTTCATTAGTTAGATTTAGATTTCGGTAACTTAGTTTAACTGCTGTTTAAACCATCTTTGATCGTTTGAATATTAGAGAGGTATTATAATTTTGGTACTTAGCATCCCATTTTCCCTGCATCGATTTTGTACATCTTATTCAATTATTTTACTTGGATAAGCGTATACTTGCTAATAAACGCTATTTTTATATTTTTCTACATAATTTTATATACACATCACAAAATACGCCTATCACTTTTCCTTTTTGGCATCCCCTAATTTTGATTATTTTGTGAGGTTGTTTATCACTAGGTGGCATTATTGAACTTTCCTATTTGTTGATAAATTTGGAGCAGATCCTGTTATATGATATTAGAGCTTTTGGAACTTCTCATTTTCAGTCCAATTGGAAAGTCATTCTACGAACACTCTGTAACTTTATCATTTTCTTGTTTGGCATATTTCTATTACCTTGGAATCTGCAAGCTGTGTATGGGTGTTGATGTTCTTCCTTTAAATGAATAGTTTTGATAGTACTAATTTGGCTGCCGTGTAGCATCTATGAATGGGGAGGGTGTGTAGTCGAGTTCAAAGGGATAGTATGAGAATCCATCTCACCATCTATTAACATATACATGTATTAGTATGTGTGCTTATCGAATTTATCTCATGTGTATTATTATTATGATTCACTTGTTAGATTGATGCTTCTGAAATTTTCTTCTGCTCTCCCTTGTTGTTTTGGGTTCATATTTCTTGCTAATAATGTGATATAGAGCTGCGACTATCTAATTATGAGCTAGAAAAATTGATTTAGCTGAGAAACCGGATGGTTGTTGCTTGGATTGGAAGCACTTATAAAGATCCTGATGGGTTCTGCATTGAGCTTGAATGGCTCAAAGACCAGAGTTGAGGAGCACTTTGAGGTTTCATTGGATGGTACCTGCAAGAGACAAAGACTCTCATCAAGCATTTCTGAGGAGAATGAAAACCTGAAATTGATTCCCAACCTTCCTGATGAGATAGATTTTTCTATTTGAATATGAGGTTGGGTGTCTCGGAGCTGGAAAGGCGCTACTATGAATAGCGAAATTTTCAATTTGGAACGATAGAAGAATGGCTCTACATAATAATATGGAACAGGGATGAGCATCTGTTGAATGCTTTGGATTCTTTGTCCAGCTAATGGCAAGGACTGCCTCCAATGCCTAATGTTGCTCATGAAGACAGTTATAGAAAGGATTTATCAGGCCCTAGAGTGTTGAAGATGGTGGGGTCAAGCAATAAAATTGCAGATCTCAGAAGGGGTTGGCTTGGGAGGAGGGATATATTAGACCAATCGAATAATGCCAGTTGTTGGTTCTGCTTGTGATTCTGCTTTTGGGTCGGTTGATGGCCGCCTCTATGTGATAGGTGCAGGGTTAAAAATATCCGATATATCGATGATATATCGGATATTAGTAATGTTCGACACGATATCGATAATCAATAATCGTCGGCGAAAATCGAGCAAAAAACATCGGGACAATATCGCGCATCACTTAATATCGAAGCCGCACGCATACACACGCACACGTGCTACTTAATTTTTCTGCTTAAAATACTCCGAGATATATCGTGATATATCGGTAATATATCGCGATATATCTAGATATATCCAAATGCTCATATTCAAATCCGACTGATCCAACTAAGCATGCTGACATCCCAACGCTTAAAGAAGATCTAATGGTCAGATTTACAAAAAAAAATTAAATCCAACGGCTATAATTAAATTATAAAGATTTTTTGACCATCTAACGACTATTTTGACCCAAAAAATCTATAAATATCTCTAAAATCATTCAATTTGATCATAAATTTTCTCTACCCATATCCAATCTTTATTTTACTCCAATTTTTTTTTTCTTTGTGATAGTTTATATGATACTTTCATATTTTAAATTAGTTAATTTAGTGTAAATAACATATTGGGTCAAATTAACATTTCATTAATAATATATTAATATCTGCTAAATTTGGAATATTTGAAACGATCATGTTGACATTTTGAACCACACTTCCTATCAATCGAGAAACCAGCATAAAGCCAAGACATTTACGCATTTGATAATGCTCGATCCTTATGTAAATCTACATAACAGCCACTTTTCCTACCATTTCAGCCTCAGCCTTCAGATGATTGCCTTTACGTAATTTTAGACTCTTCTATCAAATTTTCAGAATTGGAAATATTGACTATATTTATTTTGATTTTAAAAGCTTATTGTAATGTAAATTTCACCGTATATATTCGACATAATGCTCATTTTTACACTTTTGGGAAAAGATTTCCACGAATTTCAGCATTTTTTGGTGCCAATTCGATATATCAATATTCATTTAAAATAACTTAATTTAATATATCTCCGATATATCCGATATATCCGTAAAATCCAAGTCCCGATATATCCGTCGAAACCGATATTTCCATCATTGGATAGGTGTTAGATTAATTTATTAATTATACATTAAAGCATAATCATATTACAGTTTTAATTATATAATTATGCATGTTAATTATAGACTATTTATGAGAAGATTTAATATTAACTATTTATATATCCATGGTTCTATCTTCCCCTTTGTTGTAGTAAGTTTGTTGGACAAAAACCCAATTTTTCACTTGTGCTCTATATATATAAGTAAATAGAGCCTTGGAATCATACAAAGTTTTATTAATCATGGAAGCTTTGGTGGACGAGAATATCAATTTAAGAACACAAAAATAAAGAAATCAATATAAAAGGTGCACAAAGGTTTTCAACTGCTCTATCACTCATAAAAGTGCCTTCATAACCATTTAACGGAATATTTTCACTATTCTTAAAAACACAAAAAACAAGATTGGCTATTAAAGTATTGTGAGAACTAGAAAAAAAAAATCATAAAATCACAAAACCCTAAGATGCCCATAATATCAAGAAATATCTCACAAAACTCTCAATATCTTAAATCCCAAGGATCTTGCAATACATAAATCTCTCTCATAACTTTTACTCGCGACTCAAAATATTATATGATAATTTAAAGTTCTTCCTTATTCTATAAGAAAATATAATATTACAATAATATAACAAATATGAATTATCCTATAAAATATTATTTACAAAAAAGAATTAATACTAAATAGAAATTTGAGACATATTATAACATATATCTTCAACCCTAAATTCCTTTATTTGGGATTTCATATCTGTATTTAAAGAGACTCACCCATTATCCAACAATTTTGGATCCATATCGTATATGTTTTTCTATCCACATTTAATTAATATTTTCTGCTTATTTGTTTAATAAAGCTTATTATTTTATAATATATTTATTAGGCCTTTCTGATTATCATAAATTATTTCATTTGAATTTGTCAAATTTGATTATTTACTTTACTTGTTTCTTATTTAAAGAGAAAATGAGATGAATGTAGAAAACGCACCATGGTTTTGGGATTCAGAAATTCAACCTCAATTTTATGGCAGATATTTTCAGTTTTTTTTTTTACCACTCGTTTCTGTTGTTTTCATCCATCTAGATAAACATTCTAATTTGTTTTGGGATTCGACTGCATCTTTTTGAATCACCTACTTAATTTCCAGAAGGAGAGAAAAAGTTGAAGAAAAAAACATTTAAAATACTGTATCATGGCTTTAATGAATGGAAACGTGAAAAGAGATGGTGGAAGTTAAGAAGTCTTGGTTTACGTTTTTCAATTAAAAAAAAAAAGTTTTTTTTTATTTTTTTATTGATTATTAGTACATGGCTGGCAATACAAGCCTTTTTTTTTTTTTTTGCCCTTTTCAAATAATATTTGTATTATAATGACCAATATGGCCCTCTTTGATAATTACAAGTATCCTAACTTAATTTTTTCCATTAACAAAGCATTGAATGCCAGGGCACGAGTCTTGTGTTCCTTCATAATTTTACCTATTGTCACTCATGATTTTACCATCTCTTTCATCCGTCTTTTCTATTCTCTATTGCCAATTAGTTGTACCTTGAATCAATAGTCAAATTTTAACTTACATCAAGAATTCTCATTACTCTCTCACAAACCTATTCCTCGTGCTAAATTTATCTAAATCAAAGCATCAAATTTGATTATGGAACAAAAATAAAATTTTTACCTAAATTTGTAATTTTTTCACTAGTTGTTTACATATTGCTTTAGTAATTATGTCAAGGTTGGCTTATGATTATTTATAGCATCGACAGAATAAAAAAATTAAAATGCTTATGAATCCCGGATAAAAATTGAGAAATATTAAATGTTTACGAACTTTCTCGCGAATTTCAAGTATTATAAGATATTTTAATTGATACAGAACTGTAATTTTCCCCCATCTTCGCTTCATCAATTTTGCGTAAGATCCATATGATAGCGAAAGTTGTTCTATTAATGACTCGGATTATTTTTGTAGGGCTGCTACTGCAGAAAAAAGCAGGGATTAATTAAAAACACATGAACCCACAATTTTACTACTCCTATCTGGAAATTGACGATTTGGTTGTGACTTAAGCACAAATTGCTCTTATTCTGCTGCATGAGTCTTTTGTATTTATAGACTCTAGAATTTGGTGACATATATATATATATATATATGAGACATATATATTTTTTGTAAAGGGTCAGTTTTTTACTCTAAGAACAACCAAAAACAGTAGTAGTATCTCACTTTGCTTTGAAAAACGAACCCTCGAACTAGCATTCAACAAGATCGCTCATTATTTGTTTGTGTGGATACTTGTAGAGGGTGGTCACTTTTCAGAAAGGCAGCACCTTTGAAGATCCGACAAACCAAGACGCGGACTCTTAGGCTATGCCGACCTTAATCATCTCTACAAGAGGTTTCGTTTACCCTTCCTTCTGCTTTTATGAACGTGACGCGATCCCCTTGTATGGGTTATGGATAAAAATTTTAAATTCGCGCATTTACGTTTCAACCGCATCGATATTCGCCCATAACCCAACACCCACCCCAGCGTGAGGATTCTTAACTCATCTGTCTGGTCGTGGTTTTACCAACCCTAATTTCAAGAAATCCCATGATGATGAAATTTATCAAAACCCTTAGGTTTGAAACCATAGACATCCCTACTATGATCCAAATACACATGGTCACCCTCATACCAAATTCATAATTTCATACAAAAATCCAAAGACTCATACTCATACCCATAGTTCCATACCTTAATTTGGCTTCCTCTTCTTCCTTCTTCTTCTTCCCTTCTTCTCCATGGTTTTCCTCTCCCAAATTGAGACCAAATTTGGTCTTATATCCAACTTTTGAGTTAAGGCCATGTTTACCTTCAAACCCATTTTTGGGGTTGTTTATTTCCAGCTTTCTTTGGTCCTCCAACTTTTGATCATTAGTATTCCAATTTCCTTTTATTTCATTTCGCTTCAATCTTGTTAACTTATGACTTTTAAGCTCTTTTAATAAATTACAAATTTTGTCCTTTAATTTGTAAAATCTCCTAAAACACTTGCCGCTGCTCATTTAATTACGAAACATTTAAATTATGCTTACAAAAATACCCTAAACAAAGTCTCGAAAACTACTAGTAAGACATTTCTGCAGTTAAGACATTAACTTGTACGAGATACACCTCACTCCGTAGACTCTGATGTGTTACCTATCAAGATACCAGACTTAAGACAACAACTCAGACTGCAATAATCTCACGGGTTTTTTATTTTAAATGTCTGATTTTTGGCATTTTCACTCATTTTTCATCCACCAATCTTCCACTCACTCACATCAAAATCCAATTATGGAATCTATACAAAACAACTCCAAAGGTGTTTAGACCTCAATAAAATCCATTTTCTCATGTTAGGCTTTTCCCAAAATCAAAATCATAAATGAGGAAGAAGTTTGATTTTTCTTACCTTATCCTTCAAATCTCCTCTTCCATGTTGTTTGATCTCTTAGGAGCAAGCACTGGGAAGGTGCCCACCAAAGCTCGATCTCTTGCCAAACCTTAGCTTTTCCCTTTTCTCCTCTTCCTTCTCCCTCAAAACGAGATTTGCTCTTCAATGAGCCCAAGACCATATTTTGATGTCTTTTTAAATTTCTTTAAGTGTAAGGCCATGTTTGGCCTACACCATTTTTTCTCATTTCTCATTTTTCCTTTTTCTTAAATCAGACTTATTCCTAATAAGGCCTTGCTCGGCCACCCAATAAATCCAATTTTCCATTTTTGACATTCTAACTTTTTAATTCACATTCCTTATCATTTGTCATTTATTTCATATTAGCATTTAAGCTATCATTTGACCCTTAGGTCTTCATTTTACAAATTTCCACATTTGCCCTTTTTTTAATGGGGTTATTTTCGGGTTCAATCAATTTCTCAATTTAGCATATAATATTCAATCATATGCCCACACTTTAAATTTACTTTTCACAATTTATCAAATTACCCGGAAAAGCCCCAAGCCACTCAATTCATACTGTAATATATAAATTAAAATTATTATAAAATTCTGTTATTTTTACAAGCATAAATGAATTTTTAACAATTTTTTTTGGACAATCCTCAAACAATCACAAACCGGCTCACGAAGTCGACCACAAACAAGCCATAAAAACGGCCATAAACCGTTTTAAATAGTCCAAACAACCCTTAAACAGACTAAACTCCGGTCAAACAGCCTTCCTTATGGCGTAAAACATAAATAAACACTCCTAAACCATCATTTGAAATATGCTATAAATACTATATATCAGCCAGCCAAATAGCTTACAAACACACCAAATGCATTTCCCTTAAATAGGCTGGTAAGTCATCCACATAGCCCCTTAGGGCAGAAAACATAACCAAATAGGCCCTGAGGGTGGAAATAGAGCTAAACAACCTTTAAGGGTGGAAATAAACTGAAATATGAAGCATCCCTACCTCTGGGAGCATAGTAGAATGGTAGGAGGTCTCGAGAACACCTCTTAAACCCGAAAACTTTGATTTCCCCCAAATCTCCTCATTTGATCTTCTGAAATCCTCCTTGGTGCACACTGCAAATGGGGCGCGATTTAACTTTGGGCTTCGCCGATTTAATTTCGGGATTTACAAACTCCAGAATCGTCAAAAGAAGTCTTGGACTCTTTCTTTTTCTCCCTATTGCTCTCTCTCACATTTTCTCCTAGCAGAAAATGAGATATTTTCCACCCAAAATCCTCTTTTAACCCCTTCTTGTCATTTTAAATACTTAGCCCATGTCGTGTCACGTGTCTACGACTTATTCGGGTTCGTTTTCGCCCCAAAACGATTAATTTTGTCCCGATTTAAGTTCAAATTATTTTACATGAATTTTATTTAAAATATTTCTCAACTTTTAAGATTTTCTCAAAAATCTTGTTTTTTGGGTTCACAAGACACTCGTCGCCCCGAAAATCGTGAAAAATCCGACTATCTCTGAATTTGACGAAATTCGTCTGGGTAACTAGATTTCACGAGACGAATCCAACGGTGAAGTCCGTTTCATTATCCAAGATCTAAAAAATTTCAAGTCTGTAGCCTGTACCGTAATGACAATTTATTGTTTTGCCTTTTTTTAGAAAAATTCAAATTTACTCGGGTTTTACAGCAGTTGCTGGAGTAGTGGCGAGTGGTGCTAAAGAAACCGAAAGTTGCAATTGAGCCACGAAATTAAGTAGGTGCTCAAACAATTCCTCACACGTAACATGAGTTTCTCGAACTTATAAGGCATGGGATATGTTCGAGTTGGTAAGGCCAAGTCCGTTTAAGACACGGATGGATAACTCATCAAAGTCAACAAGGACATTCATGAGAGCAAGAAAGTCAATGTTGTATTTGACATCTTGCATATATGCTATAATGGTTCGATTACTTTACTGAGGGCTGACAAAATTCTGGTGATGAATCATGGTCTGTCTTCTCGAATGAGAGGCATATGTCTTCTCAAGCGTAGTCCACACAACTCAAGAAATGGTGGAGATAGAGATAAACTACACTAGGGTGGGAGAGACGGATCCAATAATTGCAATGAGAAGCAATTGGTGTTTCGGAACCAAAGAGTATGATTAAGATTTAGGGAGGGAGAAGCAACACCGGGCAAAGTTATCATTGTTGAAGGACATAGTTTTGAGCCATTAACGAATCCAAGTAAATCATACTTGAATGGGATAGATGTGAATTGGAGATGCCACGCCCAATAATTCGTGGATGTGAGTTTTAGCGGTGTCTGAGCACTGACATTGAGAACGATTAAGTTCTGAGGTGGATCAATACTTTCAAGACTATCAGAAGATAAGGAGGCACGACAACAATGGTGGAAGAAGATTCGTCGGTCATTGAGAAGGATAAGGACTAACAAAAAAATTGAATGACGGCTGCGACGATTAGGGTTTTTGCTATTAAGCTTATGGCTTTGGTACCATATTATGAAAGAAACTTAAATTATTATTGAAAGAGTTGAGGTATATATATAAATATACTAATACAAGGCAAAAAGGTAAAAGCATAGAGATAATAAAATGAATCCTAAATATACTATAATAGATAGATCGTTCAACATTTCAAAAGGACATAACTTGGTGAGAGAAAGGGTCTCATATTTAAAACAAAATATCGATAATTATAGAAATATCGATAATTACAGATATATCGGTATTTAGATTTTACGAATATATCTTTAAATACTTCCAGAATATCGCAGATATTAATAAAATATCAGAAACGAAACAACAAAAACTTTGGAATTCATGGAAATAAATTTGTTTAACTATAAAAAGAATTAATAAGTAAATATACACTTATTGAAAACAATATTCATTATAATTTATCTTAAATTATATTACACAAAGAATTTAAAACTAAAATAAAGACCGATGAAATTTTCATTGAGATATTTCCTGATTTAAACGATCTCATCTTGATGAAATAATATTCATAATAAGATTTTCAAAATATTGAGATAAATCACAAAGAAAAAATAATTTGAGAATTAAATGGAGTTTGAATGTGTATGAGTGAGTTTATAAAGAGATTGTATGATTTTAAGAGTATTTATAGAATTTTTTGGAGTCAAAATAGTCATTACCGATATTTTACCAATATTTTACTGATATTTACCGATATTTATCAAGATTTACCGTTATTTTACCGATATTTTTTTAGAAATTCCAACACATACGCGCGTGAGGTAAAGTCTCGAAATTTGCCGAAATATCGGGAATTTCCGATATTTCGGCGATTTTTCTTCGATTTTTTGGCCAATCAATTATCGGCGATTTTTCTTCGATTTTTTGGCCAATCAATTATCGGTTGGCAATTTTGTTTCGAAGCTTGTCGATAATCGATATTTCAGCGATATTTTGGCGATATTTCAACCAAAAAACTGAAATTTTGTTACTTGATTCAACAGTCACTCAGCTTCTGCTCAAAAATCTTAACAATTCTCATGTACCCACTACGGAACCTGAACCCACTGCCACAGTCTTGAGCCCTACCCGTTATACTGAGCACTGCAACTGTAATACGACATTTTCCTCTTTGCGTGCATCAGCAAAATGGAAGCTTCAGTTAGACATGGTATGGCTATTAATTTCAATATTTTCTGCCCTCTATTTGGATTGCCTACTTATCTTCCCAGTCCTAGAATATCTTCACAGTTCCGTAGGTATGTGGGACATAGGATCCAAAAACTGGCCTAATCTTCTTCCACACCCTTTTTGTCCGGTATATCAAAGTCTCGTATGTGTTAAAAATAGGATGGATTAAGAGTTAAAAAGTATAGAAAATATCTTACCATATGGAGATGTATGGGTTTTTAACTTTCATAACATGTAGTATGAACAAATGATACGAAAGTCCAGGCCCACCTTAATCGTGTGGACAAATGTCGAACAAAATCACGTAGGGGTAAACGCGGAAGGCGTGTGTTCGGTTCAGAAGAAAAGAAAAGCCTTTGTCTGGTCTCGTCATGCTCGGAATAGTCGTCTGAATGGTGAATCATCAATCGAATTAATTTCTGGGCATCAGGCCAGACAGCTACTCCTTAGCAAACCATTGTCTTCAAGTGTCGGATTATTTACTAGAAATCAATGGCAAGTTTGAAGGAACGAAAAGCAACATCCCATCCAACTGACTCCAAGATTCCAAGTGTCTTGTATGAGCGCCCCCACCCCCCATGTGTTGCAGCATCAGCAATGTGGAAGGGAAGATGCAATCTTTCTTCAACATCAATTATCAGCATGTTTTTCAAAAAAAAAAAAAAAAAAAACATCAATTATCAGCATCATACTCTTTTTATGCTTAAGTGTAGGAAAAGTTGAATCCTTTTTTTTTTTTTTTTCACCCCAGCTTGCCGAATGGGGACAACTCCTTGTGGCCTTACTCAGCATAGCTATAGCCTATAGACCCGTTCATAGACTGTCTGTGGCTGAAACTTTCTCGCAGGTCCTTGGAAGTTTGCACCGTATAAGGAGACAGAACTGCACTGAGGTGACAAATCGCAGATTGGAAAGTGGCCGGGATGACGAATACAGTACTGAATGCCTATTTTTAGTGTATTCTTTATTTCAAACCCACCCCGTCTCGGCGAGAACCCTGTCTCAGCGAGAAAATTATTGCTCATTGTCTACCTTGTAAAAGAGCTCCTCACTTGACCCTTTTGTCCTTTGGATTTTCCTTTTTCTTTTTTTTTTATCATTATTTTTGATGATGCTTTTTTCAATTGAAACTGGGCTGGAGCGTATGGGGGTCGCTGGGCTAGACCCGGTTGTTTGGCGGGTCGGGATGTGCCCTCGGATTGTCTCGCTGGCAGAGACGCCGACCGCTGACCGGCAGCCCCGATGGAAGATCGCAAAACCGAAAAATGGGACGGCGATGGTTTCTGCCCATAGCCGCCCAATGCCAAAGTCGACTTTCCTTGAGAGAAAAGCAGAACGGCTTCGCTTCGCACTCATCTTTAACGCCAGTGCCCGCATTCTTCCTCGGCAGTTATAACGCTGCGGGTAATTGCGTATCATGATTCACGAGCCGCACCTTCAATCGCCGTGGGGCATTCCTCAGATTTATAATGTATAATATTCCCACCTGGTGCAGAAGCGATTTTTTCCATCGATGTGATATTTATCGCTTTTATCTGATTTCTAGAAAGAGACACAATAATATTCTCTCAAAGAGAATTATCCTCCTTCCTTTTAGTGAGATCAAAGCTGATTTCCATGATAATATATTACAGAATTATCCCTGCTTTTCCTTTAATTCAGATTTTAAATTTCGAAGACATTTAGTTATCCACGTTATAATAAGTTATGGTAAAGTGATTATTCTACTTTCCTTATCGCAAATCCTCAACTGATTCATGATACGGCTCCTCTCTCAATTATCCACAACCCTACTGGGGTCGAGCCTGACGGCCCCTTTTCACTCGACGCAGTGTCTGGGTGTTTTATGTGGCCCCGCCTCCTCGCTAATGAAGAGTCACGCGCCTATTTTTCAAACCTCATCATGGTTTCAAATTCTCAGGCACGGCGCGGGCAAGGGCTATATCAAGCCAGATTGCGATTTTCACGTATCGCTGGCCGGATTAGTTAGGGCTTTGTTGTCTCTCTTATGTTCGGTGATAATGATGACCTTTCGGCTCTCGCCATTTCTTCCGTGAATATCCTCGATCGCTCGCTCGCGCTCCTTCGGAGTCAATGGCCTAAATTCAAAGGCCTGAAGCCGAGAAATTAAGCTCGCCAAACTCGAAAGTCGCTAGGCTTCGGCTACTCGTTTGTCGACGTATCTCCTGGGGGGCCGCATTTAATTTTGGCCGAGGTCGCCGCGAAGGTCGATCTCCACTACCGAGTCGCCTGGTCAATCTGATTCCTTAGGTCGCATGGCCTCGTGGCCGAGTAGGCATGAACTCGTCTGCTATCTCTGTCACTCGCCAAGCGACTTGGCTTCGTCGCCTCGATTTTTTCGGCCGCATGGCCGTATAGAATGGTAGAGCCTCGCCAATGTGGAATGGGCTCAGAGCTCGTCCATGAGAACCGAGGGGAAGAGCTCGTCAGAGTGAACGATTGAGTGTAGCTCGCCCAAGTGAACTGGATGGAAGAGCTTCGCTTGAGTAAACAATCGAGCAGCCTGCTCAAGTAAATCGACGGCGGCTCAAGCCATACTCTAGTCAAATCAGCAGGTACCGTTCATGAGACAGAGCTCGCCATGTCGAGGATGGGAAGAGCTCGTATGAATGAATATCTGGCGAGGAGCTCACCCATGTTGGAGGATGGAAAGAGCTCATTAGATGAGTGACGACGAGCCAAGTACGGCGTAGCTGGGCTGGCGACAGAGCCGCCGCGCATTGAGCCGAAAGTGGCGGTTGAGTCGAGTATGTGTAGCTTCCTCAGCGGGCGGACAGCCGCAGTGGCGATTGGAAATGAAAGGGCGATGTAGCCGAGTGGCATTGAGCCAGTGGCGACAGCCGAGTGGCGCGAGCCAGCCATGGACAGCCGTGAGGTGAGATTTGAGCCGAGGGCGTGGCGAGCCGGAGGCGACGCTCTGAAAGGGCACAGCTTCCCGCAGTGGCGGTAGCCGAAAGTGGCGCATTGAGTCGAAGGTCACCGAGCCGAGTGGCAGAGCGAGGTGCGAGCTGAGCCGAGTGGCGGGCGGGAAGCCGAAAGTGGCGATTGAGTCGAGTGGCGATTGAGTCGAGTGGCGATGTAGCCGAGTGGCGATTGAGCCGAGTGGCGCAGCTCCGCAGCGGCTACCAGCCGAGTGGCGACCGGGAGTCGGACGCATGACAGAATTGCGGGCAATTTAACGAGTGGCGACGAGTCGAGTGGCGTCAGAGTCAGTATATTGCGCCGAGTGGCGCTTGGAGCCGAGTGGCATTGTAGCTTCTAGCGGCATCGAGTCGAAAGGGCGATTGAGGTGGCGGTGTGGCCCAGAGTGGCGGGTTAGGCCAGGAGTGGCGTTGTAGCCGAGTGGCGATTGAGCCGAGTGGCGATGTAGCTGAGTGGCGATTGGGCCGAGTGGCGTTGTAGCGGCGGGATTGGTAGGAGTGCAGGTGGCCAGAGTGGAGTGTAGGGGCCATTGGCCGTGGCGATTGGTAAGTGGCGATTGAGCGAGTGGGCGTTGTAACCCGAAGTGGCGATTGAGCGAGTGGCGATTGGGCGGTGGCGTTGTAACCCGGTGGTGGGCCAGTGGAGATGAGCAGTGGCGGTGTAGCGGAGTGGCGATTGGCCGGGTGGCGATTGGCGAGTGGCGTTGTGTAGTGGCGATGGCGGGGGCGGTGGCGAGTGGCGTTGTGGCAGTGGCGATTGAGCCGAGGGCGGTGGTCGAGGGCGTTGTGGCCAGTGGCGGTTGGCTGGGTGGCGATTGGCCCAGGGTGGCGATGTGCCAGGAGCAATTGGGCCGAGTGGCGATTGGCCAGAGGTGGTGTTGTGGCCGGGCGGCGGTGGTAGAGTGGAAGATTGGTAGAGGTGGCGTGTGGCCGAGGGACCGTTGGGCCCGGTGGCGGTGGTGGTGGCCATTGGGGCAGGCGGCGGATGAGCAGTGGCCGGTGGTAGGTGGCCGGTTGGCCCAGAAGTGGCGGTGGCCAGTGGGCGTTAAGTGGCGATTGGTAAGTGGAGATTGGCCGTGGCGGTGTGGCCAGAAGTGGCGGTGGCCAGTGGCGGTGGTAGTGATGGCCCGGTGGCGATTGAAGCCGAAATGGCGTTAGCCAGTGGCGGTGGCCGAGTGGCGTTATGGCCGGTGAGTTGGCGCGTGTGGCGGTGGCCGTGGCGGTGGCCGTGGCGGTGGCCGAGTGTGATGTAGTAGAGCGGTGAAGCAGTGGCGTTGTAGCCGTGGCGATTGGTAGGGCGTTGGTCGGCGTTGGCGGTGGCGTTGAAGCCAGAGTGGCGTGGCCGGTGGCGATTGGTAAGTGGCGATTGAGCGATGGCGATTGGCCGAGCGATTGAGCAGTGGCGATTGAGCCGAGTGGTGTTGTAGCCGAGTGGCGATTGGCCGGCGCGTGGCCGAGTGGCGATTAGTGCGTGTGATTGAGCGGTGGCCCCGGTGGCCGTGGCGATTGGCCAAGTGGCGTTGCGCAGTGGCGATTGAGCGAGTGGCGATTGGTCAGTGGCGTTAGCCAATAAGTGGCCGATTGGCCAGTGGCGATTGGCCGTGGCGATGGCCGTGGCGATTGGCGAAATTGGCGATTAATGGCCGTGCGATTAGGCAGTGGTGTTATGTAGTGGCCGATTGGCCGATTAATAGTGAAGCCAGTGGGCGTTGTAACGATGGCGATTGGTCAGTGGCGTTGGCCAAGTGGCGATTGGCCGTGCTGATGTGGTGGCGATGGCGAGGGCAATTGGTAGTGGCGATTGTGGCGTCGACTCCTCGGGTAGCGTGAAATTTTGCACAGATAGGCGAACTCGTCGAGTGAGCGGTTGAGTAGAGCTGCCGTCCGTGTGTATTGATGGGAAAGCTCGTCGGTCGCGAGAGCAGGAAGAGCTCGTTATTGGGGGCTGTTGGTGAGCTCGTCGAGATCGTGGTAGGAGCTCGCCCATGTTGGTACGATGGGAAGAGTGCGTCGATGGAATAGTAAGCGGGGCAGTCCATGAAGGCGTGAAGGCTCGTCGGTGGCGCGGTGGGAACTTCGTCCATATCGAGGCTCGTTAATAGAATTTGCAGGAGGGCCCGTGCGGCCGGAGTGTGCGGTGAAGGGCTGCGTCGGTAGGAGTTGTTTGGAGGAACTCGTCAGGTAGAGCCATTGGGAAGAGCTCGTCGGTGGAAACTGTTCTGAAGCTCGCCCGTATAAATAATAGGAGCTCGTCGGATAGAGCTGGGAGGAGGCTCAAGTCGGTGAAATTGTAGGCCGTCCATGTAAATAATAGGAGCTCGTCGGATAGAACGTTGGGACTCGTCGGTGGAAGTTGTTGTAGGCTAGATCCTTGTAGAGAAATGTGGGAGACTCGTCAGTAGAATTGTTTGGAGGAGCTCGTGGTGGAAATTTGTTGTAAGAGGCTACGTGCATGTAAATAATAGAAGACTCGTCAAGGAGTGACTGGGAATCGTCGGGTAGGCGTAGTAAGAGCTAGATCGTGTAGATAATAGGAGCTCGTCGAAGTAGACACAGTGGGAGGCTGGTCGGGTGGCGTTGTAAGAGCTTCGTCCATGTAAATAATAGGAAGGGCAGTCTGTTTGGAGTCCAGTGAAGGGCTCGTGAATGTAAATAGTAGGGGCTCGTCCATCTGAGTTGAGGGACGAGCCTGCGTCAGCCTATGGGTAATACGATGGAGCGATGCATGCGGAGTGTAAGCGAAGGGCTCATCGCGTGAATATTAGGGGCTCGTCCGTCGGTGGAGGGTTGAGCCTCGTCAGCTATGAATTATGCGAAAGGAGCCGGTATGTACGGAGTGCGCGAAGGGCTCATCAGCGTGAATAGTAGGGGGCTCGATCATCGAGTGGAGGGATGAGCCTTGTCGATATGAGTATGCAGAGGAACTGTAACACCCCAATATACCTAGTCGTTTTTCGACATGTTTAGGAGTATTTTGTAAGAAATGTAAATTTGTTTGTTTCATAAGTTAAATGTGGCTTAGGAAGCAGAGACCCGGAAAGTTACAAAATTTAAGGGCAATATGGTAGAATTGTCTAAAAAGGGCCCAAAGTTACTGTAGATTGATGAGACTATGGGCGAAGTGAAGAAAATAAGGAAAGTTTAATTCATAAATAGAATGAGTTATGGGGCTTGAAAGGAAATAAGTAAACTTGACCCAAAAATGGGTTATTTTGGAGGGCGAACAAGGCCTTAATAAACCCATGTTTTAAAAGACAATTTGGTCTCAAATTGGAGAAAAAACGTGAAGGGTGAGAAAGAAGAGAGGAAGAGGAAGGAAGAAAGGAAAAGGAGGAGATCAAAGCTCAATTAAGGTATGGAACTTGGATTTTGGTATGAAAACCAACCTTGATTATGATTTCCATGAGATTTGGCATGTATCTTTGGAGTTTGTAGGATGAATTATTTTGCTCAAACCTAGGGTTTTCCCTAGGGTTTCATCTTAGCCCAAAAATTGTGGAAAGTAAGGTTGATAAAACCTTAAGTGTACAAGATAATCATAGAATCCTCTCCTTTAGGATGGATTCATGGTTGAAATAAGTATTTGAGTTAGGGTTTAGAATAAACCTAACTATTATCATGTTTGGTTTGTGTATGGGTTTTAACCCATATTATAGGTTTTGGAAGAAATCATGATGGATTTTTGAAGAATGATATAAGTGAAAGATGATTTGAGTATAAAGAGATTCCAAAGTGAAATTGGAATGAATTTGATGTGTGTTTGAAGAGTAGGAGTGATCTATGGATCACAAGTATGAAAAATGTGAAAACACACGTGCGGACATTCCAGTGTCTCCCTACCGGTAGAACTTGAGTCCTACCGGTAGGACTTCGGTCTGGTCATTTTTGGCGAGTCCTCTGGTGGGACTTCAAAGTCCTCCGTGGGAATTTCTTCTCTGTTCGCATTTTGGCCAGGTTTTTCGTATTTTGGCCATAACTTCCTCATTTAACATCAGATTTGAGTGATTAGTGGGCTACGTAAAATAAACCGTGGAGAACCAAACTTTAGAGAAGAGTATCTCAATTTCTGACTCTATGTGGTCGAAAAATCCACTCCAAGTGAAATTTATGTGCAAGCCCATTTCCTGCATCGGTGATCATAGAAGTCAGGGTTGTTGGATATTAATATTTCCGATTGCTCGGGTGGAGTGATTCAGTTGGAGATAGAACCCTTATCACCTTAGCTTTAAATAAGTACAAGGACCTAGTGTCAAAATATGATTAAGACCCCGGAAAAATCAGTAGTTCAAACAGTCCCGAGTGTAAAATCGGAAAACCGACTAGTTGGCATGAGAAAATGTATAACTTTGATTTGGAAGATCCAATTGAATGATTCAATTTCTGAGTAAAGATGATTTGTAGAAGAATAGAATATATGAATAAAGGTGTGATTACATGCTTATCATACCTTACGATTATATGGATTACGATGCGTCATGAGCAGCGTAAAGTGGCTAACAATGCCTTTGATATAAGATAGTAAGTTCACGAACTCCTTATAGTTGTGTAAAACTACACAAGACCCGATTATTAAATGACACAGCACTCCTGTCTGATTAGTACTTGATTGCCAGTGAGTGCTCAGCACTCTGATTAATGCCGGTACTCGTTAGTGCTCGGCGCTCCACGATTAGTGCCGGTACTCGATTAGTGCTGCGGCCTCCGGTGGTGCCCGGTACTCCCGGTGGGTGCTCCGGCACTCCCCGATTAAATGCCGGTACTCACGATTAGATGCTCGGCCTCTGATTATGCCGGTACTCTGATTGTCTTCTGGCACTCTGATTACGATTAGTCTTCTGGCTCGCGGTGACTAGTCTTCCGGCCTCTCGACTAATGCCGGTACTCGATTAAAGTCTCCGGCACTCGATTAGTACTTAGGTACTCACGATTAGTGCTACGGCACTCTGATGCGATTAGTGCTTTCTGGCGCTCCACATTTTGATTGGTGCTCACGGCCTCTGTTACGGTAGTGCTAAGGCATACGTAAATATGGTATCTTTAGATACTTATTGTCTTGTGTCTTGCATTACGTATTCTTTGGTGGAAGTCGAACGGTTATATGATAAGTCTCTGTAAGCTACGTAATTACTACAGGGTACTCTGTATTTGTATAAGCTCTGTAGTACCTACGGGTACTCCTGTATTTGTATAAGCTCTGTAGTACCTACGGGTACTCCTGTACTTGAATAAGGTCTGTAGTACCTACGGGTACTCCTGTATATGTATAAGCTCTGTAGTACCTACGGGTACTCCTGTATCTGTATAAGGTCTGTAGTACCTACGGTACTCTGTATTTGTATAGGATTACGTAGTACCTAAAGGGTACTCTACGTATCTGTATAAGCTACGTAGTACCTATGGGTACTCCTGTCTGCGATTAACTCGGAGTCTTTGAGATAAGTTACGTACGATGCGTTGCGTGGTACCTCTGGGTACTCCACGCGCATCTGTATAAGTCACGTCTGATGCGTTACGTAGTACCTATGGGTACTCTGCATCACAATATAGAAGTCGTCTCACGATCATTCTGTAGTACCTAGGTACTCTGCATCCCAATATAAATTTTTGTAGTACCTACGGGTACTCCACGAATACGAATAAGTTACGTAGGTACCTACGGGTACTCTGTATTCGATTAAGTTACGCCCAGTACCTCTACGGGTACTCACGAGATACGAATAAGTTTTGTAGTACCCTCACGGGTACTCTGTGATCGATTAAGTTCTGTAGTACCTACGGGTACTCCTGTATCTGAATAAGTTCCGTTTATGATTAACTCCTGTCTCACGATTAAGTCTGATCGATAAGTTCGAGTAGTACCCCAGGGTACTCCACGTATACGAATGGAGTCTGTAGTACCTACGGGTACTCCGGTATCTAACAAGCACGTCTCAGAATAAGTCGTGAGTGCCTGCTGGTACTCCAGAATCTAAATAAGTTACGTTTTTATCGATGCGTCACCTTAGTACCTCTGGTGCTCCACGTATCACGACAAGTCACACGTATGCGTATAAGTCTGTGACCTCACGAAAAGGGTTATACGTATCGATAAGTCACGATCGATAAGTTCGAAGTAGTACTGGGGTGCTCACGTATCACGAATCCGTCTGTAGTACCTCACGGGTGCTCACGTATCGATGGCTTGTCTCACGAATAAGTCTGTAGTACCTATGGGTACTTTCAGAGTATCTGAATAAGTTACTGTATGTATGCGATGCGTTACGTAGTACCTCACGGGTACTCCTGCGTTGATTAAGTTACGTAAAAATTGTCGATGCGCTTGTGCCTACGGGTACTCACGTATCTGAATATACGAATAAGTGCAATATCTGTATAAGCTCATTAGTACCTATGAGTACTCAGTATCCAGTAAGATAAGTATAGAATCCTGGTGGTACCTCACGAATTACCTTAGTATAGGGATACGTTACGTAGTACCTCTGAGGTGCTCTTGTACCCGATCAAATGATGCGCTAGTACCTCTGGTACTGCAATATCGAGAATTATAGTATAAGATCAGGTAAAATGATATAAGTTAAAGTAAGGCCGTTATAAGTTTTGTAGTACTTACAAGTATGAGTATAAGAATGAGTTACGCGCTCCTCTACGAGTCAGAATAAACATAAGCTTTGTATGAGCTTAAGTCTTGTATAAGTTCATGTTATGAGCAGCATGAAATTTCGATATACATTTATGGTTATACAATTATTATAATTGTGTATGTGCATGTATTTACGTATAAGAAATGTTTTACTAAGGCGTAAAGCAGCCGCGGGTTTGTCCGTGTAGGTACGAGAGAAGACATCGGCAAACATCCATATACAAGCCCAGGCTGACACACTTGTAAAGGTTCGCTACATGTAGGTTCCCGCACTCGGTTGTATAAGTAAAAGTTCGAGTTTGGCAATTGTAAATGGGACTCGGTTATATGTGTAATGCAGATTTTTTGATGGACAACAATTTTCCGGTCAGTAGTTCTTTGATTTGTATATAATATTTGGATTACGTTTTTAAGATGTGGGCCGTACCCCGGTACCGGTCGGTTTAAAAAAAAAAAAAAAAAAAAAAAAAAAGTCAGATTTCACGAGTCTCGCGTCCGGAAAGCGGGCGTGTGAGCCGTCTGTGCGGAGGCGCGGGGAAGGGCTCGTCAGCGTGAATGTGAGACCGTCCATCGAGTTGAGGGAGGGCCTTGTGATATGGTGTGCAGGGCCGGTGCGTGCAGGTGCGACGAAGGGCTGGAATCCGTGAATAGGAGGGGCTCGTCCATGCGAGGTGGAGGATGGCCGCCGTGATATGAATGGTAAGAAGGAGCCGATACGTGCGGAGTGCGTGAAGGGGTACCGTCGTCGATAGTAGGGCTCGTCGTGCGAGGTTGAGGGCCCGAGCGCGTCGACTATGAATTAGCGGCTCTCACGGCGTTGTGGCGAGTGGCGTTCGGTTGAGTGGCGATGTGGCCCAAGTGTGATAATAGCCGTGGCGATTGGCCCGTGCGGTGGCCCGGAGTGGGGTTTGTAGCCGTGGCGGTGGCCAGTGGCGGTCAGCGTGGCGATTGGTAGAGTGGCGTTGGCCAGTGGCGATTGGTAGAAGTGGCGATGTAGGTGGCGATGTGGCCAGAAGTGGCAGTGTGAGGTGGGCGTTGGCCGGTGGCGATGGCCGAGTGGGCGTTGTGGCCAGAAGTGGCATTGTAGCTGGTGGTCTAACTCTGACGGCGTGGCTGTGTGGAGTGGGTGGGCTCGTCGGTGAGCAAGCGGGGCTCACGTTGTTTGGGCGCAGCGGCGTTCAAGCCGAGATGTTGATGGCTGGTTGGTAAATGCTTGAAACGGCGTGGCACAATTAAAGCCGACGGGCTCGTCGGGTGAAGCGGCGTGGCTCAGGCGGCCCCAGTGGCTGGTAGCGATATAGCTGGCGGATCACGCATCCTTAGCGGATTGGCGTTGGCTTGGCATGTTAGAGTTGATCTGGCTGATGGCGAGAAATCGGAGTTATGTTTATGGGCGTGATTGTGAGCGGCGCTGGCCCGTGGTCTTTCAAGCCCAGGCTGAAATTTTGGAGGCGTGGGGTGTTGTAAGTACGGACCGGGTTGTTTGCGAAGGCTGGGATGCGGGCATCTTGGATTGTCTGGGCGAGTAGGATCGGCCTTTGTTGATCTGCGAGGCCAGATGAGTGCTTCTCTGCGCGAGAAAAATGGAGATTAGAGGGCTTTCTTGCAGGTAAGCGTCCAGTGCGAGAGTCAGTTCTTCGCCGGGAGAAAAGAATCTTTAGAGGGAGGTGGTATTGGCGTTTGAATGAGCGTCTGTTTCCTGTTGGGGTGGTCATATTATTTATAGTGTATGTGTCGTTTGAGGGTAGTAAGGATTAACACAAGTTGGATGAGATATTTATTAATAACATCGGATTTTAGAAGAGATGTTCGAGAATAGTTTATTGAAATTATCATACGTATTTTCACCCCAGTGAGATCGAGCAAACTGCGGGATAATATTATTGAGAATTATATCACTGTTTTCCGCTAATGAGATTTAATTAAAGATTTAGTTAGATTCGGGATAATGGTTATAGAGAGATGACCCTCACTTTCATGTAGTAAAATTCAATCGATTGGGGATATGGGCTTTCTCGGTGCTCAGCATGCAGGCGCTTTGGTAGAGTCAATTGGGCGCCTTCGCTTTTGGGCCGTATTGAGGCAGAGTGTTTTATAGGCGCTCGCTAGGCTACAGTGAGTGGCACTGTAGCTGATACTGACGCCATCGGTTTAAAATCATGTGGTTGTTGGATGGGTTGCATCACGCTAATCTCGTGTTGTTTAGCAACTATAGCTATAGGTAATAAATGTCGGTTTATAGTTAGTGCTGAAAGGTGGATCATAAATTATTGTTTTATAAAATAATTGATAAAGCAATTGAAGGTTAATTTACTTGTGGAAGTATTACGTATGAACAATCTTTTATATAAATAAAAGGAGATCGATTAATCTTTTTTTGATATTTTAATATGAATGGATCAAAATAAGCTATTATAATAATACCAATTATTAATCTACTGATTAGGAGTTTTTACTGAACCTATAATAATAACTATTAACTTCCTTAACAAGTTCAACCAAACGCTTTTTTTGAAGTTAATGATGGGACAAATCTTCCCCTAGCCTCGAAGAAGGCTCAAACAACTGGTTTTGTCCTTGGATTTTCTCCGCTATTGATCTTCTCTCTCAACCTTTTGATTTTTAGATTTCCCCTACAGGCCTTGGAAGCTTCTACGAATCTTATGATAATGGAAAAGATTAAGCAAAATCTGATCAAGTTCCCTCTTCATGTGTTAAAATAGTATTTCAGAGGCTCTGTCAAATGATCGAAGCCAGCTCTTGTCTGTCTAATGCATACAACATTATCTACTATTGGATGATTCTGTAAGATGGAGCTGCACGTTCAGCTCACTTGATGTGTTTGCTTACAAGTTGGCGACATCCTTTTTTGTGCCAAAACTGTCCTTTTCGTTATCGGGGTGTTTTCTTGAATGTTAGCAAACATGATTATTTTCTTGTCAGCTCCCAGTTATTTTTATAATTTACTGGAACCCAATTAATCCATAAAGCTGAAATATTTATTTATTCCATTCATTGGAATATAGCGAGCATTTCATTAGAAAAAGCAAAAAAGGTATTTTATGAACCATTTTCAATATACTTTACGGACATAAATATATCACGTACTAAACGGGTGTATATTTATCACTATTTTCATTTTATGTATACCAAACCATTGAAATTGATTAATCCTAAGTTCAAAGTGACTATAAAAAGTAATTCTATAAGTATTAGAATTGTATTTAGTTGAAATTAACTTGGAGCTTGTGTTTGGAAAGAATGTAAAACAAAAAAAATGGTAGTTGTTTTTAAATGTAAGATTAAATTCATCATTTGAAAATATAAGCTGATCGTAAAAAATGACTTTTGAGCATGAATTAATGTACACTATATATACAAATTAATGTTCATTATGTATTTTCAAATACATTAATGAGATCAAATATTTAAATTGTAGAAAGATTTAAACTCATGATATCATGTCATACCAAAATTTAATATCATGTTAAACGATAAACTTTCTTAACAGCTCAAGTCGTTAAGATTTGAGTTTAATATATATGAATATAATGCTTCACATATTTTTAATTAATTGTCATTTTAAACTTAAAATTAGAGTTTTGATTATTGATTATTAAAAATAATTTAAAACTCTGGTATGACACGGAGATTGATTTGTCATATGCATATTACATTGAATATTATTTTAGAACCAATTTTAATGTATGAATGAATTTTTTTTCTAAAGTCTATTTTGATCACAACTTAAAAAAGTTAAGTGAAAAATAAACTATAAAAAGTGAATTCATCATTTTAAAAACAAAATATGTGAAGCCAATGAGGCCTCTCATCTTTTTATTTGTTAGTCATTTTTTCTTAAGCAAAGAAGATAATTTTTTTTACTATTTTATCCTTAAATCACTCTCTATATCTCATTTTATCGTTTATTTAAATAAAGTTATTTTTAACTAGCGTATATGAACTTTGCTTTTATTTTATCATTTGATTTATTGAGACGTGTAGTTATCTAGTGGCAGTACGAAAATGAGCTGATTCGGAAAAAAAAAAAACATATTCGACCAAACAAAAATTGATATCATGGTTTTGTAAAATTGAAAACATAAGTATTTTAATTATTATAGAATTATCAAATATGGATTTTTAATAGATTATTTATATTATTACTTTAAATCTTCTGTCATTTTAAAGTTTTTATGAATTTGATTACATCTTTATAAATGTATGTTCAGTTCATCGATAAAATAATTTATTTTGAACAGTAAAGAAAGCCATGAGGAAGCATTATTTTCGTTAAGTGTTGGACAAAACATAAGGAAGAAAAAATAGATGTATATATATATATATATATATATATATATATATATATATATATATATATATATATATGAAAATGAAAAAATAAAAATAAAAGGCTAAAGGATGGTACTAAATGGGTGGGTAAAAAAATAAAAATAAAAGGCTAAAGGATGGTACTAAATGGGTGGGTAGGGAGGATTGGTTGGATAGTCTGGTTTTGGGGACCCGAAAGAGTAGTGTATGGCATTATTTTCTATTGAGGACCCTATGTGAAGTGGACCGCACATGAAATCAGGGATTGAGATCAGCAATAAATTTCCTCACAGCTGACCAATCAACATAAGGAACAGGACCCTTCAAACCAATTGCTGTGAATACACTCCAATTGTGGGAGTCCATTGATGGCTAAAGCTCTAATTATCTTCATTAATTTTTGGGACATCATTTATTGCAAAGCGAATCCTCATCTCAACTGTATAATAGTATTGAAAGCTAACCCAACTTCCTGCTGTTCTTGTCTTTATAAAGAATAGTTGTGCCCCACTCACAAAATGCACTGTTATTTACCCTTTTTTTTTTCCATTTCCAATAAAATGAAAAAACAGTTTAGAAAACTAGATTGGACAACTTTCATCTACTAATAATTTCACATTCTTTAAATGGGATTTTTATGGTATTATATATATATATGAACTTATGAAAATCTATTAGATTCATGATAGCCATAGAATTGAATGCAGATGATTGTAATATAGCTCCATGTAGATTGTAACAATGTGTGTGTTAGAACATATATTTGGGATATAAATGTAATTTTTCTTAATTTGTAAATACACCTTGGAATGTGACTCATTTTGCAAGATTTCATGCTTGCGACTACAAGAAAAGACCTAGATTTAAAATCAAAATTTGACCTTAATATAGCTCCATGTAGATTATAACTATGTGTTAGAACATATATTTGGGGTATAAATGTAATTTTTCCTAATTTGTCAATCCACCTTTGAATGGGACTCATTTTGCAATTTTCGATGCTTCCGACTACAAGAAAAGACGTAGATTTAACGGGTGCATTGTTTTTTTATCTTCATTTTAATTTTCAATTCTAGAATTTAAAATGTTTTAAATAAAAAAAGGAGAGAAATGAAGATGGATACCCTTATGGTTGTGGAGAGGAATATTTTACACTTTCCCATATGAGGCTTCTCTCATTGGTTAGTCAATAGTAACCACTAAAGGGCAACTGCCTGCCTCATCCATTAAATCAAGTCCCCAAACGCCCACCACATATCGTATAAGCTACATCTTCACACTCACATTTACCCATTTTCGTACCAATAATTTCCATAATGCCACTCTGTTCCAATCCCTTACCTGAAAATGACTTCCTCCTACCCCTGTAGAGTGGCTGCTCTGGGCAAGTTGGGGAGACCCAAATGAGGTCATTCACCCAAGATAATCATTGTATGAAAACTCTGAACAGGGATAGTTCAATTATTATAGAAATGAGAGCTTGAGCTTGTACTCTCAGAGGTACTAATCCTGTAATCCACTCCATTTGCCATTGAAAAGAAAAAGCAAGACGAAAAAAAAAGAAACAAAAAAGAAAGAAAGAAAGAGAGAATACAAGCAACAAAAGAGCTCAGGAAACGACACATGCCCTTTGGGGTTTTGCTTCCCCTCAACTTTTTTTGGAGGAACTGGGTGTGGATTTCAATCTATCTCTACTTTCTCCTTCTCATCCACTCTGTAATGGAGACATGATCATGATAAAGATTCCTCAACCTTTACCATGGTGGATCTTCAGCAGGAGAGTATTGCACCTACAACTGTCAACATGTCAACTAAGAAGAAGGAACTTCTTTCCACAGCCATGAAGAGAACAAGTGAATGGTCTGCTCTCTCTACCTCTCTTTTTTATTTCTTTCTTTCTTTCTTTCTTCTGTTTTTTTTTATTTATTATATATTGAATTCTTGTTCCTGAATTTGAATGGAAATACTGAAGACGGCACTTTGAATATGTACAGGATTTTCTCCCAAGAGATTCCCAGCGATGTCACTGTGCATTCTGGAGGAGCCTCCTTTTCATTGCACAAGGTAGAACTCAATCTTGATCTTACTTTTCAATTTCACTCCCTGGATGGCATAACAAATTGTCATGATTCATATTCATGAGGTGGGTGGCCATTTTCCCATCTTTAATTTCAAGTAACAACGTGCCTCAAAGAATCCTTAATAGCTTTAGTGCTAATTACTTGGGCAGCTCAATTGCATCTTCACATTTTCTGTTTGCATTTTTTCTTCCTGAACAAAACTGGATGAAGGGCAACTGGTGTCTAGAACTGAATTGTGATTCTGATCATGGGCATATTCACAATCTAATATCTCATTCATTGCTTAATTTACTTGCAGTTTCCACTAGTTTCAAAGTCTGGGTACATAAGGAAAGTGGTATCAGAGTCTACTGATGCTGATCTTTCTGTGATAGAAATTCATGATATTCCGGGTGGGGCAGAAGCATTCGAATTAGCTGCAAAGTTTTGTTATGGAATAAATTTCGAGATAAGCACAGAAAACATAGCTATGCTTCGATGTGTGGCAGAGTATCTCGAGATGACAGAGGATTATGCAGTGGGAAACCTTGTGGGAAGAACAGAAGCATATTTGAACGAAGTAGCACTTAAGAGTCTTGCAGGGGCAGTTACCATTTTACATCAATCTGAAGCTCTCCTTCCAATGGCTGAGAAAGTTAAAGTAGTGAGTCGATGTATAGATGCAATTGCATATATAGCCTGCAAGGAAAGCCAATTTAGTATGTCTGGTAGGGTGGAGAGTAGGACTGATCTTCTCAATTCTTCATTAGTATCTCACCCAAAACACATTGTTGATTGGTGGGCTGAAGATTTAACTGTTCTTCGAATCGACATCTTCCAGAGGGTTCTAATTGCAATGATGGCCAGAGGGTTTAAGCAATATGCTCTTGGTCCAATACTAATGCTATATGCACAAAAATCCCTTCGAGGTTTGGTGAGATCCTACCCCATTTCCTGTTTCAATTATATAGTTGATTATTTTTTCTGTTCAATCACTGACTATTTCCTTTTTGTTGCAGGAAGTGTTCGGAAACGGGAGGAAGAAAATTGAACCAAAGCAAGAACACGAAAAGCGGGTTATTTTAGAAACAATAGTGAGTCTTCTGCCAAGAGAGAAGAATGCCATGTCTGTTAGCTTTCTTTCTATGTTGCTTCGCGCTGCAATATATCTTGAGACAACAATTGCTTGCCGGCTTGATTTGGAGAAGAGGATGGGGTTGCAACTTGGACAAGCTGTCTTAGATGATCTATTGATTCCTTCGTTTTCCTTTACTGGGGACTTGTTGTTTGATGTAGACACGGTTCAGAGAATTCTGATGAACTATCTTGAGCGTGAAAGTGACGGAGGACACCGTTTCAGTTACAATGCAGATGAGGAATATGTTTCTCCTCCTCCAAGTGACCTGGAGAGGGTGGGGAAGCTCATGGAAAGCTATCTTGCTGAAATAGCCTCAGACCGAAACTTAATTGTTTCAAAGTTCATTAGTCTTGCTGAAATACTCCCAGAACAATCCAGGGTGAACGAGGATGGGATGTATAGAGCCATAGACATCTACTTAAAGGTGCATTCTATAATGTGTCATTCTGTTTATTTACACTTACTCTTTCTCTGTAATGCATCTGCTCTGATCACATGACTTTTTAGCATAACCATTTCTATTTTAGAAAACATGTTCCTAATTTCCTTGTACATATTCTTTTAGCCTTTTGAGCAGTTCCATTCATGCTCAATTCCTTGGCATTTTCTTTTTTGTATCAGTTTCTGGTCATTTTTGGTAATTGGAACTGTTGAAATGTATACCCCATAAGATGGATCTTTCATAGAATTTGTCTTTTTGATTCACAGGCTCATCCTTCTTTAAGTGATATGGAGAGAAAGAAGGTATGCAGCTTGATGGACTGCCAGAAGCTATCCAGAGAGGCTTGTGCTCATGCTGCTCAGAATGATAGGCTACCGGTTCAAACTGTGGTTCAAGTGCTTTACTATGAGCAACAACGACTTAGAGATGTTATGAATGGCAGCCTCCCGGGAGGAGAATCCCCTGTTATTCCTTCCAAGATGAACTTATTCTCCAATGATCTCCACCCAGTTTCGAATGAGCTCTTGAGCTTGAGAAGGGAAAATGAGGACCTCAAACTAGAGCTCATGAAAATGAAGCTAAGATTGAAAGAACTTGAGAAATCATCAGTTCCATCTGCAGTTGCAGTTCAATCAGCATTTCCATCAGCATATTCCTCAGTACTTCATTCTGCAGCAAGCAGTCCAAGAAACACCCTGCCATCCGCAGATAAGCCTCCTTTGCCTCGTAAATCATTTATGAACTCTGTCTCTAAAAGACTTGGGCGCCTTTACCCCTTTGTGCGTGCTGATGGAGTTGGTCCTGATGGCAAAGCTCGGACGAAACCCAGCAGAGACAGGCGGCATTCCATATCTTGAAATGCTGGTTATCTCTCAAGTCTTTATAGTACTTTGTGAAGAGTATATCATCTTTGTTTCATTGTCTCTAAAAGATTGAGAAGACTACTAGTTGGCGTATGTTTTTTGTTTCCTCCGTCTTCCTTGTGTGATATTCGTGTAAATTATATCCCCTTTATGGTATATATATTCAAAAGCATATCATCACCGGAGCTGTGTTCACTTTCCTGGTATCAAGAACTGGTAGATTTTCAGGCCTAGTATTCTAAAGAACTCAAATGATCTGCGACTGAGAACATTATATAGACAAAATACTATTGAGTAGTTGAGAGAAGAAACGGTTCGATTTTGCCTTGGTTCTCTTTTCTTCCATTTCCCAACCATTATATAACTATTCTCATTTTAGAACTCTTCTGCAGTTGCTTCACAGATGAGCGATAACTACCCGCATCCGAGTTTAATTCCTTGTATCGGATCACTGTAAAACAAGGAGAAATCCAGAGCAAAGAGATTGAAATTGGATGATGAAAATGCATGCAAGGGCGGATGTAGTAGTCTAGTCAGTGGGGTCTGTATGAGAATTATTGAAGCCTTTAGTATAAAAAGCTTTTGGAAAAGTAAGAGTTGTTCAAAGGACAGGCCAGCAGAAGTGCACGTTGATGTCTGAGGGCATTCATCATGGAACCTAAAAGATGATGCTTTCAGAACAGATATGTTTGGGCAAGGATTTTTAACTTGATAAGTTGGCAATAATTTGGGACAGGCATCATTCAAGTTTTATTTACAGGGGAGGGTCTTGTTTATTTGACATGGGAATCTAGTGTTGATCTGGTGGCAGACAAGCAAGGAATAGGCTCTTCTACTTCTTGTTTGGTGGGGAAAAGCTTTCAAGTGGTGGGTGGAAAATAAAGAAACAATGAAGATAACAGCAATCCTTAAAAGTCAAGACCAATTATATATCTTTTTGAGTAAGTAAAACGGCTTCATTCACAGATTCCCCTGCCCATGGCTACTACTCTGGTCTACATATAACGGTAAATCTATTAAATTGGTACAATGAATCCTAGTTATGAGGAAGATATGACCAAAACCTAAGATGAATTTCTGTCTCCATGAGAACAATCTGTGAAGGATAACAGTCATCATTTGACTTGAGTTTCCTTTGGCTTGTCTTTGTTAGGAAGTTGAGATCATGGAAGTCTTTATAGTTTATACCAGAGGTGAGATGGTTTACTTACTTCATAAATAAATATATGGGCGAATTTTTATACCCATGACCGGACAAAAAAGATGGTGAACAGCTTGATTAGCTTTTAGAAATGTTGTCAAACTTTAGGAACTTGTTCCTTTCAAGCTAAGTTAATCCAGTCCCGGAAATAGTGTTTAAGATGTGAAAAAAAGGATGCCTAAATCTTTAAGCAAACATTATATCTAGGTTTAATCAACTGAAAAGGAACATGAATCTAAAGCTTATTTTAATTCCTTATCCTACGTGGGCCAATGAAGGACTAAAGAAGATTGGAAGGAGATATTATTTTGAGATAAGTACAGACATTTTTGTCTCTAAAGTCAAACCTAGCATTTTCCATGGTTTGGGCTAAGCATGATGATGATGATGTACAGATATGAGGGAGAGATGGAAAAGCTTAATGGAATATTAGCTCACTTTTGTAAATTTTGTAATGGGATATATTGGGTCAGGTCAGCCATGGAAATGATAATATCTACACAAGACTCTTTATCACCCATTACAACAGAAACTAAGAAAGTAAATTCCACACAAACATTGATCAATCATAGAATTTATCCATGGGGCAAAAGAGTCTAAGATCTTATCATACCAACTGAGAAAGATTTTTCAAGTCATGTTCAGACTCAAAACTTGGAATATCCAAGGAGGCTGATCTAGTCTCTCTTGTCTTAGTTGTTCATCCACATGAAAACCGTTTTTTCTTCCACTTTGGAATCCCGGATTCATGTCAGGTACATTAAGGCGCCCCCAGTCATGGCCGGTTGATTGCTCTTTTGTTGTATCTACCCTTTTATGTGTCCTTGAATTTGTCCTCTTCATATGGCTGGATCCGGTGGAAGAAGAAGAAAAGCTTGGTCCCGAATCTGAAGTTAGTGGTGTTTCAGCTTTCTTCCTCCGTCTGTAACTCACTGGCCCCAGTGTCAGCTCTAATTTGCTCTCATCAACAATTTCTAACACCCCATCATCTTCTGATTCCGCATTGTACTCTTCTGCAGCTGGCTGTTCCAAGTCAAGCTTCATCCTCGGCTTTTCTTGGCGGTTGATCTGATCATTCATACTCGTATCGTTCGAGTTCAACCTCTCTTGACTCTGCCCATTAGACCCACTGACTTCAATGTTCTTCATTAGCATCTTCTGAATGTGGTACAGACGGTGAAGCTCATACACCTGCAACATTATTCTGGAGGTTAGAATAATTGCCCCTAGAGGAATGGGCTATAGAAAGTAAAAAGAGAAAAATAAGAAAAGAAAAGTACCTGCTCTTTGAATGTTTCTTCATGCTTTAACATAGCCATCTTCATGTACTCCCTATCGTATGGATTGAAAAGCTTCTCCATTGAAACTCTACCCAGCCCCTGTACAGTTCTTTCCAAATGGTCCTATTCCAAGACAAACTTTTACCATAAAATCTGAATTCTTCCTCAAATTCCTGAGAACCCTTGTCGGCCAGGAAAAGCTAAAAACAGCTCAATACCTGAAAAAAAATATATTACAAACATCAGAACAAAGAATGTAATTGATTGATAATGGCTTTGTTCACGTAGAAAAAAGATAATTTAAATGACGAGAGCATCCATATAACTGATGGGATCGAACACTGCTAAAAATGGATGATGACTCCAACTTCCTTCTTTCTGTAGCCTAATTAATTTTAGACCTCAATAATAGTTTCCCAGTTTAATTATCCTTCTGGGTCAGTGATGAACCTTATTTTTCTTTTTCTTTTTTATGCAATATCCAGTTATACTGGACGCCACATTCAAATGAATGAAAATATTCTCTTTTCTAATTATAGCATCTGAAATATGTCCTCTGTTATTTCTGTTTTTGTGAAAATAAATATAGCGAGAACTAAAGAGGAAAAAAAAAGACCTCATTTCAGCTATATATCCATGTTCCATTATCATATCGATGATAATTCTATCTTTCTTGTTGTACTTGCGTGAAAAGTACCGCAGAACTGAAAAATTAAAATCGTTTTCATAAACACTAGACAAAAAATTGAACCTAGCGTTTTTTATTTTTAACTCCCCACCTCACCAAAATTAAATCCCCAGAAGTCTAAGAATAAAAAAAATTAAAAATTGCAACTGGGAATTTCTTAGGTGCAGGCTCACTATGGAAAATAATTCTCAACAGATCATGCTATTATACTAGAACCCATAATTCTTCCTATTAAGATCATCTTGGTAATACCCAGAAGATTAGGGAAGAAAAAAGAATCATGAGATTGCATCTGATTATATAATAATCAGAAAATCGAAAGGAAGACTAAGGTAGTTTTCTGTAAGAAATCTGCATAGCTTTTCCTATATTCCCCAGCCTCATACAAGAAAGGTGGTAAAGAAAGATAAGATTGAATCTTCTGACCTGTAAGAGAGTCTGATGAATCCACGGAGATCACAGCTTTCATGAACTTTGCGTTGATTTGGAGGAAGAGGAGGAGAAGAAGAAGGAAAAAAGGAAGACTTCAAGGAAAAGGTAGCAAATAGATCCGTCCTTCTACATCTCAACTTCATCCAAACCTTTGTTTGATAGAGAAAGACCCTCCCTCACGTTCTTCATCAGTACTATATACTGCAAAAGGATAAGAAACCAAAAAAATTAAAATTAAAATAAAAAGAAAAAAGAAAATAAAAAGAAATAAAAACCGAAGAAGAATTTAAGATTCTCTTTTCTCACACAGAAACCAAAGAACTGTTGCATTTGGGGTTTGAGGCATGCCAAACAAATCCCAGTGCTCCAGCCAATACGATTCAAGTTTTGTGAAAGAGATGCCTCAGACAGTTCCAGCAATACAGATAATATTTAAAGAGTAATATAATAAACATACCCACATATATATTTTATGTAGTTAGTTCAGGATCACAGAACCTTACAATGCTTGCTCCAGACAATCATCTCAAATATAACAGCTTAGCCTGCTGAGGTGAATCACATGCACCCAAGAATTCTATATAACCAGGACAGTTGCCTCTCTCTCTATAATATAAATTATGAAGCATTAATCTAGGCTATAGAGTGTAAGGTGGCCTCACCTGGCCCCGCCGACAGTTTGATCTCAGCCGTACGTTAAGTGGGTACCTCTTAAATAGTCCAAAAACTGTGACTGACCACAGGATCTTGAATCCAACAGTGTAGGGGAGTTCTAATTTTTTTATACGGGGAGGTGATCATGGCCGTTGGTTGCCCATGTGAAATCAATCTGAAGGTGGAACGACCCTACAGAAAATGTACCCCAGTTGAAACTGAGTATGAAGTAATGAACACACATTTAAATGACATATATAGATATATAAATATATATGGATAGATCTGAAGTTGGTTTGTCTTTGTTATGTTGTTGTAGCTGTACTGACAGATTGGAAGAGGAAGATCCAAGGCTGAGAAAATGAAGATAGATGGATTTGGTATTTAAATAATTTTTAGGAATAAAATAAAACGCCAAAATGAAGTCCATGTCTGCTCGTAGTTATCAAGAAAGTATCATCACATGCATGTTGGGCTAATTCGGATAGACCATAGAGAGAGAGAGAATAGAACAGTAAAAGAAGCCTGGAGAGAGAGAGAGAGAGAGAGGAGGGGAGGACATGGAAGCACGCGTTGCCGGAGAGAGAAGGTGCAGCCGTATGGGGCGGTGGGTCCATTGGGTTTGCTGAAAAGGCTGAGCCACGGGCTTGCTGCTGTTGGGTTTGGTCGGTCCCACAGTAAAAATAATAATTATGAGTGTTGGAGAAATGAATCAATCCAGTAGGAAATGGGAATTATTACAGATACTTTAAAAAAAAAAAAAAAAATCTTTATTTTTGACAGTACGGTGGCTATGGATGATGGTACCCCCTTTTTTTTTGCTCTTCAATTTTCTGTACCAGAATTTCAAAACATGACTCATTGGGGAATCTGCGGTCTGCCTTGTCGGTGTTGGGTGGATCTTTCAACTTAGAAGTGAGCCATCCCACCCAAAAAATACTAGTCAAGATCATCATTATACATTTGTAAAGAAGGCACAAGTGCCAGATATATATGTCACACTGATTGTCCATGGGGGCATCAGCATCAGCCATCCCCCCTTCCTCTTCTCCTCCTACTCCTGCAAAACTCCATAATCCTTTCAAGATTCTGTTTGTTTCCCTTCAAAATTTCCTCATATGAATTCCATCAAACTAATTAACCAATCCACCCTCCTCCATATCTGTATATATTCCTCATTCATTGACCCAAAGCTGTTAACTAGCCATATATAAAATAACGGGGAGTCTCAGATCTGGAAACATATCCAAAACTTGGACGATATTTGATTAATTTTCCCAATTTGAATTGGTTTAATCTAGGGACAAAATATTCTCAATCCAACAAAGAAAAGGCAGATATAGCTGGCTAGGCCATCATTGTCATTGCGTAAGAACCCTAAACCCCATTGTTGCATATCATGTATTTTTCAACCTTCTACTACAAACTTGTCTCCACTAAGCCTCTAAACCTCTGTTTCACTTCCATTTTTCTAATCATCTCCAGCCAGAAACATGCACCAAAATGACATGCGCTGTTGGAGATCATCAAGTAATTAATTAATCAATAAGGGTATGTTTATTTACTATTCTTACGAAGCTTTTTTTTTTTTTTTTTTTTGAAAATAAGTAGAATAAGAAAAATACATTTGATTGTTAATTTTTTTTATTTTAAAAAATACATAGAACGGAAAATTTAAAAAACAATAATAATTTTCAGATAACATAGAAATAATGTTTTCGTGTTTAAAGACTGTTATTTGAAAACAAAGAGAACACGATTTTAGTGTTTTTTGAAAATTGTTTTTATCCATGAATTTAATATTTTCTGTCTTTTTTTTGCCTTTTCGAATAATAAATAAATAAATAAAAACTAGAAACCAAATGTGTAATTCTTATTTTCTTTATTCTCGCTGTTCTTTAAAAAAAAACAGTTTTAAAAAACAATCCCTTAAACTTTGTTTTCCATTTTCACCTCCATGAAATTGATTACCATGGAATCCACATTTTGTTTTAGGTATATACTTGACATCTTTTTTCTTTTTCAACCAATGATCTCTTGCCTCTTCTTGGGTTAGCAAGAAACTCCTGCCAGTGCATCACAGAGGTTTATATCAGATATCTTCTTTTCATTCATTGATCAGTACTGGCATTGCCCCCCTTAGTTCCCCTTTTGGCTGCTTTCCCCACATTTTCATCCTTTATTAATAATATTTTTCTTAACCTTATTTATTGAGAGGAATTGGCTAAAAGGGAATCCACATGTAGTTGATTTTTTTCAAAGAAAAAAAGGGGGAAGAATTCTTAATTCTTAATTCTTACAGCTCATTGGATTAGAGCAAGAGACGTGGACATGTCATGAATTAAATTAGAGGGTGTTTTGGGGCATGAGGAATCAAAGACCATTTATTTCTGTGAATTGTTTTTTTCGGTTGTCATGATCACGGGACAAATCATGGAACTAGTGACAGGGATTAGCTAATAATTAATTGCAATAAACAAATCCTAGATAATTCAAAATGATACTGATGATGAACTATGGTGGAATCTCAAATCCAAGTAATGTCATATAGTTAGTGGTGGAACACGTGGTCCTTCCTTCCTCCCCATTTTTGGACTTTGTCTATCTTTTCAGCAGCTATGAGTGTCAAGTGTCACCCACATATTTTCATTTATTAACATTAGATTTTCAGTTTCTTCTCCAAATACTCCTTTTAGATTGTCTAAAACAGAAGTTGAGTGGCTGATCAACTTTTTTTTTTCTATTCATTTTTCAATGGATCATTGTAATATTCAGTTAAATCCATGGATTTTCAGTTTTTATTAGGAGAAAACCCATCCCTTTACTACTTAAATCAAACTTTAAGGACAGTTGCATATTACCCTTAAATTCCAAATATCCATGATTTTTACGTGTCCAGTAATGTGTTGAACAAATTTATTTTTTTAGTGTCGTTTAATTTGGAAAAAAAAAAAAATGTACCACTGAGTCTATTTTTATTATTGTTGAAGGTTAAGCCACCCAACTCCACTGTTGATGATGCCATCATTATTCTTTTTCATAATCCCCTGCGTAGTGTTTTTAGTGGTAGATACGGTTGTCCAAGATGAGGTTCTTCTTTATATACTTAGATTCCTTAGCATGGTATATTATATTGGCGAGGAAAAAAGTTTTTCTAATTTATTTCTAGAATTTGTTTGATAATATTCTTAAAACAAACATTTTTTAAGACTATGTTTGGCTTTTAGAAAATATGAAAGAAAAATATGTAAAAAAATAAAATAAAATAAAGAGAAAAAATGAAACAAAATAAAAAAGATTGAGATACCATATAATATTTTTATTTGCTATTTCAAAACAATTTCTTTAAGGTTCTATTTGACACCCAAAAAATATTAAGGAAAAAAAAACTAAAAAAATGATTTAATTTTCATTCCCATTATGAAATCAAACTTGTTTGTCCTTATATAATATAAACAAACAAATAAAATAAGGTTTGAATGAACATATAAAATTAATTTATTAAGTTTAAACTCATTTTTTATTTTTTTTCAAATTTTCTTTACTTTCATTTTTTTTGATTTATTTTCTTCTCTTAGTATACTTTCCCGTCTTTTCAAGTTTCAAATGAAGCTTAAAAATATTTTTTTATGACTAAACATTTTAGTTATAATACGGTTAACTGTATTCATACCCCCCTTTCATTTACCCTGTCTATTTAAACGTAAACAATTTACTATATGAGTAAGGCATGAGGAGCACATATCTTCAAACATATAAGTGAAATAATTAGGGTCTCTCATAATTTAACTAATGTTATTAAGTTCGAATCTTAAGAATGCAATAGTGTTTTATAGTAAAAGCCTTTGTAGTTGATCTTAACTCAACATGAAGATTAATTTGTGTATGGTTTAAAAATATTTTTTATGTATACACGTGTCCACAAAAAAATGGTATTTAAAAACCAATTTTCATACAATTGAAAGTACATTGTTACTTGTTAGACTTTTTTTTGGAAAAGGGAAACTACAACATTGTACTCTTACAAAAAACAATTAGTAAGTTAAACCACATTGTTAGACTTTGATTCCCGTCAAATCGACCCTTAATAAATTGAATTAGTCGACCAATCGGTTAAAGAGAGGCTCCCATCAATCGTCAGTCAAATTGGGAAGCTTGTATTAGAAGAAGCGTATTAAAAAAGATGCAGCCCATCTACATTTTATTTATTTTAATAAACATATATTTAATAAAGTTGTAAATAGTGATGGGAAAAGTTTATAGAAGAGTTAGATTGTCAATTGGTCATCCCCAAATGAAAGGGTAACACTAATAGGGAGGAGTAGGACTCCAACATGGACCATTAGAAAAATCTAGGGAAGGAAAAGAAGTGCCCCCACTAACACATCCTTATCAATTCAGAAGTAAGAAAGAGATTAGAAGGAGGAAGATGACTACGTCACATACATTAATATATTTATCGTACATGCCTCGTGGTAGCAGAAGCACCATCCTCCTTCTCCTTGGACACTACCCCTTTCCCACAATGTGGTCTCTCTTTTCTCTCCTCACATTTCTCATTCAGATATTATTAATTGGATGCTTGTCTCCATCTCCCCATTTTGCCTTTCCCTTCTTCTTCCTCCATCCACACATTTCTCTTTTATTTTATTTCTTTTATTTTTTTAAAATTTTTTTTGATTAGTCATGTCATATCTACTTCTTGCCCACACTTCCCATTGTATCTAGAGTTCCAGATTAGAAAAGTGGGTCGTTGGTAATGAAAGCTTTGGTTGAAGATCTTTTGGGCCCTATATACCATTGAATTGTTTTAATCTGAACTGAGAAATTCAATGAAGCTTAGATGATCTAGCATTATCTTTCTGCCTTTTATAATTTTTTGGATCTTTGATTGTCATGGGATTCTATTTTATTAATATGGGGTTGGTTCCATTGTTCTTTACAAAGTTGGTAACAGTCTAGTCTCCATCAATTTTTGGAGAGAAACAAATGGGAGTCAAACGCGGAGATTAGTATTTTGAAAAACTAATTTCTATTCAAAAAATCGAGGATTAGAAAAATAAGAACATAATTCATTACATTTGGTTCTCAGTTTTTTTTTTTTTACATAGAAAACATTAAATTTAAGGGATAATAAAAAATTTTCAATTAATACTAAATTTATATTCTTTGAATTACAAACTGTTTTGAAGAATAATTTTCGAATCAAATAGGGCTTTCATTTCTCTTTTATTATAAAGGAAAAATTAACTGTAAAAAACCCTGGATTGGTGAATGGTGACTTTATTTCTGAGAATTAAAAGGCTGAAGATATGTAGATTTATATGCCCCATGTGTATCATATGGTCAATTTTAATAATTAGGAGGAAGATTGATGTTGAAGTTTAGGAGAGATGTGAAACCTTTTATGTCGGATTCATAGTCCACGTGTTTCTTCTTCCAGGAATATTTTTTCCATTTACGAAGACCCCGTAAAGGAAACTTCTTTATGATAGAGAACCAGTAGCCCAATAAATTAAATTTATGACCGGGCCGGCCCATGAAGATTGGATACTGGGCTTAGGTTACAGAGGGTAAATGGAAAAAGGCATACTAAATGGGGCAGCGAGAACTGAATATGGCCCCCCCATCAGAAAAAGAAAGGGAAGAGAGAAGAAAAGCAGAGACATAGGTGGTGTAGTTGGGCCATGGTGAGGTAATCCTACGGGTGGGCTCTACGGTGGAGTTTGATGCCAAAATAATTTTTTACAAATAATATATATATATATATATATATATATATATATATATATATATATATATATATATATAGTTTGTTTTTTTTAAATAATTATCAAACTAGTATTTTTGTATTTTGAATCACTTCTCTTTTCTTGTTCTCTATGGCCTGATTGTTATCCCTCAATCTGAGCTTTTCCTTAAGTTGTTCATTTCTTACCTTCATTTTCTCTCTCTCTCATATCTGTTAGTAAAGAGAATAGCTTAGATTTGTTGCTCAAACATTTTTGCTGGTCAGACTGGGTTTTAGAGTTTAAGAAAAGGTTTAGAAAGGTTTCTAGGGCTCAACGACTTGAAAGACAGAAAGAGATGTCCTCAAACATGCATTTCTTCATACTTAGTTTCTTCCAAAACTTGTTAAAAGTGCTTATAAATTGTCTAAAACTAAGAAATTATCCAAAAATATAAGGCAATGAGGTGTGCGCCCAAAGTCTCATATCAATTAGAAATAAGGAGAATTATGAGTCAATAAGAGGAACGATATCTAATTAGTATGAGCCTTTTTGGGAGGAGCCTAAAAGCAAAACCATGAGGACCTCAAGCCCAAAGTGAATAATATCATTATGATATAAATAGGGTAAAACAATAACAACCTTAAAATGTTTGTTATTACTTCTTATATCATTAATTTCTTACAATGCTTTTTTAAAATATTTGTATAAATATTAATTAATTTTTTCAAAGTATCATTTTGTACATTAAAAAAAACAATATTATTATCATTCTTGTTTCTAATTAATTAGTACCCCTTTGAAAAGAATTACACTAAAAAGAAGTTTTAAGTTTAGTTATATGAGTAATAGGTACATACTAAAATAACATAGAAAGAAAACCACGAGCTAACCAATCTATAGATATACCTCAAACAAATCATGATTGAATGTTGATGATAAAACTCTATAATTATATATAAAGAATTTTAAAATAATTGGATTGACAAGTTCATTGGATAAGTAACACTAGAATTAAGTTCAATGTATAATTATTAATTTCTACGTCATTTTATAACATTCGTCAAGTCATGAGTTTAAAATCTGAACTTGTCAAAGATACAAGGTAGTGTAGTTTATATTTCTCCACACACCATACATTTCACTAATTAGAGATCTATATTCATTTCGGATATATGAGTCTAATAAATTACTTGTAGAATATAATCATCTTTCTAAGATCTAGACATTTTTCTTTCTCAATACTTCATACCATTTTCTTAGGACTAAAGACTTCTTGCCCTTATAGACAAGATAATGTAAGCCTTTCCCAATTTAATTGATATCTCATCCACTCCACTCACAAAATTCTCTAGCTCCTCGACAGGGATCTCAAATGAACACACGATCAAGATCCTTTCATCTAAAAGGAGAAACCTTTTGATAAAACTAAATTGATATATCGTCAATTAATCCTCACACCATGAGTAAATTAGTGATTTATCAAGAGTTGTCGCGCCGTATCCCACCTGCCCGGCGCCGAACCGACCTCGGGGACATAGACCAGTTTTACCATATACACATTTTCAAATACTATAGAAATAAATGTACATAATCATTCCGGTTAAAGATGACCCACCGTTTTCTCAATTAATATGACATGTATGCCCTTTCAACATTATCATTTACAAAACATTATCAGAATTCATTTTCACAAATAAATCAAATATGTTATTCCCATGAAAACTTATACATTTTTTGTTTCATTACAAAAATGATCAAACAATGTCATGAGTTGAAATGTATGTATGAGACGGAGCGTTTATTTATACTCCACATGATTCGACGATAGCTCTGAACTCTGTGGTCTTTGCTCTTGTCCCTAGTCACTTGGTACCTGCACGGTGATAAAAACAACGCGCTAAGCATTTTTATGTTTAGTGGTTCTATGCAATTCTCTCTTCATTTCAATTCAACACAAATATGCAGCTATTCTGAAATAATGTTTTGGGCAGAATTTCAATAGTCCATGCAATATACATTATATATGTGCTTATTTCACATATTTTCATTTGATCATTTCAAAGTATACAATTTCATATGCAATATTTCATTCGAAACTCAAATCATGCATTTCACACATTTATTTATAATTTTTCCTTTGAACGAATTTAACCATTTCTTTCGGTGCATAGGATAACGGAATTACCGGCACGGTCCCACTGGGTTGCAGGCCAGTATAAAAAAAACATTTATAACATAGTACGGTCCTACTGGGTTGTTGACTGGTTATTTAAAAATCATTGTGTATACACTACCGATACTATCCCATTGGGCGCTCTACGGATCGGTCACGCAGTGCTATATTTTATTTCGATTATTGTGATCTTCTTAGTTTAATTTCTTGTTAATTTATGCAATCTATTCTTAACTTCGAATGACGGATAACATTCTATTAAGGGCATTAAAACTCGATCTGTAAATAATTTACAATGTGTATATACATTTTATACCAAAATAATACATTTTGATGCTCATGCAATTTTATGCGATGCATTTGAAATAAATTTTCCCGAATCGGCATGAATCACGTATGCGGTTTTTTCTTGAAAATCATTTCAACCAACAATCACAAAACTTGAAATAAAAAGAGAAGTGTTGAGAACAAACCCAAAAAGGTTGTTCCTCCTCGATTCCTATCCTTGGAATCTTATTCTTGGGTCAAACTTCCTCGTCACTAACCTCTAATCCATCACAATTAGAGAATAATATTAGTTGACTTATTTAGGTTTCTAGTTAGGGTTGTTTTCTACCCAACTTCCTTCAAGTCCATTGTTCCCCTATAAATATATTTTATTCAAAAATCGGAATCATCAATTCGAACCTTTGAAACTGAATATGTTAAGCAGCTGGGACTAATATATTTTGAAAACGGGGGCAGAATTTACACGAAATAGAGCTTCACTTTGATGAATCTATGAGTCCAAATTTGAATACACTTATTTCAAGGAGATTTGTTCTCCTAGAAGTCTAGTTTACCTAGAAATTTGAATAATTCAATTTGGATGAGTGAAACTCAACTTATGGCCTAAATACCAAAACTGTTCCAAAACACGAGAAACTGTACCGGCCCAGACAGTGTTGCGAAAATAGAAGCATTGAATTTTTTGGATTACAATAGGGTCCGAAATTTGAATATACTTATTTTAAGGAGATTTGTTCTCCTAGAAGTCTAGTTCACCCAAAAATTTAAATAACTCAACTTGGATGAGTCAAACTCAACTTATGACCTAAATACCAAAACTGTTCCAAAACACCAAAACTGTACCAAAATGAACCAGAATTTGCCTGAAAATAGAGCCTCACTTTGACGAATTTCTGGTTTCAATGGGGTCCAAATTTGAATACACTTATTTCAAGAAGATTTGTTCTCCTAGAAGTCCAGTTTACCCAGAAATTTGAATAATTCAATTTGGATGAGTGAAACTCAACTTATGGCCTAATAAGCATTAAAATAAAAATGTCTGTGACAGAGTATTTGCCCGAAAATAGAGAACTTTGATGAATTTCTGGTTCCAATGGGGTCCAAATTTGAATACACTTATTTCAAGGAGATTTGTTCTCCTAGAAGTCTAGTTCACCCAGAAATTTAAATCACTCAACTTGGATGAGTCAAACTCAACTTATGGCCTAAATACAGCGTTAAGCATGTGTCTGCATTGAGCCCCAGAATTTGCACAATAGAGCCTCACTTTGACGAATTTTTGGTTTCAATGAGGTCCAAATTTGAATACACTTATTTCAAGAAGATTTGTTCTCCTAGAAGTCTAGTTTACTCTTAAATTTGAATCATTCAATTTGGATGAGTGATGACCAAGTTATGGTCAAAACAAAAACATGAGTTTTAGAAAATTTTGACAACATCTCCCATAAAACCCCAACATTTCCTTTATACAAAAATTCTTCAAAACCAATCCTAGCCTAAAAACACTTTAAAACTTAACCCAAAACAACCCCAAAACTGATCTACAACCATTTAAAACACTTCTATTCCGATTTGGGATTTTCATCAAAACCAAACACAACATTAAAGGGGGTTAGGGTTAGTTTCATACCTTTAATTTCTTTCTTTTCACTTCCTTCTTCTTTGTTTGGCTCAAATCCTTAGAGAGCACAATGCCAACTTGGTCTCCTCTCGCTCTCTCAAGCGTCTGCTAGTTCTCAATGTGAAGATATGCCCAAATGAGAAATGTTATTCAAATATCAATTTTTTGTCTTAACTCAAAACCTTCACTAGGCCTTGTTTGGCTAACACATTATTTTCTCAATTTTCATTTTTGCATTTAAATCCTTCTTTTCTCTTTCATTTGCTATTCAACTTATTACCCTTATTCCATTTTGGCACATACACTTCTTATTTATGACCCTTGGGTCCTCATTTTGACTAACCTTAATTCTTTTATAATTTCCGGGCTTTATCATTTTTTTGCTCTTTATGATATAAGTGCGGAAAAATACAATGTCACTTATTTTATCTACTAAATATATTATAAAGCGCTAGGTTATTTTTAGGGCGTTAGTCCTTCTTCAAAGTTCGTTAGTTGTAATATTAGTCCCCCAGCATTACCTGATACTTTGCTCCATTACTCTCAGGAATCTCAATCTCTATGTCACTTAAAGGGCTTCCTGGAAATCAGAGCAAGATACAGTCATTTTCTGGTACACGCTACTAATAGTTTGAACAAATAATTTCAAGAACAATATCAATTAAATAAACTCAAGATTTCGAACTATGACATTTTTTCCAGTTGAGTAGGAAACAATAATTAACATCGATCCAATCCCAGAGGGAGCTCAATATTTCAAAACTATATTACAATAAACAATGAAGCCCAGCGATAAGGTAAATTCAGCGAGTACCAAATGATGAAATAGATGAACTCGAAAGCTTCGAGTTCCATTTAAATCGAACAATAATGAAAAGCATAATAATTTTACGAGAGAAAACCTGACTCGAAACCGCACGGATCCTTTACTCGATCCCAGATCTAACTAAAATGCTACTCTAAAAACCAAATAAAAGAAAAATAATATGCAAGAGTCTCCAGCTACCCAGAAGTTCCTGGTTTTGCGAAAGTTACGCATAGTGCCCTAGATGCGTACATTATGGACCTTTCAGATGATGGGCGCGGCTGGGCTGAGGTAGGATCCCAAAATTCTAACCCAAATGACTACTTTGTCGCGACATAGTTTTCATCTTTGTCCCTCAGCTCTTGTCGTGGCCTACAATTTCTGTCGCGACATAATTTTGTGCCCTTTTCTTGAACTATGTCGCGATAGAGTTGTGCTGAAGCAGTCTTGTTCTTGTCACAATAGGGGTGTCTTGTGTCACGACAATTTTTGGATGCCTTGTAACTTGAATTCTTAAATAGTATGTCATGATAGAAAACTTCTTTATGTATTGAATTTCCTTCTCTTGTCTTTGCTTTGTGTTCTGCGGCCTTAGAATTTTTCGTGTTGCGACGAGTTTATGGCGCTGACTTCGGCATAGTCATCAGTGGGGGTTCATTTTTTTTTTCCCACATTAAACTTTAAGCTAGTTCATTTATATAATGTTAAACATTTAACTTGTATTATATTACGTAGCGGCCAATTACAAAATATATATACAAGCTCCGTATATGGAAAGTGTTCAATTTACAATATTTACATTGGTTTACAAATTTCATATACAAAATAGACCTAAGGTCTTCAGTGGGCTTCCTATTGATCGTGGCTGTTCTGCTTGATGTGGATTGTGGGTCTGGTTTCTCTTACATTGTACTTTGTACGAATTGAACACCGGGTGCTAAGCTTTACGCTTAGTGGGAATTAATACATGGATGACCTCACACTAGGGTGCCACATTCTATACAAATGCATGTAACACATATAACCATTCTGATTCTTATTATTTCTCATATATATACTTTTCATAACAAGTTCATTTCTTATCTATATTCCATATACTTTTCATGTCATCTTGTACTTCTTCTTGTTCTTATGTAGCATATCTTATCATCCCGCGCTGCGATCTTTATGCTTCTCGTATCATGTCATATATTTTTTACATTTCTTTTGCATATCTCCGTTAATTTTCTTTTATGTTTCATGCATAAACCTTAGAGTGGATCTGAGGAAACTATAAGGGCGAAATCTTGTACTCATTGTGTGGCTTGATGATCTATAAAGGGCCCGAAGGCATTTGATATCATTGTGCGAAATGATGACTATCTATAAAGGGCGCGTGGTGGCCACTTCGGGGGCCGCGTGGTCGGCGGGATCTGTTTCATCGACCCAAATGGACCTCAATAATGAACTTGTATGTAAGACTTGTTTTCCCACAATAGGCATGCACGTCATCCACTCCTGCCCAGGGTTACAGCGGGAGCCAATCAATATGTATTTTATGTTCAGTGTATATCTCATATTAAGATAATTATTGTCATTCGGTAATCATATGCTGATATATATACAGTATTATTATATCTTTGCATTTTTTCATATCCATTATATGCATAAATAACTATGCTTACCATGTATGCTTATGAGTTATTTATGAATTCATAATAGGCGTTCATAATATGAATAACTATGGTTACCTGCAGTGCCTACTATTTTTTGTGATTTCCAGAACTAATATGAGTTCCAATTTTATCAAGCTATCTATAGATGAATTCTTGACTTAATGGGCTTTCCATAGAGTCCAAGAACACCCCAAACGGATTTCGGATGAAGGAGTTATGACCTTCCGAAGTTGGAGGTCATACGTAGTCACACCCTAGCCCGAGCTAACTGAGCCCGACTAAGCTTACTGACCTCGGTAAACTCGGTCTGGCGCACCCTCATTCCTGACACATATCCTCCTAAGGAATATGAATGGATTAACCGGCTCAATGGTCTTTGTAGAATTAAAGAACACCGAATTGGGTCGGACGAAGGAGTTATGACCTTAGAGTTGAAGGTCATACGTAGTCAGCAGGACAGGTGACTGAGCGGCCAGAGTTGAGCGCTAGCGGTGGCCTCTCTTGACCTCCTAGAGGCTGACCTCTGCTGACCTCTACAGGATGAGGTTTAAAAACTGACCTCTACAGGATGAGGTCAACAAGCTGACCTCTACTGACCTCTACAGGATGAGGTCTGAGTGACTACCTCTGTGAGCCTACGGGTGAAATCTACTTGGTGACCTGACCCATTAGTATTTAGGTAAAAAAAAGACCTAACTTGGTCTACGGGGGTCGAATTGAGAAATTAGCGTAACATCAAGTTCGACGGTGTGGCTACAATTTACCGGAAAGTTTACTGCTAATTCCCTTTATGTTTGATCAAAAACCCGTTCTAAGGTCAGTTCTGCGTATGATCGAAAATAGGGAAATTTTAGTTCAACTTCTGACTAAGACCTTCCTAAAACACATATATAGGAGCCTTAGAGCTCTTCTCAACTCAACCCTAACAAGAAATGAGTTTGGGAGTTTCCAAACCCAAACCATACACAAGATAGAGGGTTACAAACCATGTATCTATACTTTCTATACCAAAAACTAGACAAACCCATACTATTATGCAATCGACTTTTCATCTATGGACTTTAACAAGTTCCATACACACATAGTTTACATACAAATATTCATAGTTCCATACCTGTGATCTTCTTTTTCCTTTCCTTCTTTCTTCTTTTCTTTTCTCTTCTTCTTCTTCTTCTTCTTCCTTTCTCTTCTCTTCTCTCTTATCCGTTTTTGCTCTCTTTCTCCAAGACTAAAATGAGATATTTCTCTTGGTCTTATCCTTATTTGATCTTATCCCCTTTTTATTTCACTTTAGTCCTCCAACTCTTCTAATATTTACAAATCAATTTATTATTCTTACTTTGGCATATGAACTTATTAAATTACTGACCCTTAGGTCCTGAACAGTAAATTATTAATTTACTCTTAACTTTTATATTAATTCCAAGTTCTTGCTTATTTGTTTTTATCTTTATTTTATTACGAAAAAATATATTTTTACTTTATTATACCCTAAACATGTTATAAAACCGTTAGGGTATAATTTGGGGTGTTACAGAGTTTCTCAGTCTTCTGCTTGTTTTATGTCACGATAGAAAACTTCTTTATCATGACTGAATTTCCTTCTCTGCGCGTTGCTTTATTATCATGACATAAATTTTAAATGTCATAACGAGTTTCTCAGTCTTCTGCTTGTTTTATGTCGTGACAGAGTTTTCGAATGTCGCGATGAAATTTAACTCTTTCTTGTTCTGATTGTGTCTCTGTTCACTTTCAAGCGCTTCTCTTCAATTTATGTCGCGACCTAGATTCCAGTTGTTGTGACAAAGAATTCTGCCTTGAGTTCTTCATGCAGTCAGGACAGAGTAAGAAATGTTGCGACATTCTTCTTGTAATCTTTCTCAGCTTTTGTCATGACAATGAATGTGGCGCCCCGATTCCCCCACCTAGGCGGGCCAGAAAGGGTCCAGCTAGATGGGCGCGGACTCTTATATTTCGGATGTTGGTGGGCGAAGTCTTATAAGCAGAATCAAAATATCATATCCAGGATACAAAAATAAAACTACCACCAGTAATTGGTGTTTACAATATCAATACATCTGATCCACGAGTCCCATTTACAAATACATATACAAAAAGCGTACATTTACATTTACATGACCGGGTGAAACCTAATGTGATGAGCCTGTAGTGTGTTGGCTGATAATTCAATGCGGAAGATCGCAGACGTCCTCCTCTATACCTACATGGATTAAAAACTCGTGCTAAGCTTTACGCTTAGTGGGAACGTATAACTTATATATATACACATGCATTCATACTCATTTATAGTAAGCATATAACAGTAACATATATACAGTAGCAGATATCAAAATTGTTCATGAATTCATATAATAACTTGTACTTATAACAGATTTATATTTATTCAGATATCCCGTAGAAGTTACCCAACTTATACTTATACGGAAGTACCGTAGGTACTACTGAATTTATATTTATACTTGTTCAGATCTCATTGGATTGTGACCTATACTTGTACGAAGTACCCGTAGGTACTATAGGATATGTATATACTTGTGTAGTGCTCGTGAGTACTACGAGGCTTATTCTTTAACCTTATTCGTTATTCAGATTCTTATCACATAACTGTTGGATTACCTAAACCGGTAATAATAAATGATTAAGACACAACACAATAAGTACCCGAAGGTACAAAGATAAAGATCAGGTGCTATATAACAAAGTAGAGGTCAAGACCGATCGTAACGTGCCGCCCACATAATGTAAGCGCCAGAGCACTAGCAGAGTGCCGATCACCGATCGTAACATGCCGCCACGTGAATAGTTCCGTAGCACTAACAGAGCGCCAAACACTGATCGGGAAGTGTCAGCCACGCAATGTGGCGTCAGAGACCAATGTGAGTGCCGGCACTGAACAAGACGTGTCGCCTACAATGTATGTCATGTCATTCAATATTTGATCTTAAGTATTCTTACAATTATATGTGTTCAGGAACTTACTATCTTATCATAGAGGTATTGAGTTTGCCCACTTCTTTGCTCTACCGAGGCGGCAAGGTACGGTATAATTTTTCCTTTACATTACAAACATGAATGACCCCTTTCATACACTTATAGAATCCTCATTAGTCCAATGGACAAGTCCTTGGAATAACGAAATAGCAGAACAAAACTAAAACACAACATTTTTCATGTTGTGAACAGCTGGCTTCAGCCACAAATAACCCGAGGTCGAGCCATCTTTCCTCTCTCGGCCCGCAATGCTGGGATCCTTCACCACGCGAGACCTTTCATTGCTGTGAGGGGTCTCTTTCACGCTGCATGACCCCGCAATTGCCAAGATTTTTCTCTTTTGGTCAATTTTTCCAGAAATCCAACCAAAAACAAAAGAAAACTCATATGTTATCCAGAAAAACATTTCCCAAATATGTTCTAACCCAACCAAAACCAATCATAGAGATTAATTAGGTTTTTCCAAACCCTAACTCAAATACTTATAAGTTAGGTTAACTTCTTAGCACCCAAACCTGAATCCATGCATCATAACTAAGAATCCATAATCATCTTATACAAACTAGGGTTTTACCAACCCAAATTTCAAAAACTCGAGGGTTAGGATGAATTCCCAACTAAACCCTAGAAATGGAACCATTAATATCCATACAACACTTCCATACAAGTTCCATACAAAAACATCATAAATCCATACTAGAATCCATACCTTTCCTCTTCTTCTTCTCTTCTTCTTCTCTTCTCCTCTCTTCTTCACGTTTTTGCTCCAAAAATACCCAAATGAGAGACCAAAATTGGTCTTATTTGGTCTCATTTCATAAGGCCATGTTTAGTCATAAAAAATGCATTAATTTGACTTAAGTTTCCTTTTATTGCACTTTGGTCCTTCAACTCTTTTCTATTTGCTCCACAAGTTATGTTATTTCTATAATAGCCTCACATCTTTTATCTTATGACTTTGTGTCCCAATTTGACAAATTACAAATTTACCTCTGCTTTTATTTCCTGGTTTTTGAAATTTTCACTTTGAATTTAAATTGCTAAAATTTAAATTATACCCAATAAAATCTCTAAACATGCCGAAACGACTAGGGTATATTTTCATAGGGGTGTTAGCAATTCTCCCCTAAAAATAAATTTCGTCCTCGAATTACCTCGACTGAAGAGCCGAGGGTACTATGCCCTCATCACGACTCGTTCCCATTGGTCAGCTTTCTTCCATACCGTGATGTTGTCAAAGCACTTTTACCGTAGGGACTCGCTTGCTCCATAACCTGCCTTATTTCACGATCTAGCTTTCATTCTTCACTAAAGTGAAATCTTCTTATACTTATATATCTTGAACTGGTAATATGTGCGATGTGTCAGAACGATATCTCCGAAGCATAGACACATAGAATACATCATGTAATTTGGCTAACTCCAGAGGGAGTGCCAAACGATATGCTACTAGTCCAACTCTTTCCAAAATCTCGTAAGGGCCAATGAATCTTGGACTCAGTTTTCCTTTTCTTCAAAAGTAGAGTATCTTTTTCCACGGAGATACTTTCAAAAACACTTTGTCTCTGACTCCATACTCTATATTTTTTCTCTTCAAATTAGCATAAGACCTTTGTCTATCACTGGTAGCTTTTAACCTCTACTGAATAATCTGAACTTTTTCTTCTGTGTCTTTTACTAAATCAGGACCAATAATTTTATGCTCGTTCAACTCTGTCCAACACATAAGAGTTCTACATCTTTTTCCATATAAAGCTTCATACAGGGCCATACAAATACTGGACTGATAACCGTTGTTATATGCAAATTCCATGAGTGGAATATACCTATCCCAACCTCCCGAAAAATCTAATACACAGCCTCGAAGCATATCTTCCAATTAATCTAATCACTCTTTCAGATCGGGCTCCATCTGCTTGTGGATGGAAAGCGCAAGCAAATTCACCTCGTATCAAAGTCGATCGTTATTCTTTCTGTAACCCTCGACATAAACCGGTGGATCGCTGGCCACCATCGATAAGGAGAATCCCATGGTCTCATTACCCCACTACATAAAGTTCCACTAGACGATCCATGGAGTAGCCAAGCCTGACGCAGAGGGAAGTGAACGTGACTTGGTCAACTGCCCACAATTACCCAACTCCATCATGTTTCTTTCGGGGTGAGGAGAAACCATACGAAATCCATAGTAATGTTATCCCACTTCCATTTGGGAATTAGATTCTAAATAAACCTGACCAGCATCATGTTCAACCTTTCCTCGCCGATGTCGACACTTAGACACGTACTCAAAAATTTCCTTTTTCATCCCTCGCCACTAGTAATACTGTTTCATATCCTAGTACATTTTATTTCCTCTAGGGTGCATGGTGAAAACAATATTGTGACTGTCATATAATATTTTCTTTCTCAAATCCATATCATTCGGTACATATAATCTGCTCTTGTACAACAAACCTCCACTTTCATCTATGGCATAATCGGGCTGTTTCTAAGATCAATTAATCGTACTATCTCAGAATTTCGCATCATCTTTTTCGAGCATTTACCATCATTTGTTTCAACCGTATAACTCTAATTGAGTCAACAAGGCTCCTCGTAAATCAAATCTCCAATCATAATCTTCAAAGACAAAGCATAAATCATTTTCCTACTTAAGGCATCCACCACAACATTTGCTTTTCCCGGGTGGTAGTCAATTATACAATCATAGTCTTTAAACAATTTAATCAACTGACGTTGCCTCTCAAGTTCAAATCTTTTGAGTTAGCAAACATTTTAGACTCTTATGATCGCAAAATTCTACATTTTTTCTCCACATAAATAGTGTTCTTCAAATTTCAAAGCAACACTATGCCTTCTAACTCTAAATCATGAGCGGATAGTTTTACATGCGGTTTAACCTGTCTGAAGCATAAGCCACCACTTTCCCATCTTGCGTCAACACGCATCTCAAACCTATCCTTGAAGCATCACTCGTACATAAAGTATACTCCCCTTTACCCATGTCGAATCAACACTCGGGGGCCAACCAAGATTTCTTAAACCTTTCAAAGCCGGATTGGCACTTATCATCCCACTCCAAACTTCACCCGCTGGATAATCTCAAAGTGAGCTGCTATAACTCGAAAATCCTTGTACAAATCTCTCTCCATAATAACCAACACCTAAGAAACTTCTCACCTCTAAGCATTCCAGGAGGTCTCCCTAATCCATGATCGGTTTCCAATTTTCATTGAGTCCACTCTAATACCTTATGTGACACCCCTTCTTTGATCCGACCCAATTAGCTGGTCCGAACCGAATCCGGGATGCTCCGATACCAACTAATCTGTGACACCCTCAACCCGGCACCTGGTGTCGAGCAAAGGTGTCATATATATATATATATATATATAACTTATAGCCTCTAAGTTTGTTCATTCATATAATGTTAAATATTTAATTTGTATTATATTTTGTAGCAGTGAATTACAAAATATATACAAGATCCATATATGGAAGTGTTCAACATTTACAATATTTATATTGTTTACAAAATTACATAAACAAAATAGACCAAAAGGTCTTTAAGGTACCATGATGCGTACTGACCGACGTGGATCATTCCCATCCTCCTGCTTCCTTCCGTACCTACACTCCAGATGAAAACACCCGTACTCAAGCTTTTCGCTTAGTGGAATTAATACATATGGATGACTTCTACTCAGGCCCCACACTTCTATACAAATGCATATACTTATGACACATATAAATATTTACATATACCATCATTTCTCGCTATATACTTTTTCACAACATGTTTCATTTCTTATCATATTTCATATACTTTTCATGTCATCTTGTACTTTACTTCTTGTTCTTGTAACTATATACTATTATCACATAGTAGTGCTATGCTTCTCATATCATGTCATATATTTTTTACATTTCATTTGCATATACTTGTCATTTTCTTTTATGTTTCATGTATGCAAATACCTTAGAAGCGGATACGGGAAATAATTGTATGTTCCCAAAGGTACTATCACTGTACGAGACAGTGATCTCTATTTGTATATACCCGAAGGTATCATCACTATATGAGACAGTGACCTATGCCATGTAATATGTGACCCAAACAAGGCCGTATATACCCGAAGGTATCATCATTGTACGCGACAGTGACCTATGTCATGTAATGATCCAAACGAGATCTATGTCACTCCATACAACCCAGGGCTCCTCGATATCTATAAAATGTATGTCATGAAAGAATCGTATTCTCTCCTATAGCATGCCTATCTATCCCTCTACTAAGTTCTAAGTGATAATTCGGGTATTTATGTTCAGTACATATCTCATATATTATGCATGAATAAGTATGATTACCACATATACTTATCGTTTTTCATGATTCTAATCTAATGTGAGCCCAATTTTATCATACATATATGGATGGATTCTAATCAACGGGCTTTCCATAGAGTCTAAGAACACCTAAATCGTCGAGCCGGTTATGACCTTCAAGCAGACCTCCGTTGTCACACGAGTCAGTCCAAATCGAGCCGACCTCGAATCGCCGAGCTGAGTTGTCCTATCTGAGCTCACCTATTGTCCTCTATAGGCATATGAATGGATTCTTGACTCAATGGTCTTTCCATAGAGTCCAAGAACACCCAAAACCAGCTCGACGGCAAAGCGGTGACCTTCCGCTGGAGTCACACGTAGTCAAACCCAACCGAGTCGACTAACTGGCCGAGTCGAGCCGACTCGGCCGTGAAGGACTGGTCTCGCCGAGGTGCACTAGCCGAGGTGCGATTGGCCAGCTGGTCACCGGCCGAAAAGACCGGCCGAGTCAGATCGGCCGAAATGCGACCGTCTGTGAAAAGGGCCATAACTTGGGCTACAGAGGTCGAAATTGAGAAATTAAAAAGCCTAACATCAAATTAGTTGGTGTGGCTACAATTTACCATAAGGACTCACTACCAAATTCCCTTTATTTCTTACCCAAAAACCAGTTATAAGGTCCGGCTAATGCATATGATCAAAATTAGGGAAATTTTCTTCTGCTCACCCAACCACTCCTTCCCCAAACACACATATAGAAGCCTTAGAGCTTCTTCTAACTCAACCCTAATGAAGAAATAAGTTCTGGGAGTTTCCAAAACCCAAACCATACACAAAATAGAGGGTTCCAAACCATGTATCTATACTTCTATACCAAACTAGACAAATACCATAACGTTTCATACTAGAATCCACAAATATTCATAGTTCCATACCTTGTGATTCCTTTTCCTTTTCCTTCTTTCTTCTTTTCTTTCTCTTCTTCTTCTTTCTTTCTTCTTCCTTTCAGTTTTCTCTCTTATCCGTTTTTTGCTCTCTCTTTTCTCCAAGACCAAATGAGATATTTATTGCATTCTCCTTTATTTGATCTTATCCCATTTTTATTTCACTTTTTCTCTCTTTTGGAGCATCCTTGACCATCCAGTCAAAGAAGGAAACTTCTTCCCTCTTTCTTTCAAGCCACTTGTCTCTTCCACAATTTTCTTCCTTATTTCATTCTAATAAATTTCTTTTATTACTCTTTGGTCCTCCAACTCTCTATTACTCTTAATTTAACTTATGCATATTCCTACTTTGACATATGAACTTATTAAATTAAATTTCATCTTTAATTGGTAAATTATTAATTTAATTCTAACTTTTATACACTGTGTTCTCGTTTATTTTATTCAGAAAATATACTTATTTATTATGCACCTTAAACATGTTATAAAACTTAAGAGGGTGTAATTTCTGGGTGTTAAGCACCTTCAAAAGTATAAATACTGATCTAGAATGACACTTCCTTAAGCCAAAAAATCCACATTTACTTAACTTTGCAAATAATTCTGATTCTCTCTCTCAAATTCTCAGAATACTATCCTCAAATGGTGTTCATGTTCCTGTGCATCTTTAGAATGCACCAGGATGTCATCAATAAATACCACAACAAACTGATCCAAATGGGGGTGGAAAACCCTATTCATGAAGTCCATAAATGTAGTTGGAGCATTGGTTAACCCAAATGGCGTTACTAAAAACTCATAATGGCCATAGCAATCTGCTCAAAGTTTGCTTTCGAGACATCAACCTCTTTACCTGTAGTTGATATCCTAATCGCAAGTCTATCTTCAAAAAGACACTTGCTCCTTTCAACTGATCAAATAAATCCTCTATTCTTGGCAACATATACTTATTCTTAATTGTCACTTTGTTTATTTGCTGGTAGCCAATGCACATCCGAAGAATGCTATCTTTCTTCTTAACAAATAAAACCGACGCACCCTAAGGTGAGACACTAGGTCAGATGAAACCCTTATCCAATAGTTCCGTAGTCAGCCCCCAACCTTTCGCCCCGCCTGGAGCCACGACAGGTGCCTCGAAACAGAGTCGTTCGTACAAGTTCAATAGAGATCCACTTCTTTCGTGGTACTCCTGCAATTCGAAATACATCGTGGAATCTCCCTAATCACGTGAATATTTTCAAATTCACTTGTTCTCTTTTGGAGTCAAGAATTAAAGCTAAAAAGGCTTCACAACCTTTTCTCAGAAAACGTCGGGCTTCCATAGCTGAAATAACCTTCGATATTGATTTAGATCAGATACCATGTACAGTTACTTCTGACAAGTCAGAACATTTAAGCACTACTGTTTTCTTATCACAATCATCTATGGCCCGATGTTTGGATAACCAATCCATGCCCAAAATCAAATCAAACTCATGAAAAGGAAAAGCAATTAGATCAACCGAAAATTCCCTATCATGGATCATTAGGGGACAATTATTATACACACGGTTGACTCTAACACTATGCCCCAGAGGACTTGTAACAAGTGTGTCATAAGTTAACAAATGCATCGAAGGCAATTTATCACTCAATTTCTCCATGCAGAGATACATAATGCGTAGAGCCCTGATCAATTAAAGCCATACAAGCTAATATCAAAGAGTGTGAAAGTACCGCATTAACCCTCGGGTATGTCCGGGATCTTCACTGAGGCTCACAAGATAAGCTCGTGTTTCGGGTTGTAGTAGCAGATCGATTCACTATCTCCGGGCGCCTACCTCTTCCTTTTGTGTACCACTGGCCCTTAACTCTACTCGAAGTCCGTGGAGGCAGACGGACCCTTTATGACAATTTTTCATCACATGGTCCGTGTTCCCGCATCGGAAACAACCCCCAGTTACCCGTCTACAAATACCAAGATGATATTTGTGGTAGTGCGGGCATGCATGTCTTTCCTCTTGTCCAGTTGAGATGCTTCGACCAGAACTTTGTGTCATGGTAGATCCTTGTCTCTCACCCTCGTAGGGCCGAACCCCGCATCGAATCAACTTGACTTTCAGTCTTTTTCCCGAAGAGGAACCCCTCTTGAGAACTTTTTCTTTCATTCTTGACTCTTCATTTTAGACTCTCAATTTTTTATACCGCTTGAACTAGCTGGGATGTGCCCGATAACTTGTATTAAGTAACAGCCGTTTTGATGACTCACTGTGAAGCCCTTCTCAAACTGCCTATATTCGAATTCTTCGCAGAACGACTCGATGCATATTTACTTAAGACGGCTGGAATTTCTTTTCTCATATTCACCACCGCCAATTTCTGCCTTAGAGTAGCAAATTTCTTCCATTTTGACCCTTGTAATCATCGACATATCAGATAAACTCGCGACAAAGTAGTCCCATGTAACCAAATCCAAAGCAAGGGATTTCTCAAAACCAGCCTTCCACCAATCATAAGTCGCACTCAAAGAATGAAACCGCATGTGGCCTTGGTCCATAGGACATCTCACTTCATCTAACGCCTTCAATTTTTCAAGCCAAAACTCGCTTTGACTCTTCATATTTATTCATGGAATTTTCCACTCCATGCTTTCTACCAATCATCGGAGTTTGTGGGGTCAAGTCGATCTAAGACCGTCATATCCTAAGAGATTTTTACCAATGCTTGTTGAAGCATATTCATTTGTCAGCCAATCACTCACCAAAACAAATTGATCCAGTTGACGCTTTCAAATTGTTTCATCTACAATCTCCCGAAAGGATCCATCTACAATACATAAAAACAGACATCCGTATTAGCCAACACATTATTATATGCAGGTACATCTCAATCTAAGACTCCTTCCGTAAAATGCCTAAACTCTAGGCTCGATACTCAACTTGTGGCGTCGATTCCCTCGCCTAGGCTGACAAGTGGGTCGCAGACCTGACTATGACTTTACTTTCTTTTTTCAAACGCCGTGGGCCAAAAGTCTTATAACTGAATCAAAAAATCATATCCAATGATACAAAAATAAAACTACCACCGTAGTGGTGTTTACGATCAATACATACACCCTGGAACCACCATAAATATATATATAAAAACTGCATTAAGATTTATATTATTCAGAGTACGTAATCCTACATGTGATGAACCCCTACTAGTGTGTTAGCCTAGTAGTGTGTGGAAAATCGTAGACGTCCTCCTCTGTACCTACAAGATTTCCAAGCCCAATCTCAAATACTTGTAAGTTAGGTCAAATTCCTAACACCCAAACATGTATCCCAACATCATAAACCAAGAATCCCTACTCAAAGGGAGGATGGGTGTTACAATGAATGTCCTTGTCGCGACAGGGTTCATCCTAACCTTATGTTTTGTTTGTCGCGACATAAAACTTTTCTATCACGATAAAACTTTCGTCTTCGCCAACTCAATTTGGTGTCTCTAATATAGCTCGCTTTCACCTTCAACTTGCACATTCTTTGTATTTTTCAACTTTGCCGCGACAAAGAAAAACATTGTCGTGATGTAATCTGCTGTCTTAAGACTATCGAGATCGAACTCAGGTTATGACAGACCTCAAGAGGTCGCACATATTTCCATCTTGATCTTTGTCATAATGTAATGCTGTCAGAAGATTGAAACTTTATCGCACAAATTTGTCTCGTCATTCTCATTGCTTTTCCATTTTTTATCGCGACATAAATTTCTTACCTTGCAGCTTTTGTTGTTGAGACATAAATTTGATTATTGAGATAAAACTCTATTTCCATTACTCAATCATTGTCGCGACAGAGATCTCTGCATTCAATTATTCATTGTGTTGCAACATACTTTTCTGCGTTGCAACATTTGTCTCAGACTTTCTACTGTGGTCGACATAGAACTTTCACGTGGATAGTATTCACCTTAACCTTATGTCAGGTTTGTCGACATGTAATTCCCTTTGTCTGCAAACAGTTGTCCCCGCCCCTTGTACGTCGACTGAGACTTTGGTGCCGTTATAGAGCCATTTTGTAGGCCATAAAGTTTTTTCTACATCCGCTTGATCAATGTCATGATGAAGTTGTTCAGACAAAGTTTTGTCTTTGATTTTTATGTCTCAACACTCACTTTGTTGCAAACATTTCTCATTGACCTCACATATGTTGTGACAAAGAGTCGTGAGATGTCATGACACCCGCTTTTATGGCTCGAGTTTCAACTTGATCTTTGTCATGATATAAGACTTCCCGTTGCAAACATAGCTTCCGCTTCTGCTCTCTTAAGATCCACACTTATTCTAAAATTTCTATCTAACAAAGATTTCTTCCTAGCCAAAATTCTTATGTTTTTTCTTGTCGGGAATTGTCTTTTTTTCACTAAACCCCAGAAACACATGCTTCAGAATATTCATCCATACAAAAGCACTATTCATAAACTTCTGTGTAACATGCTGTAAAATGATTAAAACTGAGATGAGTTTGAGACTCAATCAAATTTCCCAATAAAGTTTTGTTTGTCCACAAGGAAATGAAAATTCTGTTTGTCCTCAAACAACTAGCTTTTATTTTTTACATATTTTTGCTGAACCACATCCATAGAAATTATATTATTATAAAAGTATTTTTAAACACTAATCTAGAATCCATATGAGATTTTCTAATCACTTTCATCAAAACAACCAAATGTTCCAGAGGCAATAATCAATATTCAACCTAATTGTGGAGGTGATTAAGTTTCTCTTCATGCAAATTATTGATAATCTCTTATAATGTCCCAAATATAATATTCTCCTGATTTTTTAAGTCTATATGTTGAAAGTTTGTCATAAGAACTCACCAATGTGTTTATACTCAATCTTAAATCAACAGTTCCTCGTTTATAATGTGTGTCAGTAATCGCTGACAATCGGTCAATTTAGGCTCACACATACTGTACTTCACTTTATAACTGACATGATTGTCATTATAAGATCTCTGATTTCTTTTCCATTGATGTCAACTCTTGAATGATCCATTTGTCTTATAATTTTATCCATACTTCTTGTACATTTCTTCTTACCATAATGCAAACCAAATTCTGTTTCTTCTTCTAATTTTCATCATGGTATTTATGGAATAATGTGCAATAAGAGCCATTTTTGGCTTTCACTCACCTTTAATCAACTTTAGCTTCTGAAGTCACATTGACTGATATTAAGGTACGAAAGAACACCTCATGACTAATTGTTCAAGAGAGAAGACCATACAACGCTCATCATGTCCCATCTTGATACTTTCTTTGAACGCTTTTCCTTCTCATTTTCTATTGCAACCCAGATTTCCTCCCTGTCCTCAACCTTTCCTTATCTCTTTGCATTTAATAATATTCCTCAAAACTTGTCTTCTTCAATAATGATGTATTGTCATGTGATCTGTGCAACATGTTCTTTGGCAGGTATCATGCAAGAGGATCTTAGACTACTAATGCTGATGACTTAAATACTGCCTCAATATGAAACTATGTGGTTGCTACATATGCTATATGGTGACTTCAAAGACTCAACCCTCTCCAAGAATTGATCTATGATTGCTTCCTCTATGGCTGTTGTGATTTCATTGAATTAAATAATCAACAAAAGTTTCAGAACATTTTATATTTAATTGTGACAGATTCTAAAGATGGTCCTCTCAACCCAGTTACCAACTGCTGAGATGGCTTTGATCCATGCATGCTTATCTGCGCTTCCATAACAAACTATCACAAAATGAGAATTGTAGTCTTACTGTCCAATCAACTATAATCAATCTTTGTCCAGTTCCACCATTATCATAATATCCCTACACAAACTTCCTTTTTAGTTCATCTCATCCTATCCCAATTCATCTATTAAATTATTGTTTGGTTCCTAGATGTTGCCATAAAGGCTCACGTTAAAAACTCATTTAAATCAAATCCATTCAATTAGAGAAATTTAACAACAACAATTCAATTTCATGATTCATTCTGCCCACTAAATAATTCACAACAGAGTAATTCAACTGAGAAAGTCGGGTTTCAATAATTCAACAAAGTTATCTACTTCACAATACCATTTCACTTATTTAACAAGAAAGAAAAATAAAATATGTCAAAAGAAGTGCAATCGGAGGAAACACACCGTTTTGGAAAAGAGTCTGTTTTTATTTAAGATTTCAAATATAAGATTTCCTGTTACAAAGAGGGAGGCAAGAGAGCAATAGGTGCTATTTCCTTCTTCTATCATGCCTGGCAATATATGATCACTCAAGTCTGGAACTGTAATCCAAATTTCAAAAGTGAGAACTCAAAGGACTTGACTCAGGGTCGCTTAGACTTGCTTCCTTCCTCGCCTATGTTGAATGCGCACCACCTACTGAAAGAGCCATTCGTTTGATGGTATCATTTTGTTCCCGCCCACAGCTTTAGTCCTCTCAAACTCACCCTGCAAAAGTACATTTTTATCAAATTGTTGTTGATCATATCTAAACTTTTTGTCCAACATTTCTCCTATAGCTGGTGGTGGCTTTCTAGTTCTTTTGCCCCTTTTCTGGAGGAGCCTTATTCTCTCACTGTTCTTTATATGTGCACTCAAGGTATCCACTTTCCTGCATCAAATTCTTCTCCATAACATCCTCTCTCTCCTTCATTATTTTAGCAAATTTTTTCCTCCCCGCCTAATCGAAAGGAAGGTATCTTCTTTTCTTGAGTCTCTTCACTCACTTCTTCTCTTGTTTCATATGCCTTCCATTCTCATCTCGCCTCGAAAAGCTCCTCCGCATTTTGGTCTCTTCTTCTTAGCTCAAAAGATCCATACTCTAACTCAGAATTGGAGTTGATTCATGTATGTTTATCCCTCTCTTGCATCTCTTGTCTCATAGCCTTTAGCATCTCCATCAATTCACTATTACTACCCTGATGTTGTGAGCTTCCAGCTTGCTCCTGATGGACTTGTCTCAAATATGGGAAAGAGGTCAAATTCTATTAAACGTTTCACTGTTTCGTTTCGTTATTATCAATCCAGACCGATTGACGCACACTCTTTCTTCTTCCTTCTTGCAACTTCACTTCTTTTCGCATATGTCTCTAGCCCTGGTGACTTTTGTCGGTTGTTAGAGGTGAAGTCCTAGTGGTAGGTTTCTCTTTCTTCCCCTAGTATCCTACTACACCATCCACATTTATAGCCTAGCATCAAGGTTTGACGAGGTACCATCCCCAGATAAGCACCTCCCATTGAACTCAAATTGAGTTTTCATTATCTTTCCAATTTAACTTTGCACTTTCAATATATGCACAAGATCGCTCCTTTCTTTCCTTACTTTACTCAAATGTCAGACTTAAGATAACCGAACAAATGAAATAAAATCAAACCTTGCTTGTTCAAATAATGTCTTCTCATGATGGACTCTATGAGTTTTTCTCCTGCATTCCCATTTCTTCCTTGCCCTCAATCAGCAAATCTACAATCTTCTAGAAGTCTGGTTCTTTCACCAGTTTCTTGAACTTCGAACCATTCTTCCTCTCGTTCAGATGGTAGGTTTGGTCTATTTGCTCCCTGTTAAACAATATCCATTTGCCTCTGACATATACTGTGTTTTCCTTCATTCCCACCTTATTGGCATAAAATTCTTTTACTACATCTACAAATCCTAGAGCCTTGTGCTCACAGAAAAGATGCCATCCTCTTTTCTCAATGGATTCTTGGAAGGGCGAAACCAACTTGCTGAAGCCTTTTTCGCCAATGAAATCTCTGTGCTGCAATTTATCCCTCCAGGCGAAATAGGCCAACTTTGAGACCCAATCACTTGCTTTTCCCTCATTTTGCTTAGTTCCTACTTCTTCAGTTCCTCTCCTCCTCTTTTTGGTTTCTTCTAATGGTTTCTTAGTCTCTGCTCTAGCTTCTTCAGCTATTTCTCTTTCATGTCCTATTTCTGCTTGAGTCACTTGAACTGTTTCTTCCTCCTTCTCGATATACTCTTCCATCATTTTGTTTAGATTAGGAACCAGGGGCGAGGGCTCAGACATGGTTAGAAGAAGGTCTTTTTTTTTTTTTTTTTGGGATATAGGGTTTTCGAAAGGAGATAAAGAGATTTGGTGAAGAAAACTGAGTGGGTTGATGGTTTATGAGGCAAGTGGCTTTTCAAGTTTCAAAATTTATATATTTATTGGCCAAATGTTTGTTGTGCCTTCATTAAAGATCGTGACAAAACTAACCTAGGGTTTGTTCTCTTTTTAATTTTATGTTGCGCATATAAAAAATAATAAGTTGCAGATATTTTTTGAAATCAATTAAAACTAGGGTCATCTCTTTTGTTGCGCACGGTATAAAAATGTTGCAACATAAAAATGCGATGTTTGGCGCACTTATGTCCCAACAGCAGAAAAATTTTTTGCACAAACACCCTATTACACATTCATTTACACATTTCTTCACAGCCACAATATCGCCCAGTTAACTTGTCGCGACAGAGAAAAATTGTCACTTAGAAATATGTGCAACATGACATGGATCGCTTCAACTAACATATCGCTATTACAAAACATTGTGTTGCGACATAATTTCCTGAGACTTCTAAAAGACTAACCCAGTCTTTGTCGCGACAATAAGAAACAATGTTGAACCAGTGTTTTAGTAATACTGTCGTGACAAATAAAAATATGTCGCGACAATGAAAAAAATTTCTCAGAGTTATATAATTCACATTTTTCAATCAAGTAACATTCAAAGCACTGTGCATTCATTCATACCAATAAGAACATACTTGTGGAAACACATCTAATCATCAAAGAACCTCAATTCAAGTATGAACAATCACATTTCATTTCTTCACTCAATATGATTCAACAGGATGATATTCAGAGTATTCAAATAACGAGAACAACAAAGCTACTATTAATTTTATGTTCTAAATAAAATTACATTCCCCCAAAATTCAACTATGCATTATCATTAAAGAAAAAGTGAGGGAAATGCACTACTCCTCTCAAAGATTCTCGCATAATTAGTTTGAAAGAGTGTAAGCCAATAAATCACTTCTAATTCAGCTTCAATGTCCTTGAAAAATCAGCAAAAACAACAAATAAAAATTTAAACAAAATTAAAACTAAACTTCAAACACACAAAATTTAACCAGAATAAGCTAGCTATGAAAATGAAAATTTGTTTGGGTTGCCTCTCAAGAAGCTGCTTAGTTTAATGGGTTCGTGGAAGCTCAGAAAATTTGCATTCCTGACATAAACCACTGAGCCGCTAAATTCGCCTCACAAATCTAGTGACCCGTAAAATTTCGTCACTCGGTGAGACGCTAGGAATATTTACCATTTTCTAGACGATAAGCCGCTGCGATTTTCGCGCATTTAGATTTCTTACAAAATCTCTGTCGTGGTTGGCTTTTGATTGGTTCATTTATACAAAGTGAATCGAAAAGAAATAAAAATTTTCGTGACGTAAAATGGACCCTTAACAAGAAATCGTTTATCCAAATAATAATAATAATAATTAAAGAAAAGGATAAAAACTAAACTACAAAGCAAGGGATTTGACGAGGAGAGAGGGAGATTTGTTTTAATTTTATTTTTCTTCTTTTCGTTTCTTTCTTAGATTTATGAAAATCAGATCATAGATTTTTATCGGTTGTATATATAAAAGCTTGGTCTACGCAACGAGAGTCACGCAGAGGTACCAAAAAGCTAGCATTTCTCACACACTCAAGATGCAGGAATTTTCCTATTTGTGTTATTTCGAGCCTAAATGCTATGTAATGACTCGAAATTTTTCAGAGGTCAGAAAGGTCAGAAACTCAGCCCAAATTTCGACCGAAGCTTAGAATTTTTTGTGACTGTTCAACAATGCTGAATTGGGACTGGCTTTTGTGGACAAGCCGATTGAAATTTCAAGATTGTAGTCTGACAGGGTCAGAGACAATTTTCGAAATGTTTTCGGGTGTTTTTAGACTCTACGGAAAGTCCCTACCAAAAGTCACAAAAACATATAGTTTTTATGGGGCATTTAATGTAGGGACATTTTGGTCAATTTCATATTTTATTATCTACGCCCCATCTAACGGACCAAGACGTAAAGTTTTCATAATCAAGTTCGTTCGATATAATACTTTAAAGTTCCCCGCAGACAAGCTGGCTAAAAACTCAATTTTGGTGGCATTGCACTTTGTATGGATCAGGCGATTTTCTGAGCATCCTCGACGAATCTAGAGAACTTGACAAGATTTTGAAAGAAATTAGAATGAGAAAAAGGTGAGTACTCAAAACTCTTTCTTCTAAAACGAAAGTGTTTAAATTACAAGTTTGTAAAGTGATTTGAAAATATAAATTTGTAGCATTTTTTACCTCCACTTGTTATACTCAAATAGAAAAGTTCGATTTCGTATTTAAGAAACACTCACCGGTTTAGCAAAACTCAGATGACACAAAAATTTCGCTTCCTAAGATAAGGTTTGACAGTATGGCAAGGTTATGGGTTATTATGACTAACTATATTGCCCGGCTCAAGAATCGGGGGCTAGATCTGGCAAGATATATTTATATAAATGAATATCGCACATTCGGTATATAGTTAGCGCATCACTTAGTACATAGATGAGGTGTCGGTTCCGAGGTTCCATCAACGGTATTTTTGGTTCCGAGGTTCCATTATGTTTATAGATTCACTGTATTCATTTAATTATATTGCATTTTGCAGAATGGTTCGGTGTCCACTACCGGCGCCAGTTCCTGTGTTCCGTGGCATCACGTCTGTGGTATTTCGTAATGGGTCATAAAGTAAGGTAATTTCGATTTCCAAGATAGCACTTTCAGATATTAACCACCACCGAAACAAATTTTTTATAGCAACGTAAAATAGTTTTCAAAATAAAGCCAAAGAAAGAGAAATAGTTTTCGTAATGCTGTAACAAAGATAAATAGTTTTCAAGACATTTAAATGGTTTTCATAGCAAAAACTCAGTTTTCTCATAAACAGTTTTACAACCATTTATGTACATATTTTCATATTGGGAGGTACATACAGCAGACAACAACATTTAGAACTTATAATACTCACTAAGCCCGTTTGGCTCACGCTTTATGTTTTTAACAATTTTAGGTAGGTCGGTTTAAAGACCTTTTCGTGATTCTACCCTGTGACGTCTGGTCGTGATTATATAAGATAAGGTGTAAAGGTAAAGTAGTAAAAGCTAAAATGACATTTTGTATATGTAAATATCTTTTTGTAGAGGCACAAGGTTTTGAGAAAACAGGTTATGTATGAAATTCAGGTTTGGATCGATCCTTATCTTATATTATGACGAGGACCGCAGGTCCTGTATGGTCAGAGTCTGGATTTCGGGAAAACATTGGGAGTGTATTTTTTTATACAAAAGATTTTGTTATTGGTCACCACCGTAAGGCCATATGTCATTTGATTTTGTTAAATCAAAAGATATGATTTGATATTAAAGTGAAAATTTTTATAAACTCCACGCTTTCCAAAGACATCGCTTTAATCTGCTTAAGCCATGGTAACTCGGCTGCCGAGCCGGTTTGGCCTGAGGTTACCGTGGAGTTCCATGATTCCTTGTCACTAGGAAGGGGGTATATCAAGTTGGTATCAGAGCAGTTTTAGGCGATAGTTCGCCTGTTTTTCGCGCGTTTTCTATAGTATTTCCTATAGAATTGTTTTTTTATAATGATTTTCCTATTGCAACCTACATTGTTTTGCTAATCCTTGCATGCATCAAATATTAAAAAGTGTCACTAAATCTTTTAACCTTGAAATTCACAAGATTATGTCCTCGACGAGGTCGAGAGGTCGACGACTTCCGCACCGGAGGCACCACCAGAGAGATATGTCGAGCACACCCCTAGGATCTAGATGCTTCAATGAAATCAACCCCTGCCAGAATCCATCGAGGCCGCTGCACCTGTGGCTGCATTCCTCACGATAGATCGAAGTTATACGACAGCCACAGCCAGCCCACCCGTCAGGCACGGGAGCCTCTAGAAGAGCAGAGGGGCATGATAGAATGCGCTCTAAAATTAGGGGCGCAACCCTATGATGGCACCGAGACCCAAGAGGCACAGACGACTGGGCCAGACAGGTTAGTGAAATTTATGTAATGACGGGTGTTCAGATGAGCGTAAAGTCCTCTTTCGTGGTTCTGATGGCACTGTGGCCAATGACCTGTGGAGGCCATTAAGAGGAGACACTCTACAAGAGCTCACTAACCAGCCCGATACATTTATAGACGTATTTCACCCGTAGTTATCAGATGCAAAAATAGAAGAATTCCTTAGTTAGAGCATGATCCCCGATAGTGACGTATCATGAGCAGAGGTTTAACTCGTGAAATTGGTGCCTGGTGATAAGGAAAGAAAATGAGGAACATAAGTGTGGCACTATGGCCTGCCGAACATCAAAATTAAAGTCTATCTAAAGATGCAGACCAAAATAACTCGAGAGCCGGTTGAGGTCGCACTAAGGGTAGAGCGACGTCAGCTCGAACTCAGGCGGTCGACAATGCAGCAGGGCTCCCAAAGACTAGTCACCACACCGCTAGTCTAGTAGAAAGAAAGGAAAGAAGGACCTACTATAGAGACTTAAGACAAGTGATAAAGATCTAGCGGTGGATCTGCCCATCACCGGGCAGCTCTAAGAGGTGGTGTGCAGATCTTCGTGATCATCTTTTCCATTGTGCCCTACATGTCGAGGAGGCATCTCTAGAGCCAAGCAGGATGAACATGACAGGATGTTTCCATTACGGGCAGAAGGTCACTTTATCCGAGACTGTCCACAAGCAGAGTCGTAGAGACGTCTCGAGGTAGGTACACAGATCTACCCTGTGCACCACATCCAAATAGGGTCAGAAGGTTCACAGAGGTAGCAAGTACAAAGACTCGTAGAGGTCGCTAGGCGCAGTGAGGCGTGAGGCAAGACTCTATCAAGCCGATTCGTAGTGGTACTGTATCACGTGTTTCTGGGTATTTTTACAAATAAGAATAGAGGCAGATGCATCATTAAACGTTATTATCGGGTATGATTTCGCCTCATCGATCATGATGCATATATATTGGGTGGAAACTCAAGAGTTTACCCATTCATTTATTTCATGAATTAATTCACTGAGAGGCACCTACAGAGTCTCCACCTATAGATGGTCAGATATGGTTTCGCACCCAATGGGGATACTATGATATCCAAGGATAGTTCCAGAAAGGACAGGATCTGCATTGCTGATTTTCCCAAATGCACTTGATAGAAGCAGTATCCATGATTTAGATATAGTCTGGTATGGATCAGTTGACCCAAGATGTGAGCCACCTGGATCATATAAGAAAGAAGGCAGATCGTTCGACTGAGAACTAAAGGTGATATTTCGGGGAACGAAGAGAGATCTGCCCAGTCTCACACGTGCCATGACCGCCAGAAAATGCTTCCAAAGGTTGCCGTGGTTATTTAAGAACATTTGTGAAAGGGATAGGAGACAAGAGGACTGATGGAATATTGATCCTCATAGTTAAAGAGTTTCCAGATGTCTTTTCCAGATGATATTTTATTTACCTGATAGAAAGGCAATTGAGCTCATATTGAACTCATTCCAGTGGACCAGTGCCAATATCCATTCCTCCACACTGACAAGAGAGTCGGGAAAGGGAACAAGGCACAATTGAGGAATTTCAAGCAAGGGCTTCATCCAACTTAAGACTCACTGGAAATCAGCCTTCTCATAAGAAAGATGGAAGCTTACTTGTCAGGTATGTGACTATGTATCAAATGATCTATGATAATACTAATCAAGATCCGCTTCTCCTATAGATGAGCTATTTGACCACCCTATGGATTCTGTATATTCAAGATTGACCAAGGCTGGGCTATCACCATTGAGGTTCGAGAGAATGGTGTTTCTAAGACTGCTTTAGACGAGATACTACTACCATGGTGTCTTAGTGATGCTATCTCGATTAACTACTCGCCCCAACCATGCTCATGGATTTGATGAACAGGGTATTCAGTCCGTATTTAGATAAGTTTGTGATCATATTCATTGATGACATTCTAGTGTACTCAGGCAATCCAGAGGAACATGCAGAGCATCTTCGGACAGTATTGCAAATTCTTAGAGAGCGTCAGTTATACGCTAAGTTTAGTAAGTGCCAGTTTTGGTTGGACAAAGTAGCTTTCTTGGGTCATGTCATTTCGCAGTAAGGTACAGCGTGGATCCTCGTAAGATCGGGGTTATGAACTGGAAGCCGCCCACAAATGTTTCTGAAGTCCGTAGTTTCCTTGGATTGGCAGGTTATTACAGGAAATTTGTTGAGGGATTTTCGAAGATAGCAACCCCATTGATGAATCTATTGAAAAAGGATCAGAAATTCGAGTGGTCAGATACCTGCCAACATAGTTTTGAGGAGTCGAGGTGTAGATTAACGATACCCAAAGGTTAGCACTACCTTCGTGAAAGCGACTGTTATGTGGTATACGTTGATGCTTCCTGCACAAGGGTTAGGTGTTTTGATGCGTAATGGTAGAGTGATAGCTTATGCTTCCATTCGCTTAAAGAAGCACGAGCAGTAACTACCCGACCCATGACGAACTAGCAGCAGTGGTTTTCGCTCTAAAGATCTGGAGACATTATCTATACGGTGTTCCCTGTCAGATATTCACCGATCATAAGAGCCTGCAATATATCTTTACTCAAAAAGAGCTTAACTTAAGGCAGCGCCGGTGGTTGGAGTTGATTAAGGATTATGATTGCACGATAGAGTACCATCCCGGGGAAGCCACCGAGCGGCCAATGCCTTAAGCCGGAAACCGTAGGGTTCCTATGCTTATCTCGCAGACAAGATATTCCCATTGTTGATAGAGTTGAGATCTGGGAGTTCAACAGACGTAGCTGATACGTGGACACCGTTGGCATCATTTTAAGGTTTGTCCTCTTCTGTGGATCAGATCACAGCGCGTCGGCGCATTTGCAGGACGATTGCCGAGGGCGAGATCAGGCGGTAGAAACCGTAGTTCCGCATCGTAGACGATGCATGCAATATAGAGGGAGTCGAATGTGTGTATCTGAAATAGGTGAACTAAAAGGGAAATCATGGAAGAGGCTCACTCTTCAAGATATGCCATGCACCGTAGCACCAAGATGTATCATACCCGAGGGAGCATTATTGGGCGGAAGCGGCATGAAAAAGGAAATTGCAGATTTTCGTGATTCAGATGCTTTCTTAACCTGTCGCCAGGTAAAGGCATAGCACCGTGGCTCAAGCAGAAGATACAGCCCTCCGATTCCTGTACATGGAAGTGGGATAAGATTGATCGTGGGTTTTGTTACTGAAGCCTCGAGAACTCGAAGACAATGATGCCATGTGGGTGATAGTGGATAGACTAACGAACCATGCATTTTCTCCCGCTTAGCAATGACGACTCGTTAGACAAGTCGACCAATTATATGTGGAGGAGATAGTTAGATTACATGGTTTCTATATTCGATAGTCTCGCACTCAAGACCCCCGCATTTCTCCCACATCCGTATTTTGGTCTAGTTTACAAGATGCCATGGGGACTCGACAGACCCTGAAGACAACTTTTCCATCCTGATCGATGGTCACTGTGAGATGTAACTATTTAGATGCTAGAGGATATGCTTAGAGCATGTGTGATAGAGTTTAAGGGAAGCTAGGATACGCATTTATCTCTGATGGAGTTCGCCTACAACAACAATTATCAATCCAGCATAGGCATGGCTCCATTTGAAGCATTGTATGGCCGGAAGTGTCGTACTCCCGTATGCTGGGATGAAGTAGGAGCAGAGGAGACCTCCGATAGCCCGTAGTTAGTACATATTACCTAGATAAGATTCGCATTGTCCGAGACGTACTAAGATAGCCATGATGTGACAAAAGTTATGTGGACAACCGTAGGATCTACAATTTACTGTGGGCGACTGTGGTCTTCTCAAAGTTTCCTTGAAAGGTGTCCTAGATTTGGAAGACGCGAAGTCGAGGCCCCGATACATAAAATATATGAGATTATTGCCACAGAGGGACCAAAGAGGCATATAGATTAGACCTTCCCTCCGTAGTTGTCTAAGGTTCATAATAAAAGCCATGTAATTACGTTCAAGAAGTACATTCCAGATCCCTCCCATGTACTCAGAGATCAACCAATAGAACTAAAGGATAATTTGACCTATAAGGAGCAGCCAATGCAGATAGTAGATCGCAGAGAGCAGATTTTGCGGAATAAGGTCATTCCTTTAGTCAAAGTTTTATGGGGGAATCATGGGATTAAGGAGGCTACGTGGGAGTCGAGTTCGTGATACAAATTAACATCCTCGCTGTTTTAAGATTAAGGTATCCTCTTACGTTTGTTTTGTTCATTTCGAGGACGAAATGTTCTAAAGGAGGGAGGATTTGTAACGCCCGTCCCGAGAGGGTGTACGGTATGTGTAACCGTATGTGCACCAAGGGCTTCTTTAATTATTTTAGTGCCATAATAGAATTTTTGAAAGTTGTTTTAAGGGTGAAATTATAAAGTTTTCAAAGAATTGTGACACTTTTGCAATTAAGGAAAGTGGAGGGGTGAAATTCCAATTATGAAATTTTAAAAGGATAATAATAATAAATTACCATAATGGTTCAGTAAACTCTGGGAAATTTCTAGATCTCTGGATGACCTAAACGGACTGAAACGTTAAATTCGTCCCATTTAAATCTAGTGACTTAGAAAATTTCATTGAATAGACAATGTAATATTTTACGATTTTTCCGATGATAAGTCGCCTGGGGACTTCATGATGAGATTTTTACAAAATCTCTCATGTGGGTCGAAGTGGTTTTCTGATTTAAGTTCATTTATAATAAAGTGAACTGAAAAGAAATAAAAATTTTCGGGACAGAAATAAACCCGAATGGGGCAATAGAAATCGTTTATCCAAATAATAAAATAATAATTAAAGAAAAAGAAAAAAAAAAGGATAAAAATCCAAAAAAGGGGACGGACAGTGCGTGATGGAGGGAGAGAGAGATTTGTTTTAATTTTATTTTTCTTCGCTTTCTTCGTATTTAAGCAAAATTGATCGTAGATTTTGTCTGAGCGTAAGGCAAAGCTGATCTATCACACAAAGCAGCTACGCTGCAGGTACTAAAAACTTAGCATTTCGTCACACTTCAAGAGGTAGAAAATTTTCCTATTTGTGTTATTTCGAGCCTAAATGCTATATAATGACTTGAAATTTTCTTAGAGGCCGTGAAAGGTCAGAACTTCGCCTCCAAAATTTGGGATCAGTTTAGAATTTTTTGGTAATCGTGTTCTGGACAATGCTGAATTTTAATCTGTTGACGCTTCGATTGAAATTTTTAAGATTGTAGTCGGATAGGCTCGACATACTTTCGTAATGTTTTGGTGTTTTTGGGGACTCTATGGAAAGTCCCTTCGCCAAAATGGCTTAAAACATATAGTTTTTATGGGCATTTAAATGTGTAGGACATTTTAGTCAATTTCACATCATATTATCATGTCCATTTAATGGAGCTAGCACGTAAAGTTTTGTTAGAATCGGTTCGCTCGATATAGTCGCTTGAAAGCCCTTCCGTATGTTTTATGGTTAAACGCCAACCGGCGGCGCATTTTCGCATTTCGTATGGATTTCGTAGACGATTCGGAAAGATCTCTGACGAATCTGTGAGTGTTTGACAAGATTCGAAAGGTCGAGAGAAAAATGTTAATTACTCAAAATCCTTTTCTAAAGCGAAAGTGTTTAAATTACAAGTTTGTAAAGTGCTTTAAAAATATAAATTTATAAAGCTTTTGCTTACCTCCCACTTGTTATACTCAACGAAGAAGACAGATTCAGTGTTGAAATAGTTTGGCTTTAATAGCTAAACCTGGGCGTACTGGCTGGTTCGGTCATGTATTTACCGGTTGTGTATAGCGAGGTTTTGAGATATTATGACTAACTATATTGCACGGTCGGCCCGATTGGGGGTTAGATCTAGTATATATTTATATAGTGAGTCGCCTCTGCATTGAGTATACCGTTGTGTGGCCGACTTAGTACATGGCGATGGTGTTGGTTCGGGGTTTCCATCACCAGGGCATTTTGATTCCAGGGTTCCATTATGTTTTTATAGAGATCATTTGTGTTCACGGACCATATTAGGCGGGTAGTGTTGGGGAGTTCCCTGCAGTGCCGAGGTTCAGGTTCAGGCATCACGTCTGTTTATTTCGGAAATAGGCCGCAGTGGTTGGTATGATTTCGGTGCCGCGCTGATATAACCACCAGCAGCTTGATTTTGTGGCGAAATAGTTTTACGAGCGATTTTCGGCGGCGAAATAGTTTTCATACGATTTTTCGAAATGGTTTCATAAGCAGCTTCGATTTTCGTAACGATTTACAACCATTTACGTACAAATTTTCATATTGGAAGTACATACAGCAGACAACAACATTTTAGAACTTATAATACTCGTGAGCCCGTTTGGCTCTGATTTTCTATTTTAAATAATTTTTAGGTGTAGGTCTTTGGCGAAAGACCTTTAAAGTTCTCGGTCCTAGATCTTTGTTGTGATTATATATAAGATAAGGTGTAAAGTAAAAGTAGTAAAGTTAAAATGTGACATTTTGTATATGTAATATCTTTTGTAAAAATATGCATGCATGGTTTTTAAGAAAAGCAGGTTGCGATGAAATTATGTTGGATTGATCTTATCTTATATTTTGATGAGGACCGGAGAGTCTGTATGATTATAATTGGATTTTGGGAAAACATTGGAAGTGTTTTTTTTATACGAGTGATTTTTGTATTTTGGGCTTGACAGTGCGTCGTTATCTTTGCGGTTTTCGTTAAATCTAAAGGTATGATTTTGATAGAAAAGTGAAAATTTTTATAACCCACATTTTCCAAAGACAGTTTCATCAGTTTTAACGGCTTAGCTTCATGGTAACTTGTCAATCGAGCGAGCTTGGCCGGGAGGTTACTGTGGAGTTGTCGGTAGATTCCCTGTCACTAGGAAGGGGGTTTGTCATAATGTCTCTAACAAGACATTTGCTGCATAATGTTTTCTTTTTAGCAAAATTCTCCCCTCTCTTCAAATCTGGATCAATCTTCATTTATGCTTCTTCCAAGGTAATGCTTCAATATCTTACCATTCACTTTAAATTCACATACAAAATCAGTTTTCGGTGTCATTGCTTCAAAGGGTGTACTTGCTATGCATGTAGGACCACTCCATCGAAACAGGGTTTTGGAAAGCTTGACTTGAGCTTGGGGTGGCATAATAGGACTTGTTCTCCTGCTTTGAATTGATTCCTCAAAATCTTCTAAGCATGCCACTTCTTTGTTTATCTTTGCCAGTTCTTGTGTTATCAGGCTTCATTCCCTCGACTCTTCAAATTCATTCATTTAGGTAATCTTTCTTCTTTAGCGGCAGTCAAAATTCATTTTCTTGATGGCCCATTTTTGTGTTCTAGTTCTAGAGATGACGAGTTTTCAAATACAATTTTGTATGGGGACGAACCAGATGAGTTTATGGCGAGATCTATAAACCCACAATGCGTCATCTGGCTGGACGATTCTTTTTACCTTTCGTAATTTTATTTTCGCCGTTTCTTTATCTCCTTGTTGAAATTATACTTGCCCATTTGGTGAGGGTGATAAGTCGATCATTACATGTCGATTCCATATTTGCTCTTAACGAGTTTACCGCTTTAATTTTAGTCAAACATCTTCATCTTCAATAAATTATTCCGATTAACCGATATCCTTAAATGTTCCAACATTTCAAACTAATGAACCATGTTTGCATCATTCCGAATGAATCGTGCTACCAACGATCATAATCCACCTTTGAAGATACATGATTAATAGTGATGAAAAGGTTCTATGAAATCTATTCCTCACATATAAAAAATTTGCACCACTAAGATTCCTTGTAGGGATATTTCATTTCTTCTGCTTATGTTGCCCATTCTGGTATTTATCTGTGTTTCACCATTCAAAATAGTTTTTTGAATGGTGGTGGCAAACCGTTTAGGAAATTTTATGATATTCTATCTCTACTAAATATATCACATAGACGTTGACATTTATAATAATTTCTTTTGATTCTGTTGTATTTTGTCACGTGAAAATCATATATGTCTTAGAAAAAGTAGTGGATCATCCCGAATGAAATTTGCTATGAGTTCTCAACTTTCTTTTCGGTTAGGCTCTTCGGGTATTCATATGGTATAATTCATAGCTAGTAATTCTAATAACCAGGCTGCAGGTGTTTGATGATAACATAAGCAGTATACATCAGGAAATTTTTTGCTGTTCTTTCTTTTTCTTCTTGAGTGGTTTTTCAGTCTAGAATAAGTGATCAAGCTATCACATTATCCGCTACCAGTCTTAATGTTTTTAATTTCTAGATCAAACTCTTGCAACAATAACACCCATTTGATCAGTCTTGGTTTGACATCTTTCTTTGCCATTAGATATCTAATTTCAGCATGATCAGTGTGTATTATAATATGGGACCCCACTATATAAAGCTTGAATTTTCGTACAATTACCATTACCCGACATCTCTTTTTCGATTGTAAGTAGTTCTGCGTACCTGAACAGTTTCTTTGGCATGATATGGACATGATCTGTTCTCATTTAACAACCGACTGAAATCTCATTACAAAGTTATTATCATATTCGATACTATCCCAAACCAGTTGTTACTATAGTGGGCTTATAACGAACTCTGGATTGTTCATTCAATAGCTTTATCATTCATCAAATAAACATCTTTCTGATACCAGTGATACAGAAATTTTGAGAAGTCTTTATGATATTGTAAAACCGAGCTTTCTCTGAAACTGCCCTCCCTTTACCGGCCGTTCGCCAGATGGCGGGAGGAGTTTTATGATGACTTTTGTGAATCATAATCGAATCCGAAATTTTGTACAGACAACACCTCTGGCACTGTAAATGACAATTTTCTCAATTTAAAGCCTGATGTGTCTTGACTTTTGAAATCGCGACTTAGAAATTTTAGGTTATTTCTAAAGCTGGATCCTGCTCACTGAGGAATAATCAGCGAACCTTAACCTCTTACCGATGCATTTGAACATCTTGTCTTTGAAGATGGCAAAGATATAATCAAAATGACATCCTTCTGAAAGCAAAAATGTCATAGGGACATGTAAATGTAGTTTTCTCCTGATCCTCAAGGGCTATAGCAATCTGGTTATAACCAGAATATCCATCAAGAAAATAGTAATGGGGTTGTCCTACTAACCTGTCTAGCATTTGGTTAATGAAAGGTAGAGGATAATGATCCTTTCTAGTAGCAATGTTCGGTTTCATGATGTACAAACTCCATGAGTTTATGAGGAATCAATTCACATTTCTTCTCATTTTAGATCACGTTGAATCCACCCTTCTTAGAACCACATGGTGATCTGGGGAAGCATACGGTGCATAGATGAAGCACGCATTATTGTTTCAATACTTCTTTTAAAATAACTTCTTTCATTCTTGAATTGGCCCTTCTTTGATGTTCAATATAAGTCTTTATTTATCTCTTAAAGGATCTTATCAAATGCGAGATGGAATAATTGGTTCCTTTTAAATCTTCAGCAAGACTGAGACGATTGCTTCTTTGTGTTTGAGAGTTCAAGCGGTTCACGATCTTGAGGGCTTAGTCGATCTGGTGAAATAATATGGGTTGCTTTTTTTGGTTATAAGAAGCATACTTTAAATAGGCTGGGTAATTATTCAAGGTTAGCCAGCAAAACTTGTTATGTTTCTTACGCATACATTCGTACTACGTTGTTCTATTTTGTTTTCTATAACAGTCTTGTCTTTTGATTCAAATTGGAGTTTGAAATTAACATCAAGATCTTTGGAAATTAATCTCTTTTCATTCATTGAACTCTAAATGCACAATGTTTATTAGTTAGGCGATACGGTACTTTTGTTTCCTCTGATCTTACAATCAATAGTGTCAAAATATGGTTGTTTAGAATTGTGCGTTGAGGTGAAGTGCAACGCCTTATCTCAACCCTTAGAGTACTTCCCTTTCTTCACATATATCAAGAAGTTGCTCTTGTGTGAGGAAGGCCTTCTTTAATGTGATGAGACTTGTTTGTCTTCTTTTATATCAATAACCACAAAGTCCACTAGAAAAATGAATTTTTCCACTTTGATAAGCACATCTTGAGGGTACCACAAGGACTGAGCTAAGGTTAAATGCATCTGAGGGTCATGACTTTGGGAGTAAGCTCTGAGCTTAGTCTCTTGACTACGGATAAAGGGCATGAGTTGATCTTGCTCTAGAATCACACATTGCTTTTCCCATCTCAGAATTCCCTATAAATGAAGATAATTGATTTGTATTGGATCTGTTTCTGTTAAAAACCATCTGGATCTTGCATTAGGTTAACATTAAGCTCCTCTCTCTTTGTGATTTTTATTTTTTGCTCAAATCATCCTTCATGTTTAATATTGAGCATTACCAAAGTCATTATAAAACAAATCTTAACCTCTATTTCTTGACACTGTTGAATTAAATTATTGGCACTAACCAACTATCTGTGAGCCTTTGAGATGGTTGTTTTTAAAGCTTGAACCTCTTCTTATTTATTGATCCTCTCTTGGGTTTAACAAACACTTCGCTGCATTTTGTTGATCCTCTTTATTTACCCGACCAAACATGTGGTAATTCTCAATTTCTTCTTTCATAACTAACTAGCATTCTATCTTCTTGACTAAGGTTACAACCTTCGTCCTTTTGGATTCTTATGTCGCGGAAGGCATCTTGGATTACGGATCTTTAACTAGATGGTTACCTAAACTATTATCAATTCTGAGAAAGGCGTTCGTCATTCAAACGGCTTGATGTGTCTGTTGTATATACGATGATAACCATCAACTATGAATCATTGTTGTACATATTGTTTTCTCCCGAGATCAACCTCCATTCTTCAAGGTTGAGATCTCGCCCATGCTAATTTATCTGACACCATACCTGTTGTTTGTTGTTTGTTGAGACCGGGTGAGACATGATGTTGTTGAAAATTTTGCCTAGGTCTTTTACCTTATTGTGCTCCTTCTCCATATGAGAAATTCTCATGGTTCATGAGTGTTGGTGAGTAATGAGTTGGCAAGTTGAGGTTGGGCTTAAAATTGTAACTTCTATTAGCATTGAGATACTATGCCTCCTTAACTTGATAGGGACCCTCATGGGTTAGTCCCTCTTAAACACTATTCCTCTTCTCATTTTCATCAACTGTTCCCACTTCATTTGCTGAGTGCATTATTCTCTCATGATTCCCCATTTTGCTCATCAATGCATATAATTTTGCTTATATGGAAGTCATTTTGTTAAGCTCTATCAAACCACTTCCCTTCAGTCTGCTGCTGCTCAGTCTCAGATGAAGCTTTATAATTGCATTTGGCAAGATCTTCTATCAATTGCCTTGCCTCTTTAGCACTTTTTCTTTTGAAAGCTCCACAACAGGCTGCATCAATTATACCTTTGGAGGTATTATTCATAGCATGATAAAAAATATCCATATGAGTGGTCAAATCTATTCCATGCATTGGGCATATTTTCATTAATCTTTTGTATCTTTTCCATGCATTATAGAGACTTTCATCCTCCTGGTACTATAATTTCCCCCTCCCCTCCCCACCCTTTTTAGAAGTGAGGGCAGGAGGGAAGAATTTGCTTATGTAAGCCTCCACCAACTCTTCCCAGTTGTTCACTGATCCAACAAGTAGTGACTCAAACCAAGTTATTGCCACATCTCTTGGTAGTAGAGCTTGGTTGCCGGGCAATCACTTATGAGTCGGCTCGTTTAACCCATTCTTTTAGCCATCCTGTAGATCCTCATGTGCTCATTGGGTCTTCACTAGGATGCCTAGTAAATTGGTGTTGCTACCTGCGTATGAGTAAGAGTTGGCTTGGTTCAAATTGTTGCTTCTGCTTGAGTTGTCTCACAGCAGAGTATTCATCTTGAATAATTGGCCTCCAAAAGTCCTCTATAGTCATTTGCCTCTGAGGTCTCTCTGCTTCCGTTTCTTTTGGAATTGGTTGCATTCTTTTTCTCTGATTTGTCATAGCTTTTGATTCAACACTTTTAGCCTTTCTCAAATTCCTCAATGTTCTTTCCAGTTCTATATCTAAAGGCAGCAGGTCTGCTTCTGGTTTTCTATGCATGTAAATCTTCTTGAAATAAAAACACACTGAGATCACATTAAATCTGTGGAAAACAGCTATGTCAATCTAAGCTCATAAAATATTTTCAGTAGCTTATTCAGCTATTGCTGTTAAAAACTATTTTTTTGATTTTTTGAAATTTATGATAAAATAAATAAAAATGTCCAAATTAGCAATTCTCTCTTTGGTTAGAATATTGATATTTAAATTCATCTTTATCAATCCTCGGCAACGGCGCCATAAACTTGATGAGTACTTTTTTTTTTTGTACATAGACCAAAATATGAAGATCACCCAAATTCTCAACACTACCACCAAGAACTACATCAGTCCCCGATAACAACTTAAAAAACTTGTTGATTAAAGTTGATAAAACTTTGTGCTTAGCCCTTCTTGTGAGAGGGATCCATTAAAAATTGATTTTGGTCTAAATCACTGCAAGTGCACAGGTCATTCAAGTAATAAAAATGGATTTAAGTCCAGTTATCGTTCTCGGGAGGATTGATGAAAAATCTAAACGTCAATTACCTCATCTACTCAAGATCCTTGCTATTTGAACTCCAAATTTAAAAGTGGTTTGGATTTAAACTAAAAATAAAAAATAAAAAATAAATAAAACTCTACAATTATATATAAAGAATTTTAAAATAATTGGATTGGCAAGTTCATTGGATAAGTAACACTGGGATTAAGTTCAATGTATAATTATTAATTTCTGTATCATTTTATAACATTCGTTCAGTCATGAGTTTGAAATATGAACTTGTCAAAGATGCAAAATAGTATAACTTAGATTTCTCCACACACCATATATTTCACTAATTAGAGATCCATATTCCTTTTGGATATATGAGTCTAATCAATTACTTGTAGAATATAATCCTCTTTCTAAAATCTGGGCATTTTTCATTCTCAGTACTTCATACCCTTTTCTTAGGACGAAAGACTTCTTGCCCCTATAGACAAGATAATGCAAGCCTTCCCCAATTTAATTGGTATCTTATCAATCGAATTTGACAAAATTCTCTATCTCCTTGATTAGATCTCAGCTAACACATGATCAAGACCCTTTCATCAGAAAGAAGAGAAACCTTTGATAAACTAAATTGATATATCGTCTGACTAATCCTCACACCATGAGTAAATCAGTGATTTATCGAAGTAGTTCTTCAAAGTTCATTAGTTCCATAATATTAGTCTAACATACCCCTAGTAAGCGCTCACATACTCTGAGAATCTTAATACATCACTCGAGGGCTTTTGGAAATCGAGAGACAGATACATTCATTTTCTAGGTACACACTACTAATATTCTGAACAAATAATTTCAAGAACAATATTAATTAAATAAACTCAAGATTTCAAACTATGACATTCTTTCCAATTGAGCAAAAAACAATAATTAACATCGATCCAATCCCAGAGGGAGCTCAATCTTTCAAAACTGGACTACAATAAACAATGACTAACTGATAAGGTAAATGTGGACCCTACTCGATCCACAGGTTGGCGCGACTCGCTATTAATAGAAAAAGTGAGTTGATTTTCGAGCTTTGGAAAATTCATCCCCATTGAGGAATAGTTTTGTTTGGAGTCGCCACTTACTTTTTATTTTTATTTTTTTTAAAATGGGGAAAATGAAGAATAAAACATGACTCTGATCAAGTAGATCAAAGAATTCGATTTCTGACGTGAGATGAACACCTGTGGGACGCATGCGTTCAACACGATGATCTCTGCATGTCGTTAGTGCGAGTCGATGAGAAGACGAGTGATCGCTCGGGTAGTCGTTGAATATCAGCCACTCAATATCTGCGTGATGGTGATGCGAGCAAATATAAAGTCCGCGCATAAATCATAAATTATACATTCGATGATTAGATCTTTAATCTGTGATTTGGGCGGTGGATGCCGGATCTGCCGGCAAAAGCGACCTTTGGATGTGTGGCCAATATGAAGCACTGAGAATGTGGGCAAACGATTGATGAAGTCTCGGGAACTCCAACAATGCTAGAAAAGCACCCCGGAGGGAAAAAGTGTGCAGAATTACGTCATTTATGTGTGGGGTACACCTTGCACGGCGTCGTGAAGTGTACAGTACACCCAAAGTAATATGCCGGTACACTGATCGAAGAATTGGCAGTAGCAAAAGTGTACCGGTACACCATTAATGTGTCTTAGGTACATCTGTATGGTGCGAGGTGAAGCGGAGATGTGATCTAGGCGTAGGGGGCATACTTGTCAATCATCCTTGAGCACGAGATGACATTGGAAAGGAGTATAAAAGGCAGAGGATAGATGGAGAAAAGAGTTTTTGGACTTCTAGGGTTAGGTTTTCATAGGAGAGGAGTTCCCTCCATTGTTTTGAGTTGATTTCTTAGAGATCCAGATTGAAGACTCTTGCTTTTTTCTTTGGCGTTTTTACAATTGAGCATTGTAATCTTTTCGGTAGAAATAATTATTTCGTTTTCCAATCCTTAGTATTTCATATTTTTCATTCTCGGGTTTGCAAGTGAGTTACGATTTCCTCAAAGTATTGTTTATGATTGACTCTCTTCAATTATAATTGTTCTTATGAGTTTTATGGAGTTCTAAACCCTTCTTGTTGGGAGTCTACGGAAACTCACCACGATCAATTATAGTCCCTCAATTCCTCTTTTGAACTTCAATGGATTGTCTGATGTTAATCACTTGTGCAAACATTTTGTAAATCCTTAGTTGGGCATATTCTTGACAACGTGTGAACGAGATATCCTCGGTACACGTTGTGCTTGATTTCAGAATGCAAGCTAAGGGTTCGTATTAATTGGGAACAAGTGCTTAGTATTATTCGATCATCCTTTATTTCCAAAGAGCATTTAAAGATAAATTCTCCATCAAAGACCATTTATCAATGGTTCCTAGATGAGTTTGTAAAATAATAAGAATTGGGACTTACATGATCGAAGTGAGTGGGATACAAAATCCCAGCAATTGTCTTCTACTGTTTAAAACATTCAAACGATCAACCATTCAATCAAGCAAACACAACCACAATTTCTCTTTTAAATCACACTTTTTGGGAGAGTAGCTCCTACTGATCAACTAAATCAGACCACTCCCTGTGGAGATGACCTGTGGATTCCCACAGTATTACAATGCTAGACAACTGTAATTCCTACGCTTGGGAATAGAATTCGGCATACGAATAAGGACGAAGCATTTTTGGCGCCGTTGCCGGGGAGTGGCGACTAATCCAGTTGATCTGAAGAGAGCTAGAGGTAATTTGCAATTGCATTGCAAATCCGGTACGTTCTCCATTTCTTTTTTTAATTTGTTTTTGTGAAAAATCTCAGTGGGTGTTTCCTTAGACAGAGTAGGACTAGTGCATGTCGGTTTAGGCTCGCAACGAGCAACGCCGACTAGTAAGAATTGCATCTCCTAGAAACTCTGAGCAATCCATAATAAGTCAAGTGTTTCAAGATAACATTTCACCTTAAATGGATCTTCACAGGAATCAACAACATGTATTGTGAACATACTCGAGGATTCCTGGTAACCCACTTGGGGATTCCATGAACCTCCACAACATGGAAATTGATGTTACACTCAGGTAACCCCGGTGATAGGGAGGAAATGGTAATCTTGGAGTGAAATAAATATAGAGCTCCCATCTTTCCACAATGTAGAAAGAACACTTCGAGAAATTCTACAACCTCAAGGACCCTGACCAATTCTTGTATTCGCACTACGAAAAGACGATCAATTCTATTGAAGTCGGAAATGATCAGTCTTCTACCTGTATATCAAGGGTTTGAATCTGAGAACCCTTATTCATTCATGAGAGACTTTGAGGATGTCTGCAGTGCATTTCTCTCTACTGGCTCACCTCTCCACATAATATGTTTGGTCTTATTTCCTTTTGCTTTAAAGGAGAGGGCCAAAATTTGGTTTCATTCCCTTGCACCTAATTCAATCTTTACATTGGAAAACATGCGGAATGAATTCCTGCTCAAATTTTCCCTCACACTTGCGTACCAATGCTCTCATGCGAGCAATTGAATTTCTTGAAAATGGGTGAGCCTTTACATTACTTGATATGGGAGAGATACAAGGACCTTCTCCCATGCTATCCCTCATCATGGTTTGGATGTTGAATGAATTTGTGCATACTTTCATCAAGGATTGTCTTTTTGAGTAATAAACAATACATCCAATGATGTGTGCGGAAATTTTATGAAAGAGTGCTAGGGAAGAGAGATTCAACTTTTTGACACTATAGCGAGAATGCTTTCGAACTTGGGAGACTAACACCTCGAAAACAACGCTAAAGTGCATAGCACATGTTGAGTGGCGAATCCATCACTTAAGAGAGATGATGAGTTACCGGCAAAATTGCCAATTTAACAAAAGGAGTTGGAGGCCATAGAGATGAAAAGGTAGGCGAGGTAACTGGTGTGCCTCAATTACCCTACATTCAGCCCGGATTACAAGTGGAGGGCCATGCATTGCCATGCGATGACCTGCACACTCGACAAATAGCACTTGAGTCTTCCCTCGAGTCAAGAGGAGCCATTGAAATAGACGAAACTGTGCCCTTAACTACTAAAGAGAGAGCCTTTCAATTCCCAACCTCTGAAACATAATCCACAGGTGGGGCAAGCATCCTAATTTTAGTTGGAGAAATGAGGAGAACGCATAACACCTTAACCAACCAAGGCCCCCCTTATCAAAATAAAGTTTCCTAATTGATTCCTCCATTTTCGAATCAAGGCCCCGAGGTTCCCTGGCGAACCCAATCGAGTTTCGACCACCCGTCAGGAACCAAGGTCACCGCGACCTTGCTCGGCCTCCACATAAGAAGTGCGGAGGATATAGTTACACGGTTGTAAAAACCAAGCAATCGAAACCATGAGAATTAGGCTGCTCTGAAGATGATGTAGGATCCCCGAGATAGCAGTTAACCTCGTCACATGGTAGCTTCAGCGAGAGAAAACTGTCTCGGCCCATCCAAAATCCTGAGGAATTAGCTTGATGTGGGAAGTTTAGGTTCAAGTGAGGGTACTTTTGAACATTGTAAGGCTGTCACTACTCTTTGAAGCGGTAAGGTAGTCGACAAAACCATTCTAACCAAAGAACCATCACAAGAATCTCAAAGTGAGTGGTCGGAGAGGATGAGGTATCGAATGAGCCTCATGTCCCTAATACGAATATTGAGGGTGAATGGAGAAAGATGGGTCTACCGTGTCCCACAGGCTCCATACCTCATGGGCCGAGAAAGCACGAAAAGTAGATAATCATTCGGAGATCTATGAGTTGTTCCAGGCAAGTAAAATTGAACATCCCTTTGTTAGATGCCATTAAGTAAATTCCATCATATGCTAAATTTCTAAAAGGACTTGTGGTAAAAGGAAATTAGGTGTCAACGAGGAGGCATTCATGGTGAACAATCTACCTCACTAATTCGAACAATTTGCCCCAAAATACAAAGACCCGGGAAGTCCCTACTAAACTATGGTAGTGGGAAATTCAAAGTTGGGACATGCCCCAGTGGACTTGGGGGCAAGTGTTAATTTATGTTACCCAGTCGGTATATGTGGACCTGGGGTTAGGAGAATTAGAGCCAACCAATATCACCCTCCAACTAGCTGACCGTAGTGTAAAAATTCCTAGGGGGATAGTGAAGGATGTATTGGTACAAGTGGACAAATTTTACTTCCCCGTGGATTTTGTTGTGCTTGACACTCAACCGGTGGTGAACCAAGGAACTCAGTTCCCAGTAATTCTTGGTAGACCATTCTTGGCTACTGCTAATGCCATTATACATTGTAGAAGGAGGCACGATGACACTATCGTTTGAAGTAATATAGGCGTGTCCCCGAATATTTTCCAATGTTATCAAGGGAATGGGGATGAAGAAAGATATGTGTGAAATCGACATGGTTGATTCTGTGGTCTGAAAATACTTGGATCTTGTCTCACATGATGATCCACTTAAGTCGTGTTTGAAGATGTCGGCCCCGAGTTGGGATGAGGAAGTGACCTGCTTTGGGTGAGTTTCCTACGCTCTATAATTGGGCATAACGAAGTATTAGAAGTTAATGGTGGGCACCTAAATTTGAACCATTGCCACCAAATGAGGACCAGACATTGCCTTCGAAGGGAGAGGCCACCTAAGCTTGAGCTTAAGCCTTTGCAAACACCTCGAATACGCCTTTTTAGGGAAGAGGGAAACTTTCCCGGTGATCATATCTTCCTCTTAGAATTGAATCAGAAGAAGCAACTTTTAGAGATATTGAAACCAGAGCGCCTTAGAGTGGACAATTGCGAGATATTAAGGAATTAGTCCTGATGCACTCGTAAATTCACTTAGAAGAGGATGTTAAACCTTCACAGCGACCACCAGAGACGAATGAACCCGATAATGAAAGAAGTGGTAAGAAGAGTTTTGAAACTCTTGGATGTTGGGGTTATTTACCCTAATGCGGATAAATGGGTTAGCCAAACACGAGGTGGATTCAGAAGAAATGCGGAGTAATGGTGGTGCCAATGAAACAATGAGCTCATTCCCACTCGTGTCGCCCCGAGGATGGAGAGTGTGCATAGATTATAGGAAACTTAATGCGGGTACTAGGAAGGACCATTTTCCTCTTCCGTTTGTTGATCAAATGTTAGAGAGAGTTGCGGGGCATGAATTCTATTGTTTTCTTGATGGGTACTCAGGGTACAATCAAATTGAGATAGCTTTGGAAGATCAAGAAAAAACTACATTCACTTGTCCTTTTGGTACCTTTGCCTTTAGGAAAATGCCTTTTGGATTATGCAATGCACCCGGAACCTTCCAATGATGCATGATGGGAATCTTCAGTGACATGATAGAAATCATATTGGAGATTTTCATGGATGATTTCTCAGTTTTTGGTGACTCATTCGAAAACTGTTTAGAGAATTTACGTAAGGTTTTGGAGAGGTATCAAGAGAAAAATCTTGTGTTAAAATGGGAAAAATGTCATTTCATGGTAACACAAGGGATTGTCTTAGGCCATATAGTATCAAAAGATGGAATTGAAGTTAGTGAGACCAAGTTGAGGGATTTCCAGCCTACCTACTCCTAAGTGTGTTAGAGACATAAGGTCATTCTTCTTGGGTCATGCTGGTTTCTATAGAAGGTTTTATAAAGATTTTTAGTCTTATGGCCTAAGCCCTTATGTACTTTGCTGATGTCCCTTTCACCTGGTCCTGAGCTTGTGACATTGCTTTTACTAAACTCAAACATGTTAGTGTCACCACCCATCATGCGGTCCCCTAATTGGGACCTTCCATTTGAGATCATGTGTGACGCTAGTGATTATGCCATAGGGGTTGTGTTAGGGCAGAGGGAAGACAAAAAGGCTTTTGTAATTTATTATGCCGGCGAGACACTGAACTCGCCCAGCCGAGCTACAACCCGCAGAAAAAGAGTTTCTAGCTGTCGTCTTTGCACTAGAAAAGTTCAGGTCATACATTGTAGGCTCTCCTGTGACCATTTTCACAGATCATGCAGCCCTGAAGTATTTGCTCTCTAAGCAGGATACAAAACCCCGGTTAACTAGGTGGATTTTACTATGCCAAGAATTCAACTTGACCATCAAAGATAAAAAGGGGGTTGAGAATGCAATTAGCTGACCATTTATCTCGGTCGTTCAGAATCCAACTCTCTCATGGCATACCATAGGCGTAGTTTTCACGATGAGCAACTCTTTGCTCTTGTTCGTACCTATGGTATGCGGCATTTATGAAGCTACCTAGTCAGCGCTAGATTCCCTTGATGGACTTCTCAACGAGAAAGAAATTTCGACGGATATTAAGAAATACTTTGATGATCCGTGCCTATTTAAATATTGTCGGATCAAATAATGAAGATGTGTACCCGATGATGAAGCGATTAGGATTTTAATCTTTTGCCATTCGAAGCATTGGAGGACATTTTCTCTGCCAGGAAAAGCGGCTGACAATTTTCTTGGTAGGTTTCTTGGCCCACCTTATTTAAGGTGTTTGATTGCAAAACTTGTGCTCAATGCCAAAAACTAGGAGGGTCTAAAACGAAAACACGCATGATGCCTCTTACCCCAATTCTAATTATTGAAATTTTTAGTTGGGGTTTAGACTTCATGGGGCCTTTCCCCCTTCTTGTGGAGTATTTTTACATTTTATTATCACATTGATTATGTTTCTAAGTGGGTTGAGCGGTCAGACGAGACGATGAACCTGAATTTGTTTTGAAATTTATAAGGAACACATTTTTCTGGATTTTGGGAACACCTCGTGCAATCATTAGTGATGGCGGACTCCACTTTTGTCGATCTTTTGAAAATCTACATTAAAAAATATGGAGTCACCCATAAAGTGTCAACAGCTTACCACCCACAGACCAATGGTCAAGCTGAGCTAGCTAATAGGGAGATAAAACATATTTTGGAAAAAATGGTTGCCTCGAATCGCAAAGATTGGTCACTCCGTCTTACCGATGCTCTTTGGGCCTACCGTACCGCCTTTAAAATTGTTCTTGGTATGTCTCCCTATAGGCTAGTTTATGGAAAGGCTTGCCATTTGCCAGTTGAAATGGAACACCGGGCTTACTGGGCTATTAGAACATTTAATTCTGATTTAACTCAAGCAGGTAAGCAGCGCTTGTTGCAGCTGAATGAGCTTGAAGAACTAACGGAGAGAGAGTTGTATGAAAACTCCGGAATCTCTGAAAAGAGCGGCTGAGTTATTCCATGACAAATCTATTGTGAGGGAAAATGTTGAACCTAACCCAGAAAATGCTAACATGCGACTCCCAGGTACATTTATTTCGGGCAAACTAAAGCTCGTTGGAGCCCCATTCATCGTTAAGGTAGTTTATCCATGCGGGCCGTGGAGATTGAAAATCGGACAACTGGAAAATCCTTAGTGAATGCCAACGCCTCGGAAAAGCCATTCCTCGAGCATTTCAATCCTCAAGAGCATAGTGAGGATTTGGTAGACCCGCTCTACCAGGACTCTCCTTCCAAGTAACCTCGTTCTCAACTTGTTGTATATAGTTTTGATTTGGTTTTATTTTCGTTTTTGCTTTCTAAAAAAAAACTTGGTACCCTTGTTTCTATGCTACCTCCAATTCTGTTGTGGGGGTACCCTTAGTCCTATCGTGAGGGCAATACTTGTTTGATGGGGGTAGGCGTACCTTTGGTTGAGAGCAGTAACTATCGCTTGTTATATGTTCGGTGTATGGTCAAATTTTTTCCAAAATATGGCTCTTAAGGTATAATGCTTGACCTACGATGTATACCTACGATTTCATACACACTCCACATCATCTTATTGCATGTACATCTTAACGAGCATACCGCAAGCGGCTTTGTGTTTTACGTGGATTGTTCCCCTTTGCTCACTGGAAACGGACCTAGCATCATATTATGTTCGATCTTGCCTGCTTTTGCTCCCATTTGTGCATAAATTTGGCATGCCATGTTAACTTCATGCATCATAGTCTTTATGGAATATCTTGCATAACTGGAAAATGATTATAGGCCATTATTTCTTTGCACACGAGTTTGTATTGTCTCATCCCCTTGCCATTTTGAGCTTAAAGTTGCCAAGTCAATTCGAGACCCTAGAACCTGCACGATCAATGGAGCAGCGGTGGGTCCTATGGAAGGTGAAAGTATCCCGAAGGGAATTACGATGACGATTCTACGAATCTCGGTCGGTTGTGGAATCTGACAAAGAAAAAAAGTGAGCAAGCTGACAAAACCAGGGATGGAAGCGGTTTAAAAGGCCCAGGTGGCCTTCGGCACCCTTGTTCCAAATTACAAAAATATATATATATATATATATATATATATATATATATATATATATATATACAAAAAAAAAAAAAAAAAAAAAAAAGAAATGGATTGGAGGCAAGTGTCTAGGTGCTGACTTACTCAGCAGCGGTGGCAAAGTGTCTTAGATACACCCTAAATGTGTAATTTACAACTTATTCAAATTGGACAATAGCAAATGTGTCTGAGTACACCCCTAAATTTAATACCCAGTACAACTTATTCAAAATTAGACAATTAACAAATGTGTACTGTACACCAACAATAATAAATTTGCGGCCGGTTTAATGGAGCAAATGAGGTTTTAAACCCCAATTTTTGTGGCCTTTTGACATTCCAAACACTTCTTCACTCTCCACAAGCCAAGCCCTAGCCGTTTGCTCTCTCACACAAGCATTTCCAAGCTCGGTTGCTCTGCCAGGGTTTCCATCGTCCAGACCCGGATTTCTTTTTCTGCAGTCATTGTACGGACGTGGTAAGCCCCCTACAAATCTTTACTAGCATTTTTGGTCCCCTCCTTGTTATACATGGATCTGTTTTGCTGGATTTGGGTGGTGTTATGTTTTACTTGGTGGTTCGGGGTCTCGGGTGTGATTATGGGCGGGAAAGTGTTATCGATCATACCGAAGTCAGCCTTGATCTTGTTGAACGGGTTTATGGGACTTTATGATATATATCTGGGCCATCTGGGCCGTTATTGCCATCCTTGCCATCTCTATGGCACGATCTAGAATCTCGGGAAAGGAAAGGCATCCTAGTTCCTCATAGGACCATTTGTGAAGAAAATGCGATGCCTCGGTAGGTAAAAAAAAGGGGAAGGGAAAACAAATTGAGTCATCTTCGGAAAGTGAGGAAATGTCTGATAGTGATGATGATGAGGAAATAGAGGCGATGTTTGTAGAGGACTCTGAGTCAGAGCACGAAAAATGGACCCGGTCGATCGCAAAAAAGGGCTTTCACTACGAGAGGGGCGTAAAAGTGGAGACATTTTTGTACTCTCACCCCATCAAGGGGATTATTCAAGAGCAGAATATGGATTTCGTGTGCGCTGAGGTTCACGAATACATGCCTACAGTGGTTCGGGAGTTTTATACCAATCGAAGGAGAAAATCGGCGGGTCGAGAACCGTATTAAATTCCCGAGTTATGGGTGGCGACTTCGGATCACCCAGTTGATGCGTGCATTCCTTACAAATATGTCCGCCACGATGCCTCGGGCAGAGCCACACCCTTCGGGCTCTCACTGATTTTGATGCCCAGTTGTTCACTGAGGCTATGTGCACTCACCCAGCGATCATGAGTGGATTTATAAAGAAAGAATTTGTACCTGGGAAGCTCAAACCAGAATTTTCCTTGATGAACAAGATTATTCACGATCGAATTAGGCCGAAGGGTAATGAAAAATCCCCCAGCAGAGAATAGATCCAATTTTTATATGAAGTCATGACCGGGAAACTCATTGATTACGCCTTAGTCATATGAATTGGTGTGTGATGAGAACTTCTAGTTTTCACAGAAGATGAACACATCCCTTTCCCATTCGCTTGTGACAAATCTTGTGGAAGAAGCGGGAATGAGGGGAGCAGTTAAAGAAAAGAGGGTATTGCCTAGGTTGGGGCCAATCACAAATAAGGCGGGCGAAGTGAGGCGACATCCATAAACCACGGCTTTCTCGGCCTTGATTACTCCTCCTGGGATCACTTCATCCATAGCACCAGCACCATTGAGCACATCCCGTTGAAGAGGATGGAGGCGAATAAAGAGTGGTTGAGTGCCTTACGGGGAAGCGAGAAGCGACTTGATCGGCGTCTCGAGGAGCTTGAGTGTCACATTTTTCAAGGAGAGCCGGCAATGGCGGATGCTACTTCTCCCGAATCACGGAGGAGATTCGAAGGTAGATGGCCCATTGTAGACGAGGACGCATTCTCTTCTGCAGAGGATGAGGATGACGCTGCATAGTTGTTTTTAGGCTAGACTAGGATGGTGTTGGCAATTGGGTAGTAGACCTCAGCCATGTTATGCCAACACCCATTTTGATCATTGACCCTTTTTCATTCGATATGGTCATTCTGAGCTTTAAGACCTTTTTGATTTCAGTTATGTTTGTTGTTTCTTCTGACATTATGCATAGTGGTTATGTGTTCCATGTTAAATGATTGCTTCCCTTATATCGATAGCTACAGTTCAATGTTTGCATGACTGCCTTACGTTTCTTCAATTCCATAGTCCTTATTTGAATAACTGATTTTGTGTTAACTTTGTTATAATATTCATTGTCATGGAAAAATTTGTGGTTGGTTTTAAATGAGTCCTCAGTGCGTACTAAAGTGGGTGAAGTATTATATTCCATAATTGCTATTTTGAGGATCTCGCAAAGCTTAACTGTACCGAGCGCCTTGTTGAGATTCATACCTAGTGGGTAGTTCTGGTCTAAATCTTGCTAGGGACTAGCAAGATGCGAATAAGGGAGTGTGATGAATGATTGACGATAATTATAGTGGGAATTTGCTTTATACAAATCTGATTACCCCACATTCAAGCATGAGGATAGGTGGCACCCAATCTCTTTGTGTTTTAGGCCCAGTGCCGAGGTCATTCGGTCTTAAACATAGCGACCTAAAGATTTATGTCGGGAAGCCAATATGGCTGCGGGAATGTGGAAACGACGATTGATGAAGTCTCGGGAACTCCAGTGATACTAGAAAAACACCAGGAGGAAAAAGTGTCTCGGTACATCATTTATGTGTCTTAGGGTTACACCTTACTAAGCGGAGTGGGCAAAGTGTACCCGGTGCAATGTGTACGGTACACCTGATCAGGAAAGTGGCAGTAGCAAAAGTGTACCGGTACACCATTAATGTATGCCGTACATGTATGAGTGCGGGAATTGAGCGAGAAGTGTGATCTAGCGTGGGGCATACTTGTCAATCATCCTTGAGTACGAGATGACATTGGAAAGTATAAAGGTAAGGATAGATGGAGAAAAGAGTTTTTGGACTTCTAGGGTTAGGTTTTCATAGGAGAGGAGTTCCCTCCATTGTTTTGAGTTGATTTCTTAGAGATCCAGATTGAAGACTTTTTCTTTGGCGTTTTTACAATTCAAGAATTTGTAATCTTTCAGTAGAAATAATTATTTCGTTTTCAATCTTAGTATTTCATATTTTTCATTCTCAGGTTTTGCAAGTGAGTTACGATTTCCTCGAAGTATTGTTGTTTTATGATTGAACTCTCTTCAATTATAATTGTTCTTATAAGTTTTATGGAGTTCTAAACCCTTACTGCTAGGAGTCTACGGGGGAAACTCACCCTGATCAAGGTATAGTCCCTCAATTCCTCTTTTGAACTTCAATGGATTGTGTGATGTTAATCACTTGTGCAAACATTTTGTAAATCCTTAGTTGGGCATATTCTTGACAACGTGTGAACGAGATATCCTCGGTACACGTTGTGCTTGGTCTGAATGCAAGCTAAGGGTTCATTAGTGAACAAGTGCTTAGTATTATTCAATCATCCTTATTTTCCAAAAGAGCATTTAAAGATAAATTCTCCATCAGACCATTTATCGATGGTTTCTAGATGAATTTGTAAAATAAGAGGTGGGACTTACATGATCGAAATTAGGTGGAACCCAAAATCCGGCAATTGTCTCCCTGTTTTAAAACATTCAAACGATCAACCGACAATCAAACAACACAACCCTACAATTCTCTTTTAAATCACACTTTTTGGGAGAGTAGCTCCTACTGATCAACTAAATCAGACCACTCCCTGTGGAGATGACCTGTGGATTCCCACAGTATTACAATGCTAGACAACTGTAATTCCTACGCTTGGGAATAGAATTCGGCATACGAATAAGGACGAAGCAATAAACACTCGACCAAACAAAACAATGGGTGCGTGGTCCCTAATAAGCTGCTTGCATAATAGGTCAATCCCGACAAGCTCAAATGTACCACAAACATCAAATTCCAAACACCATGTACGCATATAAATGAAAATACCAAAGCCCAAGCACGAACCTGTGGTCCCTAGCCATGCGTTGCAGATATGGTTAGTTAATAAGCATAAGCACACAACACATCCATTATCAAGAAACCAAAGTTCGCGTTCAAAATGAAAGTGAATGGAAATGAGGGGATTCAGATGTTTCTTTCTTTCCATACTCCCCAAATGACAATTCACTAACCACAATCACCAATTCACAATCAAACTCACCCAACCCCAAGTGTCCTAACTCAAGAGCGGGTCCCCTCTAATTCAAGTTAGGCATAACTTTAGACCCCAAATATGTCCCACAAATGCAATAGTGCAAACGGGCTTGAGCCTCAAAGGATTCGGCCTTGAAAAGTGCTAAAATAAAGGGGAGGGGGGGGGGATTGCCCATAAGCTGTCCTGCACAACTAGTTCGACTAGTTCCTAACCGATTCAGATGATTGAGAAAAATTCTAAAACTCTGTCAGAAAATTTCTCAAAGAGTAAGGAATCCAAAAAAAAAAAAAAAATGACGCTCAATTCTGAGCCCAGATGAGTGAGAACCAACTGAAACAATCTGATATGTTTCTAAAACCGAGGCTACCCAATAGAACCTATTGAACCCGTTGATCCGGTTCCCCAATCGATTGATTTGGTTGAGAAAAATTCTCGAAAATTTTAAGAACACTCCTTATAGAGTTAGGTATCCAAAAAAATAAATGATGTACAATTCCGACTCCAAATGAGTGAGAATTGACCCAAACAATGCCTAGTGTCCTAATTGTTGTTCCTGAAAACAAAACCTAATGAACCGGATGATCCGGTTTCCCAACCAGCTGAACCCATTAGGAATAGTTCTAAAAATTTTCCAAACATTCCTTACAGAGTAAGGAATCCAAAAAAACAAACGGTGTACAATTCCGACTCCAAATGAGTGAGAAATGACCCAAACAATGCAAAGTACCATAACTGCTATTTATGAAAATAGAACCTAAGGAATCGGTTGATCCGGTTCCCTAACCGGTCTAGCCGGTTGGGAACAATTCTCTAAATTTTTCAAAACATTCCTTACAGAGTAAGGAATCCAAAAAAACAAAAGGTGCACAATTTCAACTCTGAATGAGTGAGAACTGACCCAAACAATGCCTAGTGCCCTAAAACTAGGTTGTAAAAATCAAAAGTAAAGACAAGCGCAAAAGAAACGGGAGAAGCATATAACGTTCATACCTGTAGGATTCACGGCTACTCCCCCTTTGTCTTCCTTCTTTTTTGCCTCCAAAACCAGGTATCCACTCCCTCAAAACTTTAGGAAATCCCCCTTGAAATGAGAGAACCACTCAGCGGATAAGAACCCTCATCCTTTTCTTTTTCCTCATTTTTCTCATCCCCCACTATTTTTCCTCTCCTCTCTCCCTTTCTTTTTTCACTTTTTTTTTTCTTGTCTTTCTCCTTCATAAACATTTGAGTTTCCTCCATTTTGCACACCTTTAGTCATGGGAACTCCCTCAATTAGTCTCGAACTTCCCCATCTCCATAAACACTTCTCTATTTACGAGGTCAAAAGCTGGCCACATTTATCCCTTTGCTTAACCACCAAGAATCCAAATGGACTCAAGGTGGGTTGCAAGCAACCCACAAAATGGCCCATAACTAGGCCCAAACTATGCCTGGGACTGATCTGGAGCTTATGGGCTCGAACCAAGTAGGATTTGGGCTCTAAAATCACTAAAATCAGTGCTCCATACAAGCTGGCATAATGATCTGGCTGAGAAAAAATTTAAAAATTTGAAAGAATGTTCCTTGAAGAGTAAGGAATCCAACAAAAGAAATGGTGCATGATTTCGAGTCTAGATGAGAGAGATATGACAAAACAAGCTTGGGTGCTCCAAATTCGAACCTGCTCAAATAATGAACTTCAATTGAAATCCGTTGAACCGACTGAGCCAGTTCCCAACCATTCGATCCGGTTGATAAAAAAGTCTCAAATTTTTTAAGAGAATTCCTCAATGAGTAGGGAATCCAACAAAAGAAATGGTGCATGATTTTCGTGTTCGGATGAGGGAGATATGATTGAAACAAGCCCAAGTGCTCCGAATTCAGACATGCTTCAATGAATTTTGCCTAAACTAAAACTTTGAGGACTGGTCGAGTCGGTTGGGAAATTTTTTGAAATTATGACAGAATATTCTTGGAGAACAAGGAGTCCATAAAAAAAAAATGCATGATTTCGAGTTCCGATGAGGGAGATATTATCGAAACAAGCCCAAGTGCTCTTAATTCGACATACTCCAAGCGGCTACGATGGAGCTAAAACCTCGGGGGCGAGCACACTTCCTGTACGATGCGATAACTAAAAAAGGAAGCCATAATGACATTACAGTGAACTACGCCTACGCTCGATGGACCACACTCTGAAGCCCACACACGAGGCTGGGAGGCATTCAGCTAAAAGGGCCATAATGACCTTATGAAGCGATGGGTGAGTGTGACACCCATAGGATAAATGCAAGTGTTGAGGGACAAAATTGAGGGTCTACTGTAAATTCACTGAAATTGCAAACGAATTGAAATAGATGAACTCTAGAAAACTTCCAAGTTTAATTTAAATAAGACAGTAATGAAAAACATAATTTTATAGAGAAAACCAGCTCGAAACTTCGCACCAAATCATTGCTCAATCCCAAAAAGATCTAACTAAAATTCTACTCTAAAAACTAAATAAAAGAAAATAAAAATAAAAGAAAAATAATATATAAGAGTATCCAGCTACCCAAAAGTTACTGGTTTGACGGAAACTATGCACAGCGCCCTAGATGCGTCTATTTATATATTTTCAAATAATGGGCTGCACTTCTGTGCTAAAATTGTGGATCCATAAAAATTCTAGCCCAAATGACTACTTTGTCATTGACATAGAGATGCAATGCAAATATCTTACTTAGTCGTTTTTTGACGTGTTTAGGGTATTTTGTGAGTATAATTTAAATTTTCGTAATTATTATTTGCTAAAATTGAAAGTTTCAAAACACAGGAGCTAGCAGATCTGATAGTAAATTTGTAATTTAATCAAATTGAGACACTTAAAGTCATAAGATAAGAAGATGTGAAATGTGTAAATAGCATAACTTGTGGTGCAAATAGAAGGGAGCTGAAGGACCAAAGTGCAATAAAAAGGAAATTAAAAGTCAAAAGGGGATAAGACCAAGTTGGTCTCTTATTTTGGAGAGCCAAAAACGCGGAGTGAAGAAGAAGAGAGGAGAAGAGAAGAAGTAGAGAAAGAAGAAGAAGAAGAAGAAGAAGAGAAAGGTATGGAAACTATGTGTGTATGGATGCTATGATGTTGTATGGAACTTGTTAAGTTTTGTATGGATTTCTATGTTTCTAAGGATTCTTGGGTTCTTAATCTAGTTCTTTGAGCTAGGGTTTGAGGTGTTAAGGGGTGAATACTTGTTTGGGAATTATGTAATCCTCCCCTTTGAGTTTGGATTGTTGGACTTCAAGTATGGATTCTTGGTTTAAGATGCATGGATACATGTTTGGGTGTTAGGAAGTTAACCTAACTTACAAGTATTTGAGATTGGGTTTGGAAAACCCTAATTAATCCCTATGTTTGGTATTGGTTGGTTAGAATACACTTGAGAGATGTTTTTATGGAAAGTATACAAGTACTCTTTTTGTTTTTGGTTAGATTTATGGTAGAGGGGCCGAAGTAAGCAATGGGCATTTTAGGGTCTATCTTGTTGGCATGGGAACTACCAGCAGCGTGGGTCCATGCCACGATTGTATCCCGCACTCCTGACGATGGTGTTCAGTGGAGATTATTGACCTCAGATATGGGGCGTAACTACTGTTGCGTGATTTTGTTTTGTTTTGTTTTTGTTATTGGGTTGCTCAGGACTTGTCTAATAGACTAATAGGGATATATAAGTGTATGAAGGGTCCCTCCATGTTTGTAATTAAGGAAAATTAGGCGAAGTACCTTGCCGCCTCAGCGAGTCCAGATGAGAATGACAATTCCCCATGATAAGATAATAGGTTCGCGAGCAATATCATTGTGGGGATGCTAAGACCGGATATTGAATGACACGACACTTCAACATATAAGCCAGGCACGTCTCTTATCGGTGCCGGCACTCTACTTAGTGCTCTGACACTTACATTGGGGTGGGTGGCGGTCTAAATCAGTACTTGACCTCTGCTGTGCTCACGACACCTTAGTACTGTATCGTACCTTCTAGAACTTATTGTGTTGTGTCCTCCTCATTCCTTATTACTGGTCTAAGTAGTCAAACAGTTATACTATAAGAGTCTGAATAATGAATAAGAAGTAAAGTAATGTACATCGTTCTATAGATGTTACAGGTACTCTCACTGCCTGAAGTATAAGCTCTTGTGGTACCTACAGGTACCTCAGTACAAGTATAGGCTCTGTAACTCTGAGAGATACGGATAAGTACTCAGTCTGCTATAAGTACAAGAATATGTATTAGTTTGCTATATGAATTCATGAAAATTCTGATATCCGCTACTGTATATCTGTTATTATTATATGATTATTGTAAAGGAGTATTAATGCATGTGTATACGTATAAGTCATATGTTTCCCACTAAACGTAAAACAGCCGGGTTAATCCGTATAGGTGAGAGGAGGACATGTGTGATCTTGCATCTGGCCCAGGCCCGGCACGCTGAAGTAGAGGTTCATCACGGTAAGGTTCCGTGCTCGATTATGTAAATGTAAATGTATAGTTTTGTATATGTATATAGTAGGACTCGAATTTGTATATATTGGCTCTGTAAGCTTTCAATTTAGTCTTTTTCTTTAATAACTTTGTATGCGATATTTTGGTTCGATTATGAGCTTAGTCCGCTGATATACGAAAAGCCGATAAGAGTCTCGAGTATACCCTCGCGCCTTCGTCCGCGGGAGGTCGGTCAGTGTGACATAGAAGAGGATGCAATCACGACATAGTTCTCATCTTTATCCCCGGCTCTTATTTGTAGCTTTTATGGTTTAAGCCGCGGTATAATTTTATGCCATTTCTTGAACTATGTGGCAGAGTTTTCTATGCCGCCATGAGAGTTGTCTTAGAGCAATCTTGTTCTTATCCCGGGAGTGTCTTATATTGCGACAATTCTTGGATGCACAACTTGAATTCTTAGATAGTATGTCCCGGGACATAAAACTTTCTTTGTCCTTGGCCAGATTTCCTTCTATTCTTGGCCTTTGTGTTGACATAGAATTTTAGATGTCGCGTGAGTTTCAGTCTTCTACTTGTTTTATGTCGCGACAAAAAACTTCTTTGTCGTGACTGAATTTCCTTATGCTGCACTGCTTTGTGTCGCGACATAGAATTTTATTAATCACGACCAAGTTTCTGATCTTACGCTTGTTTTTATGTCGCGGCGAGATTTTTCGAGTATATACATGATGAAATTTGCTCTCTTGTTACGACATTATCATTGACAATATTCTATTCACTTTCAAGCGTTTCTCTTCAATTTATGTCGCGACCTAGCTTCTAGTTGTTGTGACAAAGAATTTTGCCTTAAGTTCTTCAATCAGTCGCAACAAAGTAAGGAATGTTGCGACATTCTTCTTGTAACATTTCTCAGCTTTTGTCCCGACAATGAATGTCCATGTCATGACAGGGTTCATCCTAACCTTATGTTTTGTTTGTCGCGACATAAAACTTTTCTGTCGCAACAAAGCTTTCTTGTCTTTCAATGCTAACTCTGAATTTGGTGTCGCGACATAGTTTGCTTTTAGCTTTTCAACTTTGTCGCGACATTTTTTTGTGGTTTTTTCAACCTTCTTCATGGCAAGTCTTGTTGTCTTACCTTGTTGAGGCGAATTCTATGTCACGTCGGACTCTAAAGGTGTGTCTTTCATGTGATCTTTGTCGTTAAATTGTGTTGTTTGTTGTAACATTGAAATCATTGTCATGACAAATTTGTCTTGGCTTGTCTCATTGCTTTTCCATTTTCTGTCGCGATAGAAATTTCTTACCTTGCAACTTTGTTGTCGAGACATAAATTTGATTATTGAAACAAAACTATATTGCCACTACTTGATCATTGTCATGACAAAGATCTCTACATTAAGTTCTTCATTGTGTTGCGACATACTTTTTTGCGTCGCAACATTTGTCTTGTGATTCCTTTCTACTTTTGTCGCTACATAGAATTTCTTTATCGCGACAGCATTCACCTCAACCTTATGTTGTGTTTGTCACGACATAAAATTTCTCTGTCACGACAAAGTTGTCTTCCCTTGCAATGTTGACTCTGACTTTGGTGTTGCGACAAAGTTGTATTTTGTCGCGACAAAGATTTTCTAACATTTGCCTTGATCAATGTCGCAACAGAGTTTTCTTTTGTTGCGATAAAGTTTTTTTTTTTCTGATTTCCTTTATGTCTCAACACTCACTTCTTTCTCGCAACATTTCTCAATCGATCTCTCTCATATTATGTCATGACAAAGTTGTGAGATGTCGCGACAATCTTCGTTTCTAAGCAGGTTTCCAGCAGTCTTTGTTGCGACATGGCTTCCTGTTCTGACATAGCTACGCTGGTTTTCTTGAATCCTATCGCGACATAAAATTTCTCTGCTCGACAAAGATTCTTTATGGCCAAAATTTCACTTTTCTTGAAATTGTCTTTTTGTCATTTAAAACTTATAAAACACAAAGTTTGTGAATATTCCATAATCCAGCATTAAAATTGCTCATAAACTTCTAGAATCATGCCAGAAAAATGGATTAAAACTAGATGAGTTTAGGAATCATCAAATGTCCTTCGAATCATGCCATGATTCATATGTTTGCTTCCTGATTAAGGTGATATTGAATTTACAAGCCAAGTGGGAGAATTCGTTCATCCTCCTTGAACAGTTGTATTGTATAAGGGTGACCCATAAATTGAAATAAAATATATGAGATTTAATTCCATAACGGTTTTGGAATTTAAATATCTCTTTGATCTGTAACAGCTCATGGTAGCAATGGTTTTCCCATATAAGTCCTTCGTCGTTGGGCCACTGGGATAGTGTCAAGAGGCATTCCAAGACTATACCATCTTGCTCTTGGACATATCAAAATTCCTAGTCCTATAATTACTGTTATTTTTTAACCCTTTACAAGCGATTTTCCTGCTTATTTGAGTAAGTTGTTGGTATATCATGAACTTGTTAGGCCCCTGAAGCAAAACTTATTAACCACCAAGTGCACGGGTTGCACAAGTAATAAAGTAGCTTTCTTTTAAAACCAAGTATTGATCCCACAAGGAAGGTGTGGTTTTAGTGAGAGATTGAGTACCCCAACTACTATAGTAGGGATAAATCCGTTTTTCCTTATCTAGGACTGATTTTTCCTTATCAAAGATTATTCCTCTGAGAAGTATGAGATTTTGAGACTAGGATTGGTGAATTTGACATAAGAGGACAATTGCACCAATGCATCGACGTATGGAATATTGATGTAGAACTTCTTGAAAATCTCCATGAACTTGCCAAATTGATTGTCCAACCTATTCTTCTTCAATCTTCGAGGATATGGGACAATTAGAGTATCTTCCCTTGAAGGAGCCTTCAACTCAACTTTCTTTGGCTCACGCTTTTATCTCAATTTTTTATTTGAAGAGCTTATTGGCCCCTTTTTAAAGTGTCCCAACACTAATAAAATTAGTTTGGCATCTAAAATTAAGTGGAACTTAAAATGAAGGGGCATGGTAATTCCACTTTAGAATCTAACAAAGCCTTTATTAATTGTTTTAAGATAAAATAATATATTTAAATTAAAAATAGAAATAAAAGTTAAAATATTAAAAAATAACCCTTTTAAAGAACACATTTGGTTCGCAGCTTTTTTTTGTTCAGAAAAACTTAGATAAAAACATTAAATTCAAATAACAAAAACAATTTTCAAAGAATACCAAAATGGTGTTCTCTCGTGTTAGCTAAATTCTAATCAAGGAAAGGGAAAATACTAATGTATTGCAGATTGAGGTACCAATTGAATTGGAAAATGCTTGTATTATCCTGTCTTTGGGGACAAGCAGCGCATGATAGGAATCTTATTATCATGATCTCATCATGATTTCCTTCATGTTATGTTATGTATCATGGACATTGTTAATATGATTTAAGATCTAAATCAATTTCACGCTATAACGTGAAATCCTCAACACTGCAGCATGAGGATCATCATGCTAGAAGGAAAAAAAATAAACTCCATAGAGTCATGGCAGAATATTCAAGTTGAGAGTGTCATTTGTAATTCAGTAATGGAAGGCTAAGCTCTCTCTGGTAAGAACCTGTTGTTTTGATTGTTGTTCGTAAAAGGCGAGAATCGACATTAGGAGACTGTTGGAGACCATTACTAAATGAAAATTTTTCAAGGATTCAACACTAATCTATAGATGCAAACATTGCTCCTGAAGCTATGTTTTGATGTTGTGACATTGGGTTCTAATGTCTTGAGAGGTGTCGTAGCCTATTTCGTCGCGATGTCGCGACATTGAATATTTCTGCTCTACCTGGTCCAGTTCAAAGGTTAAAATCATTTTTTTAACCAGTACAATCTGCTATTGAACTGGTCAAACCGGCGGTTTAACCGTTCAAATCCATTTATAATTATTTTTATTTTTAATAATATATTAATTATCTATTTATGACATCACCAGTTCAACTACGGTTCGACCGTTGGTTCAACCAATGAAACGAAAATATTCGAGCAGATCCCTTTTTTTTTTTCTCAACTTTTTTTTTTCACAGAAGTCGCATCGTGCTCCTTCTTTTAGTCTAGTTGCTTTGAAAGCTTTCTCGAGGGTTTCTTTCATTTTTCTTGATTATGATAATGTAGCCCTCTTTTTGTCTCTGATTTCCAATTGAAATTTCGCTTGATCGGAAAGTTAACAATTAATTTAAGTGAAATTATTTTAAAATAAATTGAATTTAAACCAGGACGAAATAAATTGTTTCGGGGTAGAGACGGGCCCAAGCAAGGTTGGACACGTGGAAAATTGGAGATTCATATTTATTCAAATCATATAATGTTATTCAAAAGAAAGGAAAAAAAACAACATTTTGGTTTTTTGATTCATTTATAAAAATAGAAGAAAATAGTGATTAAAGTGGTGATTACACTATTTGATCCCTTTGAACACAATGTGATAAAACTATTATCATGAGATAAATGGGGACCCTCCTTCCTATATCTGCCTTTAAACGATTAGCGCTCTCTTACATGAGCTAGGCATTATGTGCATAATATTAAGTTATTTTATCAAACATTTTTAAATTACTTTATTAAATCATCAAACTACCATCTAAATGCACCCCTTTTCCCACAAATACATTATTTTTTATCATTACAATCTTATCATATTCAAATGACACTTTAACCCATTCTTTTCCCAATAGTGCAACAAAAACTAAATTTCCTCTAATATTAGGAACATGCAATACCTCATTCAAAGCCAAAGTCTTTCCCGAAGTGAGCTTTAGCATGACTTTGATTTTCAATTATTACTCTACAAAAACTCAGCTCAGATAAACTATTCGAAAAGAAAATGAAAATTTACTAAAAAGAAAAACAATAAAAAAAAAAGAAAGAAAACTATTTACAAAAACTCTCTCTAACTTGCTTTCTACTCTAATTCTGCATTCCATTCGTTTCCTCCTCGTCTACCTTTGTGTGTCCTATCTCTTTCTATTTATAGTCCAATCACTACACAACATTGACTCTTGCTCTTATGAATGTCTCTATTGACTTTGTGAGCTCTCTATTTGTGTCTTGAACGGACTTGGCTCGGCCTCCTTGAACATATCCCATGCCTTATTGTTGGGTGTTGAGAGTGGCATCTCATGCCAAAAGCAACGGAAAACAAAAAAAAAATCTCAACAAAACCCTCCTAAGTATCCCTTGGAGCATAAAATCCGGTTCTATACCAAAGAGAGGGTGCTTCCAACACCCATTATAGCGGTTGAATTGCCTGGTATAACGGTTGCTCGCAATTGCGGGCAATTTGCCCATAATAGTGGGGAACTCAAAATTTCTCAAACAAGCCTCTCTACACATTGTAGTAGGCTACTTGCTCGCTGTAACGGGGGATTGGCCGCAATTACGGGCAATAGGATCTAAGAAAAAGCAAGAGAAATGTAGTGCAGTTTGCATATTACTTTGTAATTATCCGTTTTTACAAGGTTTCAATCCTGGTTCCCCATCTGTCCATTCCAATCCTTTACCACTTGAATCAAGCCTCAAAGACTTCACTCAAGTATGCAATTCCAAGGAGGACTGTGTTTTGTCTTGTAGCCTTCCTCCCTTGAGCAATTAAGTCCTTAGGGGTGTTCTACTCCTAGTACCCTAATGCTAACTAGTATGAGAGTTGTTGACCTAAAGCTTGTTAAGGGATGGTAGAAAGCTTAAGAAGGCAACCCTTAATCACTGAACGAATCGAGAAATTGTCCCTTGCTTTGTCAGAGTTCACTTTGGTCCATTTTCCACAGAAATTAGTCAAAGGGCTTACAACAGAGTTCACTTTGGTCCATTTTCCACAGAAATTAGTCAAAGGGCTTACAAAACCGAAACTAGAGAATGAGGCTTTACAATGGCTTTCCTTCCCAATACCTCTCTCTCTCTCTCTCTCTCTCTCTCTCTCTCTCTCTCTCTCTCTTTTGGTTCACAAGCGAATCCCATAACGTGGGTTAGTTGGGTGACTGGGCATTAACACCATTCTTCATCCCCACACACCCCTTCATAGGTGGTTACTGAGACTCGAACCTAGGACCCGCCCACCTTATGCCTTTATGCACATTTTAACGGTAAATGTTTTATTACTTGAGTTAGATATGATCATTATGATTATAATCAAGAAAATGAGGAAAGGAATTCACACCTCATTTCGATCCGCCACTGCTCCCTGAAGCTTCAGATGGAGCTATGTAGTTGCTTTTAGCTAACTCCTCAATAAGCTTTGTGGCTTCCTCTGCATTCTTCCTTTTAAAGGCCTCTCCTAAGGCTATATCAACTGTCGAGGTATAGTTCATAGCATGGTAGAATATATCAGTTCCACACAAGAGTATGGAGTGATACTTAAGCTTGAGAGGTTCTCCCACCTATCAGGCTGGTCTTTTGAGTTGGGCTCTCCGATTAGGCTTGAGGCCCTATCATTGGTGTTTTTATTGAAGCTGGTATATAGTGGGTTTTTGGTGGCTATAACCTTGATCTTAAGGTGTAACTTTTGAGGCTATTCGTACAATACTGAAGAAAAAGTAGTGAACTATATTGGAGAAATGATGTTCTTGATGACAGGATCCCAAAAGATGTGATCAACTCATTCTTAGCACTGCTACCAAAGACTTATTTAGTCTAACGGTGTCAAAAACTTGTTAAGACCAAAAGATGTGATCAACTCATTCTTAGCACTGCTACCAAAGACTTATTTAGCCCTCGGCAACAACGCCAAAAACTTGTTAAGACCATAAGATGTAAAGGCTATGTATAATAAAGTTGTTTTTCTGCTGTATATGTAATAATTTTCCATTGAAATTGGTTTTGGTCTAATATCTCTACACCCTTTAGGTTGTAACATGTATATTTTTTCCACTAAACCTCCATTTAAAAAAGTTGTTTTAACTTCCATTTGATGGATAAAAAGTTTATGAATAGAAGCTAAAACAATCAAAATACGAATGAAAGAAATCCTAGTAACATGAGCAAACGTATCAAAATAGTCAATATTTTGTTTTTGTGTCTTAATTAACATTTAAGGTGATTTTACTTTGTAGCACATGTGCCTCTCATCTTCCTCTCATGCTATTCCAGAGTTTCCTTCCTTCTCAAATCACTATGTCATCTTTTGAGCTTATGTGACGATAATTTACTACCTTAAACTAATGTATATATATATATATATATATATATATATATATATATATATATATATATATATATATATATATATATATATATATATATTGTTCTTTTATTTGTTATTTCATATATTTAAAAGCATGACATGTCCTTTGTGCGGTTTGAAAATAAGTAGCAATAATCGCGTATATACGGTTTATAATTAACGCCCAAAATTGTAATTGGTGAATACGGTTTTAAAATTAATTTTTAAAACTGCAATCGGATTTTAAAATACAAAAAGATTAGTTTTAGTGATTATTTTGAAAATCGTTATATATGTGTATTTTTTATATTCATAAAATTAAATTATTTTGATATTAAATTCTCTAGGGTGGGTACTGACTAGACACGTGGGGTAACCCAAAGAAGATTCCTACTATCCTTCTAGAGCATTCCCATCAGTGTGAGCCAAATTTGGGCTGGCCCTAGTCCAAAAGGCTCTTGGACCAGATTGTTGGACTGGGCCAGGTGTGGCCCAAATTACAAAAATATGCCTTCAGTATCCAAAGTCACCATCCCCATCCTCTTCCATTTATGTCCATCTCCGATCCCACCACTACTTTTTCGCCTTTGATTCCCTTCCCTATCATGAAAATGTTTGAGGATCACCATTTCAAAGTGAGAACCATATCAATGCTCAAGGTTAAAGCCAACTTGCGAGATGTCAGATGTAATGACCCGTATCTAACTACGTAGATATTATTCACTTTGAACGTACTCGCACTTATATGGTATTATAAACTTTTCTTGTCGTGATCTCCCGGCTTTTCTTTATTGATTAGGGGGTGCTGAGAGTCGAATCGAGTTGCTTGAAGAAATAAGGCGATAGTGTATTCGATGAAACACATTTGATAGGTCGATATGTTGGATCGAGAACTGTATTTTTGAGCCCATTGTGATCAGTAGGTCTTTTAATAGGCGAGCAGCCAGGACCCAAGGTAGGCAAGCTTGACGAGCCCAAGATTAAAACCATTTTTTTAAATTTTTTTTTAACCTCTCCATCTAGCTGAGAATTTAATGCACCAATTAAATTATAATTTTATTTGGCTTATATGATAAACTTTTAACCAAATATATATTATAAATAGAATTACATTATATATTTAAAAAAAAAACATAGGATAAGGGACGGGCCAAGAGCCCATAGGCTGGGTTAGCCTATTGGGCTGGACGGGGCTTAAAATGAAGCTCACAACTAGGGGTGCTAATGATGCGAGTCGAGTTCGAGTTCAACTGAGTTCGAGTCGAGTAGTTAACATCTCGAGTCGAGCTCGAGCTCGAGTCGAGCTCGAGCTCGAGTCGAGCTTACTCGAGTCGAGCTTGACTCGAGTCGTTAACATTTGAGAGTCAGTTCGAGCTCAGTCGAGGCTGCTAGTCGAGTTTAATGGATTTGATCAGTCGAGTTCGGTAATTTCGGGTTAATACCGTTTCGTGCCAGTATAATTATATACTATCCGATTTTAGGAAGAATCAGTGTATGGAATATATATATATATATATATATATATATATATATATATATATATATATATATATATATATTTATCCTTTATAATACTAACTTATTAATATAATTTATAAAATATCCTATTCTCTTATCTTTTCTTTAAGAAAATTAATTATTTTTAAATAAATATATTTATAACTAAATAAATAATAAAAATGTATGATTGTTTAAGAATAAAAAATAGAGATATATTATTTATGACATCCCCTAAAATAAAAAGATATCAAATTTAAAAAAAACTTTTAAAATTTTATATAAAAAAATATTTTGAGTTTACCGGCGAGCTTTTCGGAGTCGAGGTTAAGTTCTTTCGACTCGGTGGTCAACATTCGGTCGAGTTCATTCAGTCGGCTATTCAGTCGAGGTTTGATCAGTTTGTAGGAGTCGAGGTTCGAGTGGCTCGCGGTTGTCTCGTCTCGTGCTTGGCCTTCTTCATGGCCCTCCGCCCATAGAAACGGATTCACACCAAGCAGTCCCAAATCGAACTGGGTCGGAATCTTTTTCCCTATCGGATCGAGTTAAAACGAAGTAAATCAATACATGGTGGGCTTTTGAGACCCTAAATCAACCATCTAAATCAGATTAATTATGATTTGATGTCGGTGGAAATTTCTACCTTTCAATTCTCACACTTTTCCTTATCAATAATGAAAAAGTTATCCACTCATTTACTTACATAGAACTCCATATAAAATTGACGGCTCAATGAGTCAATTTGATTAATTCTCACTGATGTATCGATTGGGCGCCTCCTCTGTCCCACATATTTGTAATTAGCATCTTTGGTCTGTAACAATGATGAGGAAGCGACAGGAGCAGGTAGAATAAAAGGGTAATAATAGAATATTTATAATATATAGTTCTGCACATGGTTTTATGAAAAAAAATTATTTGCAGTAGTAAAGAGACCCTTTGGCCTCAAATGGGCGCAATGAGAGGTGGTATGGTAGGATATGAATATTTTAATATATGATCTCTTAACAGAACAAAAATTGGATATTCCTTAATAAAATTACTCTGTAGATTTTTAATAAATTTTAAACTATAAAAATTTTAAACTATAAATTTTAACAAAATGAGAGTAGTTGTATATATAAAAATAATTTCATGCTTTACGATATTAATTAATTGAATTGAGTTTACAGTACTTTTAAATATACGTGTTGATGATAAAAATCTCTAATAAATCTATGAAAAAGAAATAAAAAATTGTAAGTTGCAAGAATCATACAATAAATCATGGTAGGAGTATATTTTTATTATCATTATTTTTATTTAGAATTTACTGAAAGAGGATTTGTATCAGGTTGACTAGTTTGGGCATCAAAATGATAAATTGTCTTAACTTCAGACAAGTGCGTGAAACCTAACTAGGGAGGAGGAGGGATTCCTTTCACTCATTCAAGCTTGACCTGTTTATTGAAAGATAATTTTAAACAGCAGAAAAATACAAGACATAGGAGATAAAGTATAGATAATAATTCAATCATATTCCATTTCTTTCATGGTCGAGACAAGGATTATTGCTCTATTATTTTGTCCAGCAGCAAAAATCATAGCCAAGAGCATGTGTCCCCTCCCCTTTTCATTCATTCATTATTTTACTTTTTCTTCTCTTTTAAAGTTTTCTTTATGCTCTCTCATTAGCTGTCATTTGATAATTATGGACAGCCCCCATCTCCATGATCCCGACTCGCCCTTTTAAGTCAATGCCCCCACGCTGGCCTCCCATTTCCCTTTCTCCTTATCACACTTTGGCCTCGTTGTTCATGTTGACTCCTAACCCATGAAACACCCTGTCATTTGTTCCATTTTTTATCCACGTCCCACCATGGAAAAGTAGTACAAAAATCCTTACCCTAATGATTTTTCCTTACGATAAACAACAATGTTACACATAATACAAAGGTAATTTTTTCAAAGAAATTCTTCATGCAAACCACAGTGGTCATATGCTACCTTGTAACGATCAAGATCAAATTGCCCAACTAGGTGACACGAGGCCAACCCCTCGCTGGAGGGTTAGAATACTATTGATTGTATCAAATATGGCCAAGTAGGCAGCTGGCCATCATATGAATTGGTGTGCAAAACGAATTGGAAATTGACATGGATGCCTATGGGGACTTTAGAGGGATAGGAATATGCTGAAAGTGACCTTAGGCTTGGTCTAGAGCTTTTGACGTGAATACTGTATTTTGAATAAAAAATATAGAATTTATTTTAGGTTTTAAAAAAATGATCAAAATAGTACGTTTAGCGCGTGACAGAGTTGGCGTTGATGCGTCCGTTGATTGTGGACGATGGTGGCGATAAATTTTTAAGTTCAATAGCGGGTTGTTATGGCAGCGGTGTGATGATGTTGTTGAGGTGGTAAATCATGTGATAACCAGTTGAAAATTAGTTAAATAATTTTAATGTTATTTTGTGGATAGGGTGCGTGATTCGCAGCCCAGCGATTAGGTGAAGCTTAATTAAATTTAATTTTAATGTATTTTTGTGATTATTCTAGCTGTTGTTGATACTTAGCGTATGTTCATTTCGTGTATGAACCCGTATATTGTAGCTATCAAGTTCGATCATATAGTAAATTATTTGAATTCAACAAAAAAATATTTATTTGTAAATAAGCGAAATATAAAATTTATAATTTTATAACGTCAAGTGTGTAAAAATTGAATGAATGCAGAGTTTAATTTTAAATTTTAGAATCAATTTATTTTTCCCGAGGATTACCCGGATTTAATTTTATTATCATTTTTAATACTGAAACATGGAGTACACATTAACCCTTAATTACGGCCTGATTACGACCTGTACATAATAAATGTTTTGTTTTGAAAAAACAAGAGGAGCATGTTTTGTTTTGAAAAACACGGAAATGTAAAAATATTAAATTTAGAGTATAAAAATTGCGTTTTTATGTATTCAAAACCCCATTTGTCAAGGTAAATTTAGAGCGTTAAATTGTGTTTTTTAAAATTGTTATTAATAATAGTTTGAAAAATAGGCGGCCTAAATCTAATTTTCTTATTTTTTTATTGCATGCATTGTAAAAAAATGGAAAATTTTTATAATACTTACAATTTAAAATTATTTTTATAAAAAGCGGTACATGTATAAAAATAAAAACCTATATAAGCCTCCATGCATAATCTTTAAAAAACGTTGTATATACCCAGATAAATGCGCCATGCAAAAGCGTTTAAATATATTCAGCATTTTATACAAATTTTCATATATAAAAATAATAACGTGTCGATGGTCATGAGATGGCGCGCTATCAGCTATGTAGGACGGGCTAGAATAAAACAGCACATTGGGCAATAGGATCTGTTGAGTCTAAGACGGAGTTGAAGAATTTGATGGGCCAGGGGCGATGGAGTGAGGTGGCGATGGATGAAGATGGTCGATGTACACGTGAATGCGAGGTCCCTAGGCGGAGATCCCCTCGGGTAAAGGTCGAGGATGGTGTCATGTGGGAAGGGCAATATAGGATGGTAAGGGTGTGGCAACTGATGTGATATCTCTTCTTGTGGACGTTGGCTCGGCGGCAGGATAAGATCTTGACGTGTAAGTGTGGCGGGTATGGAGCGTGATGTGTAAGTGTGTGGGGATAGGAAAGGTGATGTCAATGTGTGGGGTGCCGGAAGGTGATGTACAAGTGTGTGGGGGTATAAACATACCGGGTGAGGGTATTAAGAATAGCCAGGAGGGTATCAAAGTAATGAAGTCGAACTCAGTGTACCTAAACCGTTGTCCTTTATCTGGACCATGGCTGGCCCACCATTCGAGCACGACCTCGACGATCCAGCTCTCACCCTCTCCTCCTCCCTCTCCCTCTACCTCGAATGGGCTGCGTACGTCTTGAGTGTGGATGACAGGAGTTCATCGATAATTAATGTGATGTCAGGCCTCACGAGCGTGCGAGCAATGTGATGGTCTTCTTCGTCAGGTGTAACAACGATCGGGCAATATGATGTATGTATACAGGCACCCGGCGTACAACCAAAGCGAGAAGCATTGGTTATGTCGACCATGGCGTGATCACGAGTGAATAAAAAAGGTATAATTACATAATCTATTGATTAAAATTAGGTAAAATGTTTTGGCTCACGTGACTCTGTTACCAGCCTTAGTATTAGATTTGTAGTATGGGACCTCATATCATCCATGTAGTGGTGGTGTGTAAGCATTGTGTATATAGTGATATACTTGCATGTATAGATCTTGGAGTCCATCATTTTCCATAGGGTGAAGTGATGTTCTTGGCCGCTCATCATAATGCTATGTATTGAGCATGATAAATTCATGTCGCGGTGTAGATCCACACGTGCATCTACTCTATCGAAGCTAATGTGCTTGTAGCAATTGGAGGTATCGATCTGTTGGCGGCGCAGGCTAAGCTCTAGGCGATGCCTCGACAATCCGAAATATGAGTGACTAACATGGATTAGCGGATCTCACGATCGATATTCGGATATATGGGCTGGTGAGTAACTCCCACATATGGTTGCCATGAGACCTACATGTGGTGTAGTCATCGATAAATTTGCGGGAATATGAATGGTGTGTAGACCATATCTTTTACGATCGAGTCTGGTGCATCTAGCTAATCTCGATATAGGAGGAGTACACGAGATGGGTTATGCACCCGTGTCAAAGGTACTCTCCACCTACACCTAAATGGAAGAGCTAGCTCTACCTCTGGCTCTACCTCTGGCTCAGCCACAGGTTGAGATGGTAATCCATCGTGGACATCCTCAGGTAGGTCTCCATCCCCTACATCGGCATCGACGCTAAGTGTAAGGCATGGGGCGAGATTGGTGGTCTTTGGATACTGCTTTTAAGCCCAGGGTGGGTCGTAGACATGAGAATCTTTCCCAGACCATATCTGAATACAAAATAAAAAAAAAGTTGGTCCCAAAAAAATGAGTTTTTATATTGCTTTAGAAAAAGCCATCTCATCGTGTCCTGCTTTCTTGGGCCGTGATTTAATCGATCGTTTAATACGGGAAGGCTCTACTTACGAAATCTGAAACACATCTGAAACACCGCCAACATGGCTAAATATCATACAATAGCCTCTTGGTCTAATTATAGTCATAGTGGCTTAATCGAGACGATTCATCCATACACAACAACATGAGTGAGTTATTACATACATGTATCAGTGTAATACAACCGTTAATACCGCGTCTACGATCCAAACTGGCTCGGCATAACTCGCGATATGTATGTGCTGTCTTGCACACTGACCTAAATTAGCATTATGCATCAAATCTTGCAGTAGTGGGAGAAAGAAAATGGGAACATTCACACCCTTCTTGTCCGCAAACAAGAAGGATCTGATCAGCACTAAGATGAACCCATGCGCACTACGCTCTAATGTGACCTCATCTGCATCAGGTGGCGGGGTGGATGGTGAGAGGCTATAACGCAAGAGATAGTGGCTCCTCTAATAACATCGGCCCCGGTGGGTGTACAAGCAACTCTGGCACAATGCCGCCCACATCGAACACCACGAGGTGCCGGTGGCTGTGGTAGGTGGATCTGAGCCAGCGATGATGGCAACATCCTGTAAGGTTATCGTCATCTCCCCTACTGGCACATGAAACGTGTGTGTCTCGAGTCGCCATTTCTAGACGAGAGAGGTGATAAGTGGCCAATCGATCATGATGTGGCCCAAGCGGGTATATACTGTAAAATCTAGTACTGATCACGTATGGATGAATACGTATATCCATCCTCCACATAGTCATGAAGGCTCTCATCTGCTGTCGAGGGCGGAGTATTTCCTAAAGCTGTAAGCAACGAAACAACCAATTTTAAAATTGGTTATATATAAATTACATGTTACAAATGTTAATAGTAATTGATAATTAACAAAATACGTACCTACTCTGTATCTACTAAGTGTGATCTGTGTCTACTAAGTGTGATGCGTGTATGCATCTTTGTCACAGAGACGGATGTATCTGAAAGGATACGCATCATGGATCTAAGCAGTATATATCTATAAAGATATAACAAATCAGAATAATTGTAAATATGGTTGTAAATATTAATTATATGAAACAATGATTTACATACACCGCATTACAATGTCTCATTTTCAGAATAAGTCTTATACAAAACAACTACAAAAAGTCGAGGCCTCATTTACGAGAAATACACGCAATATAGTGTTATAAAAAGGTGAGGCACGTTTACAAACAAAAAACAAATTGTCTTCTTAGCATTCTCAGCTGAACTTGATTTCTATTCTTACAAGACCCCTTAGATTGTGACGGATTTCATTACATTTTATCATTGATTTCCCCTCCACTAGCGTCCATTTCATTATACATAGGGTTGATTTAGGATGGCCATGACTTAGTTTCATTGACTGAGTGATATTGGATCATCATCAAAGTGCACTCATGTTCATTGAATATGGGATAAAAGCGACACCCGAAGTGTCATGATGCGAATCATACGTAATGCTGGTAGCCTTGAACAAATGGTGAAAATCAACGCGCCGATCTTTGACAGCGATCAGTGATATAGTTACATGGAAATCCATATATCAGTGTCTTCTCCTATATGCATTCTTTGTCATTTAAGTTGAGGTGATGAATTTGACCACTCCTTGTCTTGGCAGTAATCTGCCATGTATGTAATTGAAACAATTCATCGATCCGGCCTTAACTCTGACCCTAAATCTGAGTATCAGCATGGAGTGGGCGTTAAACAGGATGTCAATCTATATTTTGTTCCCTTAACACCAAGTTTTAATTCTAAATTACGATTACAAGAGGTTAGCAAAGATTTACTCAATTAGAAGAGCAAACCAGAGTTTGTTGAGTTGCCTCAGCCAAAATTCTTTAGGTTTTAAGATATAAGAGGTCGAAGAATATCGATATGCGTAGTACAAAGACATGGCTACGATAGCTCATTAATAAAGTAGAATAACAATCTATAGATGAAAGATGGTAGACTTTGTTTGAGTATATATATCTTCATTAACGTACATCAAGGCAAATAACTATTAAAGATTACGGGGCCTTTTGCTCGTCTATAACTCGAGAGAGTGAAACTTCCATAGAGAGAGTCACGTGAGATTGGATTAGGTTCATGTAAGAGCTTAGTTTTTACACATACTTTAACGAAAGATGATGATAAAAGAAAAAACACAAGAATATGTAACAAGGAATAAAAGATGAAAACAAGAAACATGAAAACCTGGAAAGAAAAAACCATAGAAAGAAAATGAGAAATCCATTGTCTTAAAATAAAGGTACAAGATCAGAGTATTGCTATTACTAAAAAAAAAAAAAACTTACACCACACAATATTTCAAAAATTCCTTGAAATCCTAAAAAAAATACATCATATAGTTGTAATCATCCTAGAATTGAACAGACCATATCCCAATAAAATCAGTAGTGTGCCATGGATGTTCACTAAATTCCCAATTCTAAGTGAGGGCTTGTGTTGAATGTGGGTGTAGTATTGAGTTGGTGAAGCCCACGGGAGGCAGCCGTGACGTCAGTGCACTTTCAATACATGCTTTTTAATTGCTTTCGCCACCTAGTTGCCTCCCTCTTTCGATATGTCTCTCTGTATGGGGTCGTTTCCTTTTCCATGGACCACCCTCCATATTCAGATTTCAGGCTCTCTTAGTTTGCAAGTCTAATTAAAGCTCAAAACGACGAGCGGAGCAGTTACAATGTGAAGAAAATTCGAAGGCGGCCATCCATTCAGTCAACATCAACGTGTCTTTCGAACATCACAAGCTCAAATCCATAAAATATGAATTTCTTTGTGGCTGTTACACGATTCTAATCCAACTGGGCTCACGCCCTTTTCTTTATATATTCTCCTTTCACTCACCCCCTTTGTGGCAGCATCTCTGCTTCTTAGTTTTCTTTCTTTCTTTCTGTATTGCGTAGAAAATGGGTCAATTCCATCTTCTCACTATTGCCCTGTGCTCGATTTTTCTATCTGTATGTGTCTTCCCCGAAACTGCATCCGCCCAACTCAGACAAAATTACTACGCCAAAATCTGCCCCAATGTCGAAAACATCGTTAGAGGCGTTGTTAATACGAAATTCCAACAAACCTTTGTCACAGTCCCTGCAACTCTCCGTCTCTTCTTCCATGATTGCTTTGTCCAGGTAGGAGAAATTCATTTTTCGGATCAATATATCCTAGTATGCCCGTTAGGTGTTCGATTTAAGTACTTCGTTTGTTCATGTTGTTTAATATATAATTGACAGGGTTGTGATGCTTCGGTCATAATTGCGTCTTCCGGCAGCAACACGGCGGAGAAGGACCACCCTGATAATCTGTCCTTGGCCGGGGACGGATTCGACACGGTGGTCAAAGCCAAAGCGGCAGTGGATAATATCCCATCGTGCAAGAACAAGGTCTCATGCGCTGACATTCTCACCATGGCCACCCGAGATGTTATTGCTCTGGTTTGTTCTCTTGAATTTCGTCATACCATAAGAAAATGCAGATAAGTTTGTACGGATATCGAGTATGATTTGTTTTGAATTTGGTGTGATCCTGATAAATGCAGTCAGGAGGACCGTCGTACGCGGTGGAGCTAGGAAGACTGGACGGGCTGAGCTCAACCTCTGCTAGCGTAAACGGAAAACTTCCTCACCCGACCTTTAATTTAGATCAGCTCACCTCCTTGTTCGCCGCTAATGGCCTCAGTCGGGCAGACATGATCGCTCTCTCAGGTAATCCAATCACAACGAGCCGCTTTTTCTTTTCCATCCATGATTGTGTGTTGCTGAGCACCACCATAACCTCTGTGGTCCGTTTTTTATGCAGCGGCCCACACCCTTGGATTCTCCCACTGTAGCAAGTTCGCCAACAGGATATACAATTTCAGCCGTCAAAATCCGGTGGATCCCACGCTGGACAAAACGTATGCTGCTCAGCTTCAACAGATGTGCCCCAAGAATGTGGACCCCAGGATAGCCATCAATATGGATCCAGTGACACCCAGAAAATTCGATAATGTGTACTACCAGAACCTGCAGCAAGGGAAGGGCCTATTCACCTCGGACCAGGTCTTGTTCACGGACCCAAGGTCCAAGCCCACTGTTAATGCTTGGGCCTCCAGCTCATCGGCCTTCCAGAATGCATTTGTCCAGGCCATGACCAAGTTGGGCCGGGTCGGAGTCAAGACCGGGAGAAACGGCAACATTCGTCGTGATTGTGGTGCGTTTAATTAAGCGAAATTGAAAAAAAAAAAAAAAAAAAAAGGAAAAGGAAGCGAGAAAGAAGGAATAATCTTAAGATTGATTTATGCGAGTTGTAATAATTTTGGTGGGTTTATTTGTGTATGGAAATTGGAATAATGGTCAAATGCAAGGAATGGCCAAATCACATGAGGAAAAATAAGCCCATGTGGTTGTTGGATCTTGATTTGGATTTTCTTATGAAAAAATATCACATGTAAGCTGTTGTTTCCCTTTTTCTGTCCCCTCAATTTTATGATTATTATTGTCGTTAGTAAGTATTACTGTATTAGTTGATAATTGAATACAGATGAAAGCATGGGAGAAAAACGAAGGCAGAGGTGACTGGTGACGTCTGAGGAAATAATTAATGTTGAATCCAACGTCAATCCCATGTGTCATGCGTGTTCGATGATTGCTTTTACCCTTACTATCAACAGTTGATAAAGACTCGCCATTATAATTTTTATATATTATTCCCGTTACACATTCCGATCAGAACGTAACGTGTTCTGGAATTTAATTGAATTGGTCGATTAAAACAAATTTTTTTTATATTAGATATTAAATATAAAAAATATCTTTCAATCATTGAAATTGAAGAACAATAAAAATCTCAACCCCCCAACAACTCAACTTTTACATAAATACCCTTTCACGTTCTGATTATTTACATACATTTTAAAAAAACAAAAAAAAAATGATTTGTATAAGAACAAAAAAAGTACCGGTGCCTAACACTTATACTGTTCAAAACCTGTTCTGGCCCATTGCAATTCAACACCACGTGAATTATATTGATCCACCCATCATAATTGACCATATTATATGTAACCCTCATCTGTTTGACACGTGACATCAATACAAACCAATTCTTACTTTGCGTGTTTGATCAAGTAGTTCAGCTTTTAGTTAGGTCATAGTTGAGCTCTAGTATACAGACTTTTCAACAATAGTTTATATCAGCTGATGATCAAGCTATGGTGTTTATCCATTGGCACTCATATTTGTCAAACATAATTAACGTATATCATTTTCAAATGTCATGCAATTTGACAAAAGAACAGACTGTGATCGCCCCATAAATGATAAGCTTAAAGATTAGACTTAATTGAAGCAGCATGTATTCTCAGAGGTAAATCACAGAGCAAGGTTAATCTATGCCTTGTTAGCAGGGAATTGGCACAAAATTTATTGAATTTATGCCTTGAGAAGCAGGGCAATGGTGTGATATGCTAGGTTAATAAATTCACTTGTGAAGCAGGTCAGGATCAAGGATAATCAACATGAAAAAACTGTATGCATGTGGAATATTGAACTTCTGATAAAAGATGTTAAAGATATAAGCTACATGTTGCAGGGAAGTTTGATGCAAGTATTATAATTTTGAGCAAAGATTCAAGATCTTCTCTGACAGATTTTCTAAGCAAGTTCCATAAGACAAGAAAAACAGGGTGATTTAAGGAGTGGAGAGACTGACCAAGTTTTCATACCTGGTTTATCAAGAACTGCAGCAATGCAGTACATGGGAGCCTGTTGAATCACAACACCTGCAGAACCAAACCGATCCGAAACTTTTAGAAAATTAACCTAATATGACAAAGGGAGAAATATTAGATTAATAATGCATATATGGCAGACATATCATTATCCTTTTCTTCAGGCTAATGTCAATCCACAACTAGAGGATTTTTCACACCAGAGTCTACGCTTTCCCCCTTTTTTTGTTCTTATTTATAAGTAAGCCAAAATTCCTTCATACTCCAGACGAATGAATATATGTCACAGAGCATATATATTTCAACATTACTAGAAAATTTGAACAGCTGATTAAGATCCACTGTTTCAAATTACTACCTTTGGAAAACTGAGAATTAGTATGTAAATAAAATTTAAAACCACGTTTTCAAAAGGTGGTTCTTACATTTTCCTCAAGCCCTTTTTCCAACAACATGTGGTTTTAAACATTCAAAAAATTTAAAACTCTGTGCTTAGAACATTAAGGAAAAAAAAGTGGGTTATAACAAATTGCTCAATTGAGAAAGGAGCTTTAGGAATTTCTTTAAACCACACTTCCTAGAAACAGTTTCAGAATAATTTCAGAATTTCTTTAAACTGCATTTCATACCAGCAGTTTAAAGTCGTACTTTCAGAAGGCCAATCTGAAACAACAGAAAATAACATTATATATATGTGTATAAAGCTAAACTGTTCTAAGCAGCAGTGTTATTGAAATCACACTTAAATGAGAAACAAAAGTTGGTTTCATAAGCAAGATAATTGAGCTTTCATTTTTTGAGAAATGAAAAAGGCACTTTGAACAGATAAATCCTACTGAATATATTATCAAATTGACATGGTTGAAACTTGAACCATGAAAGTATATGAGCAGAAAACTGCCATACTTTGATCATCCTGTCTGGCTATTCCATCAAGGAGAAGAATTGGAAGCTGAAGAAATGAATGACCATATACCAGCACAGTATAGAGCAATGAATATGCTAGAAACATTATTTGCAAGCAAAATATAGGATATGCATTTCAGTTAGCTAAAATTGTAGATTTCCAATGCTGAGGGTGGTGTTATGAAACTGGCACAAGAAAGAACTGACTCCTAATGATATCACAAAACTTTTAAAAGCATACTTTTGACGTCTTTTAGTTGGAAAAAAAAGGTACAGCCATGCTTTTAAGAGCCATACTTTTGGCATAAAGCAGCAGGACTAGTGGAAGTGACTCATAGTTCCTGGGCTGCCTTTTCCTTTAAATCAGCCTGGTGCCAAGGTATTAACAAAATAATCCTATTTATCTCATAACAAAAACAGTCAATATAACCATAAAAAAAATGAGTAGTATGCAGAGAAGGAACCAAAAGCAAACATGATAAATTCCTTTGTTCATCAGCTTAACAACTATGCAAGTTAAGTTGATTGATGATAGCTTGTCTTTCATGATTAGAGTATCTAATAACGCCAACTAATAAATAACCTTATTTCTAATTTAGAAAAAAAATGCAGTATTCATAATAAGGAAATAGAAAGGCGCAAGCGCCATAAGCACAAACAGGATCCTGTTTTTGTGGAGCTGTAGGGAGAGGGGAACGGCATGAAAACAGTTTCAATAAATCCGAAAAGAAACACCTGCTCAAATCCCTACTGAATCCAAAAAGAAAATCAATAAGACCCTACAGGCTATGGTTAAGACTCTCCTAAAACAGCATTGGACCAATTAAAAAATCCTCCAGTATGCTCTTTGCTAAGACACCAAATTTTGGAACTTGAGCGCACCACATTACCTTGCTAGAAACCCTATTGTTTCACCTACCCAATTTCCCCTCTTCCATGCCCAATTTTCTAATTAATATAGAATAATCATACCATTGGAATGATTGCCAAAATTTGCTCCTCTAGATCCCAAGAACTGGATAATATTTGTGTCCTCAAGACTCATTTCAAGCATGAAAATTGCTTAAAATTATTGAAATGGTGTAAGGTCATAATGTCTTCCCAGCTTGCTGTTCATTCATGCTTTAATTGTTAATTTTCCAACCAAGAGAATAAGGGAGAAAAGCAGAACCTAATGAGAATAAAAATCCCATGATTTAATTTCAGTGCTGACGAGTCTCATACATCCTCTGCATTCAGAAGTCTTATTTAGAGGCTACGCATCAGAGCTCCTGGCAGATGTCTCACATCTAGGTGTCCACCCATTCCAGTATGTTTCATTTCCAGACAAGATGATAGATAAATAGCATAAAATCCTCAGATAATTATTCTGAATCAATATTTTATCTTACTGCCAAACTGCAGGCCTGCCTTATTTCCAACTGAATATGGTTGCAAGGAACACAAATAATGAAAAGACACAGTTTACACAAAACCAACCAGTGAATAATTGAGAAAACATGAGAAAGCGGTACCTCAGGCTCATCCATAAACAAGTTCTTACAGCAGTGAGTATCAAGAAGCCAAGCCAAGAGAATATGTTGAAAGATAGTACCTTTTTCAGAGAATACATTAAAAGATAGCACCTTCACTTGTATTGGTCAAGGGTCCAGCTTTTTAAATAGTGTGTTGACATGAGTCATTTTGATTGCATAACTGATTAGTGCTGGAATGAAAGTACAGAAACACACATACAAACTTGCACACAAATGCACACCATTATAATTATAAATGATGACCACCATGCAGTGAAAGAGCACATGTGCAGGGGAAGCAGAGAAAAAAGCATCAAAACCATAAATAGTTGAACAACATTATGTCAAAATAAAAAATTTATTCAATCTCACTAAAAATTCAACAACTGGAAGTCTTGCCACTATAAATAGGGTTTATTTAACAAAAATTATAAAATGAAAAAACTATAGATATCAGTTCAAGAAGTCTACAAAGTTACTTATAATAGCCAGCTTCTGTTGATACGTTTATCTTATACCACCGACGGTATACTATTATGGGAATACTTGGTGCTGATATTTATTTACAACCTAATCACCTTGTTCCAAAACTTCCCATCACTTCTACTTCTTATGTACTTCAGCAATGCTCGGAAAACCGGGAGGTCAAGTAAATGTTAGAGTAGGTTTTAGAATGACGATAGCATGTCATCACTTCAAAAGACAAGCCCGAAGTTATGGTCACATTAGAATCATCAGTTTCAGTTATTCTCCAGTTGCACGCAAGCAAACTTTCTCAAGTTTTACAGGCCAATCTTCCCCTAGTAGATATGGATTTAACTCCATCGCAACACGAAAATCCAAGATGGATGCAGGAATGGATCCAGCTGGTTTTTGTACATACCTCACAGGCCACATCCCATTCGGACCAGGTACAACCTGACCACGTTGGCTTAGATGCTTCTGTCCAGACCTTGAACTGGTTAATTCCAGACAGGGTTTTATCAATCTCTTCAAGAAAATATCCAGCCCATTGTTCAAAAGGCTAATGCAATCCCCTGAGACCTTAAATCCCTCCATCGACAATTTGTGTTCCAACCTATTCTTCAGAGAACAAGTATCAGGTAGCTCACCCATGTTCTGACAAGACTCAATCTGGAAAGCAGATGGTGCTTCATTACACAGAACTTTTCGTGTCACTTTTGTAGTCTTCGGGATGCCAAGAGGAGCTGTTACAGGGCTCCTACTGTGGATGCCTGGGCTTCTAGCAGCCTGCTCAACCTCTTCCCCTTCTTCTACTGAATTGACTTCTCCTGGGGGTCTGCTGCCTAAAGAAAGCAGCTCAGTAGCACTTTGCTCTTGAATTTTAGGCACTGAATCTTCACATACAGCACTATGATTCTTCCCATGTGGTCCAAGAGGGCTTGGACGATCCCTGAATTTGCGGTCTCGAAGACTTGGAGTTCTTCCCTTCCGAGGGGATTGAGGAAACACATCTCTGCATATCGACTGAAGACTACTCCTTTGATACCCATTCGCCACTTTAACATTTAAAGAACCTTCTGTTTTGCTCTGTTTAGGTGGGGGACTCTTTGAAAGGCATGCATTTTTTATAATTGATCTAATGAGTTGATTATGGAGCAACAAATTCTCTCTTCCTATTGTGTCTATACAGAGTTTATCAAACTCATGTTTGCTAATTTTGAGACTTAAATATTTGGTAAGAAGATCAAAGTATTTCTCTGCTTTCAAGTGCCCTAGCTTCTTTTCAATCAGCATTTTCAGCTCCAATGTGTGTATCCGGGGAAAATTCCGACCAATCTGCATTTTGATTTCCGGTGCTCCTCACTGTCATCAAAATCAAATCCCTCACCCAATTACAAGAAATTCCATAAATTTTAAACCATTTCTCAATTTAAACAGTAAATCCTAATTTCGTCGGTCTATGGTAGGTCCGACATCAGCTCGGAAAAGTCAGCAAAGGATGCTGATATGATCTCCGTCATGAAAATTCTGGGAAAAAAAAGAGTGCAGACAATAATTCAGCTCAAATCACCCCTCACAAGCCCATTACGCTCAAGAACAACTACCCGATTCTTCCAATTACCCACCAAAAACAAACCGAACTATTCCATAAGAAGAAGAAAAAAAAACCCAAATTCATCACCGCCCGAGACTCCAATTTGAGAAAAACAAACACAGGAAATGAACAATAACAACTTCAAGTACTAACATCAGCTCAAAAAAACATCAACCCCTTTCGAATTCGATCAGGAAACAAGAACCCAGGAAAGCAATCCAAACAAGGAAACATGAAAACCAATTGAATTAAAGCAGAAAAAAAAAAAAAAAAAACGCACCTGCTACAGTGAAGTGTGGGGAATGTCGAATTCACTTAAACTGCACATAATATTCCCCAGAAATCGTTGCTACTGTCGGAGAGGAAGAACGAAGGAGAAAGAAGTTAGGGCTTTTAGTCTCCAAACTCCGAGTAGGACTGGGGTTTCGGAAGCTTCTTTTGTTTGAGGTATGGGAACTGATTGGGGTTGAGTCAAGGTCAAACAACACGTGCGTTTAAGTGGTGGGGAGGGTGTGAGAGGTGTACTTCTAAGGTTGGTGACCCTCCAATCATATTCCAGTTTTCAGTTGAAGTCCCTCTCTCTCTCTCTCTCATTCGTCGCCTCTCTTCGGCCCACCAATTTTAACATTTACACTTTCTACGGGTGTCAACGGTCGGGTCGAAAATTGATCCCACCCGGTTTATTATGAAAGGTTGGAGGGCTTAAGGAAGTAATTAAGGGCTTCTTTGTTTACCATTTTTTTAAACTGGAAAGGTTAAAAACTTCCCATATAAATTTTATTTCTCTCTAATTCTTCACAAAAAACTATTTTCTCATTACATGCCTACTAATTGATACTACTAATGGGTGTCACATGGCCTATTATAATTGGTTCATAGTCTTCAATGAGATGCTTGTCATGATAGAGTAGTGCATAGTGGGAGATCAAATCAACAGAATTCATGATCACCCACGTATTCTCTAGGATTCATTATGACGATTGTAGTTTCAGAGGTAACACCAGTACATTCGGTTTGAATAGGCTAGGTCGGTGTCTGATGTGTGCTTAAAGGGTATTGGGCCTGACCCTATTGGATTAAGCTCGGATTTCCAAGTCCTTAGAGTATCTCGTGTGCAATGCACGTGGGATTAGACTTATCTTATTCTAATTTTCTTTTTTTATTTATTTTGAAAAACATGAAGAACGCATAAAATATTAAATTCGCCAGAAACAACAAATTCTGAAGGCATCGAAAATTATGTTAACATGTTTTTAACGTGAATGTCAATGCTAATCTTATAACAAAGTTCCTTTTTTGAAATTCAAAGAATAATTTAAGTGGTTATCTAAAGTTTAAATTGATTTTTTGAAATTTTTTCAAATACCTATCTTTATTTAGTAATTAAATCCTAATCTATTTTGTTCTTTTATAGAACATACTCATTTAAACAATCTCATACATTTGAAATAATGTCATACATTTAAACAATACAATTGTACCTTGCTCATGGAATGTTTTAAATATATATATATATATATATATATATATATATATATATATATATATATATATATATATATATATATATATATATATATATATTTGATAATAAGTAAAGTTTTTCATTCAACTGACTATAGAAACAATTGATCGATGAAGAACATGGGTGAAACAATACTTATTGTATAAGTATATATACAAGAACCTCTTATCTAACTTTAGTGAAAATGCCATAATATTAATTATCACGTGATATTTTGACGTCCATAAAAACAACGAGGAGTTCCAACGCATCTGAGTTGGATCGTCGGGACAAACAAACCTTTTTCGTGTTGAGCGACATGAAAGCTTACACGGCGAGGCATCCCTTAGCGACCACTCTTATATCACCAACAACAAAACACATCACCTTGCACGCGCATGAGGCGAGATAAAAAAAAAACGTGAAAAAGCAAGTCGATTTGTATAGAAAGTACTTTATTTTTAAAAAATCAAATATATGGGGAGAGGCGTATTATTGAAAAAAAGGAAAAAGGAAAAATGATGTGAATTGATTTCGGTCGAAGAATGACAGAGGGGCAGCCAGGGGTTTTTTTATTTTTTTATTTTTATCTTAGAGCTGATGGAATGTTATATATTCTAGTGGAATCCAATGACTTTGAAGAATTGATGGATCATTTTGTGATAAACACTTAACTTATGTAAGCCTAATATGATGATTAATTTTAGTTGAACATTTTATTTAATCAAAACTGTAATCCATTTAGTAGCTTTAACTCTTAGATTCATTATTAGTACAATCAAATTATGGTAAGTAGTGATTAAGGTTGTCACTAGTATCTTAAAAAGAATTCTATATACCTTATGTAAAATATAAACTAATACAAGAATTATTTCAATCAATTAAAACTAGAAAAGGTCCTCATCAATCTAGGAAGTCAGCAAAAGTTGCCAAAGAATAGCAAGTAAAATGAACTAAGTAAGCCATTGTGCAACATAAGCTTGAATAGCCCTTGAAATAATGTTTACCTTAAAGTTGGTCTTTAATAGCCCTTGAACTAAGTGTGTATAAAGTGAAATTTGATATTTGGCTTTTTTTTTAATGTTTTTTATTAAGAAAAAAAATTAGATATTCAAATATAAAAAAAATTATATATTTTATGATCCACTTGAAACTTTGTTTTATGCTAATTAAATAAAAGTATATGCATTTTAATTTTAATTTTAAAAATTTAGATAAAAATTAGAATATTGGTTTTTTTTAAAAAAACTAAATACTTAATCCTATTAATTGCTATTCAAATTCAAAACAAAACTTGTATGGTTAATTAAGTTAAAAAAAAAAACAACAAAAGCCACCTAAACCTTCCCTAGAGTTTGATCCTCCTACAATGGGAAGAAGTTCAAGTCCAAGAAAGTGAGGTCGTAAAATACTATGGAATCTCCTTCTTAGATAAGATGGGAGTGGGTATCCAATGTGCCTCCTAGTCAGAGCAAAGTTATAACATGGACATGACAGCTAATACAAAGCTCATCATGATCCCAATTTATACCGCTCCAAATAGACCTCTCGAGACAAGGTAATATAGAGAGTCCAAACATGATATAAAAGTCATTTGTTTCAATGCTAGTATTTGATTAGGGGAGCTGTTAGAAATATCTTAATTGGAATGGGATAAATCGTAATTCACATAACTATATCAATATAAACTTGTTAGGCATATGACTCATGAAGGTAGGACATATTACTATTTTAGTTACCTCGGACATCAAAGCATTAGTATTTAGGAGCTTATTGAACAAGTTGCCTCGAGCATCAAAAAATCAGTGTAAATGGTGGAACGATATTGGACTATCATAGAGCCCTTGGCCATTGTAAATGTGGCTTCGTTGATACCGATGATAGGCGTTATCTTGTAAAGCCAGAAAATTAAATTTTTAAGAAAGGGTAAAGGTAATTCGGTTGAAAACGAGAATTAGATACCGGATATTGAAACGGTTGCGGCGTTTTAAATTCGTCTCGCGAGAAATTTAGTGGCCTGAGAAAAGTTCGTCGAATTATGAGACCAATGAATATTTTAAGATTTTTTGGGTGATAAGCGAAATTGATGACTTCGGGGATGAGATTTTACGAAAATCTCATGAAGTCGAGGAAATAGGCACGAAATTTTAAGTTCGTTAAAATAAAGTGAAGCGAAAAGAAATAAATTGTTCGAGTAGAAGCAAACCGAATAAACGATATCGTTATATATCAAAAAATATAATAAGAATAATAATAAAATAAATAAATAATAATATAATAATAAGAATAATAATAAAAAAAAATTAAAAAAAATAATCAATAAAAGTCAAAACGCACAGGAGACCATTTTTTCGTTAGGCGGAGAGAGAGCATTTTAATTTTTTTTATTTCTTTCTATTAGTTTAACACTACGAGATACGAAAAGAAGTAGTTTGTAGGTTTTATCGGGGCTGAAGGCCACAAAGTTGATGCGTGACGAGGCTGCAGCGTGGACACGAAAATCTTAGAGTTTAAGTAAGCTTCAGGTGAGGTAGGGGTTTTATCTCTTGAAGTTCTGGCTTTGTTTAAATGTTTGTAATGTTTGGTTGGTTTGGGGCGCGAGCCGGCCCGGATTTGATCCAGGTCCACGAAACTTGGGGCCGTTGATGAAATTTTTGAAGCCCATTTGAATGGTCAGATGGCTGTGTATGAAACATTTGAGAGTGTTTGTTTTATAATTTATGAAATAAATTGTGTGTTAGTGTGTATAGTAGGAAATGGCCATGGATTTCGGGTTCGCAAGTGGAGCCGTGTTCGTGATTAGCGTAGCGGTAACGGGGTTACTATTTCACGTGAATAATTGACACATGAATAGTGGCCAGCATGAATAGTGACGTGAATAGTGTCTACCGAATATTTTGTGAGAGAATGTGTGTTTGGATGAGTGATTGAGTGAATTCTTCGTGTTAGTTAATTAGCCACCTTGGCTAATTTTTGTGTAATGGATTGAAATTGAGAATGATGAGTTGGTGGATCAAGGAATAGATAGGTTAATAATGATTTTAATGTGTTAACATAAGGACATATTATATGGAATATAATTGTGTGTGTGGCCGTGGAGATGATATTGTAAATTTAACCAGTGAGCAAATTTGGGTGATGGTTGATCACGTGAATGACATGTGTTAGTGCAAATTTGAGAATGTTGCATATTGATATATTTGATATATTGTATAAATGATTTTGGAAATGGCGTAATGCATTTTCGTATGCCTTTGGGTAACTAGGGTGGTGTTAGTGCGTAGCGTGAATTTTACGAAAAGCGAGCGTAGTTGCGAAAGGAATTTCGTAGGATGATTTTTGGAGAGACTGGGTTGGGAGATGGTGCGTAGTTATTTCGGATGAGGGCCAATGATGTTTCGGAAGGATTCATGACCAAATCGCCTCGAAGGGTAGTCCCATATTTTTCTGGGCAACCGGTGATATATTTTCAAAAGAATAACAAGTTTGTTTTGAAAATGATTATTTTTCTCATACATGGCTTAGGCAAGTGTGAAGTCGGTGAAAATTTCGAGACATGGGAATGGACATGTAGGCTTCCCAGTAGGATCGCGTATTTATTTGAGTGTGTGTTTTTAAATTGGATCATTGCATAATGCACTTATGTGGGAGTAACCCATTTAGGGTGATTCCCTTTGCGGGGCGATAGCCATCTGTTAAGGGAATATTTTTCGAGGAGTACGGGAGAGTTCGAGAAGGCGGCTCATCTTAGAGGCCGTTTTGAAGAGGAATAGGGTTGCGACACGATATTTTGGATAATATGTATTAGAATTGTAGATTTTAATATGTATTTGTATTAAGAGTAATGAAATAACTCTTGGACTATTGGAATATAGTTGGGTATATTTTTGATGAGCATTGGTATATGGGCCCAAGTGGCCACTTTTACTTAGATATATGTCTCGCGATACGAGACGTATAGATTTTTAGCGGGTTGACGGGTAGTCAACGGACCCCGAGTTTTGGCGTCGCGAGGCAGTATCGGGTTAAGGTATACGATTACAGCATCTTTGGGCATGGGCCTAGGATATGGAGTTGCAGTGTAGTGCCTAGTTTTGATTACCTGGCGCTTGATGTCTGATACCAGCTTCACAGCTTGGTATTAGAGCTAAGGTAAATGATTACCTTGGGAGCTCGGTGGGTGTAGTTATAAGTTTAGTCTGATCTGAGCTTCGGCAGTATCGGAGCATGGGTATGCGACTACCTAGGGCTTGAGGGCGTAGAGCTTGGGCCGTTGCTGTGCGGTGAAATTGATACTAGCATCATAGCTTGGTATCGGAGTTTAGGTACACGAATACCTAGGAGTTCATGGGACGGGTTTAGACCACTGCAAGCATGGTGTGTTTCGTGTTGTGTTCGGATATGTTTTCCATGTTTGTGATTATGTGATTGTGTGTTACACATTGCGTGGAAAACTTATACACAGTATGATGTATATGGGAAATGTGATAGCGTGGTTATTGTGCGGGAAAATTATATGCATGGCATAATGTATATAGGAAGAAGTGGAATGCTAAGGTTAGGAACTATAACCTTAGGGGTTCGAAAAATGAAATGAACCTGAAAGTATTGAATTTTATTGAAATAAATAAAAGGAGTGGTTGAGTAGCACCATAGGCGGATAAACGAGATCGGTTCATGGTTGTTAAGTCACATTAGTAATTGGCATGTGCATTACTTAGTTAGGCGAAATGAGATAAATAAAGTTTGTTGCCATTTGACATGTGTAGATGCTTGGGTCATTTTGAAAGGGCGTAAAGGTCGTCCACAGTGCTAATGAAGCACCACCGATGTTTGACCGACGGGTCTTTCTTGAGAGCTGTTGGGGTTCTGTTCTTTATTAAATTGCATAGGCTAGTGCAGTTGGCAGTCAAGGAGGTCCGAGTAACCTCCAGAGATTTAAGTCACATTATCCTCCAGAGAGCGCGTTTATAGGGAGGGATCAGATGGTGGTAGACCATTGGTTCAGCCCAGATTGAATGTGATGAGGTTATGGATATTACCTCCGTCGACAGATCGGGCTATTGCATTCGGCTAGAGGGTGAGTCTCAGTGTGGTGGGGCGGGTTAAGACTTAAAGGTTAGAGGCAATGACTTGAAACGAGGAGTTCCATGGGCTCAGGCAAGTATTTTCAGGCCTTTGCTAGATGCCAAGGCCTAAGGTTTCTAGAGTGAGGCGAGGAGCGATGTGTGTGATGGAGTACATGGCCGGATTCACGAGTTGGCACGTTTTGGTGTTGATGACTATGTGGCCACGGATATGGCCAGGTCGGGAGATTTGAGAGTGTTGAAGTTGTCCATTCGAGTAGTGTGGGCCTTCTTCCTGAGGACATGGACTCTATGGTCGGGACAGCTCTAGCCATAGAGAGAGAGATGGATGACGCACAAGGCATTCGAGATGCGAGTGCCGGTGGGAAGAGAAAGGAGGATTAGCCTTCTTCGAGTTTGGGCTTAGAGGTTAAGGTCTCTAGGAAAAGCCATTGTATGAGAAAATTCTCCCCTAAGATCTAGGTTGAGAGTTGATCAGATATGGTATACATATCGGGTTTTGATGTCATTCTTGACATGGATGAGTTGACAACCCATCGGGTTGTTAGTGATTAATGACTGGCGAGTTGCTCATACGATACGGTCTTGGGTTATATAAGGTAAGCGTATGCATGTGAGTGATGCGTATGTATGAATTTAGGGGCCAATTTTTGTTAAGGAAGAATGTCTCAAAACCAGGAAAAATTAAATTTTTCTAAAAAGGGTAAAACGGTAATTTGGTTGAAAGCAATTCTCTAGATCTCGGATGAAGAAAATTTCTTGTGGATTAAATTCGTCTCCTTGAAATTTGAAGTGACAAAAGTTTAAAGTCGAATTTTAGAATGATAGGAATATTTACGATTTTACGGTGATAAGCGGGTCAGTAGCTGAGATGAGATTTTACGAAAATCTCGGAGTCGGGGGAAATGGCTTGAAATTTGGGTGCATTTAAAATAAAGTGGGCGAAAAGAAATAAATTGTTTCGAGGTAGAAACAAAGCCCAGGAAGCAGTATACGTATATATCAAAATATAATAAAATTAATAATAAAATAAATAAATAATAATATAATAATAATAAAAAATTAAAAAAAAAAAAGAGTCAAAACGCAGGACTGTAGGAGGCCATTTTTTCGTTAGGTGGAGAGAGAGCATTTTAATTTTTTTTTAACAACACCTCTTCCGTTTCTTTCTCGGATCACGAAAATCGAGCGCGAGGTTTTAGGTCGAGGTTTGAAGCGAGTTGATCTAAGCAACGAGGCTATAGCATGGACACCAAAATCTTGGGTTTGTATTTCCCAGTGAGGTATGGGTTTATCACTTGAAGTTACACTTTATTTAAGTGTTTTGTAATGTTTCGGTTGGTTTGAGGCCTTGAACGACCGTTTGATCGGTCCCAAAACTTGGGACCGAATTGTTGGAATTTTTGGAGAATTTTTGGAGCCCATTTGGACAGTATGTGACTGTGTAGAGGCTGTTTGGGGTGTTTGTTTCATAATTTATGAAATAAATTGTGTGTTGGTGTGTATGAGGCTGGAAATGGCCATGGATTTCGGGTTCACAAAGTGGAACTGATGTTGGATGATTGATCGAAAACAATAACCTGAGGGTACTGTTCACGTGAATAGTGACACGTGAATGACCCGTGAATAGTGTCTACGGAATATTTTTGTGAGAGAATGTGTTTGGATGAGTGATTCAAATTGAATTGTTCGTGTTCGTTAATTAGCCCACGCGAGCTAATTTTTGTGTAATGGATTGAGAAATTATAGAATGACTTGAGTTGGTGGATCAAAGGAATAGATAGGTTAATACGTGATTTTAATGTGGTAACATAAGGACATAATTATATGAAATATAATTGTGTAGGCCATTAAGGATGATGTTGGCAAAGTGCTTCCAGTGAAGCGAAATTGGGTGATGGTTGATCATTGATGAATGGCATGTGTTGTGAGTGCAAATTTGAGAATGTTGCATAAACTGATATATTTGATATATTGTATAAATGGTTTGGAAATGACATATCGTTTTAAGTATCGCATTTGAGGTACTTGCAAATTAGGTGTTAGTGCGTAGCGTATGAATTTTACGAAAAAGCGAACATGGTTGAAAGGAATTTCACGGGATGATTTTTCGGAGAATTGGGTTGGATATGGGCAATGGATCATTTGGATGAGGACCATGACTATTTCGGAAAACTCACCCAACCAATTCGCCTCGGAGGTGAGTCCAGTATTTTCTGGAGCACTTCGGTGAGTATATTTTCAAGAATAGCAAGTTTTGTTTTGAAAATGATTATTTTCTCATACATGGCTTAGGCAAGTGTGAGTGAGTCGTTGAGGACTTGAGACATGGGAACGGGCATGTAGACATTCAAGTAGGATCAACGTATTTGCCGAGTGTGTGTTTAAATTGGATCATTGCATGTGCATAGGTGGGGAGTAACCCATTGGGGTGATTCCACTCTTTGGGCGATAGCTCACCACGGTGAGGGAATATTTTTTTCGGTACGAGGGCGTTCGAGCAGAGGCTGCCGTCTTAGGCGGAGTTTGAAAGAAACTTGAGTTATTGAAAGCTGATGTTTTGGATAATATGTATTAGGGTATGATTTTTAATATGTATTTGTATTAAAATAATGAAATAACTCTTGGTATTGGAATATAATTGGGTATATTTTTGATGAGCATTGGTATATGGGCGCAGTGGCCATTTTATAGATATGTGTTTGATAGAGGCGTATAGATTTTCCGCGGGTTGACGGGTAGTCAACGGACCCCCGGGTTTTGGGGTGTCACAATGCTAGGAATTGCGGATCACTTATAGTTGTCCATGATGTATCTCTCAAAATTATTATATAACGTATAAGCTTGTATCCTAATAAGGAGGAGAAATTTTTTTAGTTCAATAGTATTCATTAGAAAAATAATACAAATTATTTTGGAAGGAACTTGAGTCCTTTCCATTGGCGTCGTATGTGGGAACCAAAAACCGCGTGCTTCTCTAAATTGCTGCAAAGACAATTGTAAACTTTTTCTAAACAATTTAATGGGAGAAATTACCCTTACCAGTTCTGAGCATACACTGGAACAACGACTACTATCATTGAAACGAATGTTGAAAGATCAGTAGGAATCCCACTAGTAGCAACTAACCTCGTTCTTAGGGACCAATGTCGCCTTGTAAGAAGAAAATGCAGTCTTATGTAATACGGCCACCACTCCTCGCCTTGGCAACTCAGCAGTGCCCCGCAGCCCAGCCCGATCAAAATCCACATACAACTTCTCTCCTCCACTCTGTTGTGACCAACCCCTTGCCAACAATCCTTGATCAGTTAGATCTCCTTCCCCACGGAGAAGCCTTGATCCTGTATTGCCTTGGACAACATCTCGCCATTATCCATTTTAACCCACCATCTTACACGAATGCTGTCGCCGCCGTCTTGCAAAGTTCCAGATGTACGATGGTCTGGAGGACCCCTTTGACTATCTTATGCACTTCCGCTAGATCATGACGTTGCAGACTAGTAACGATGCTCTACTATGTAAAGTCTTCCCATCCAGTCTAGTAGGCCCAACCTTGTCATGGTTCCACCCCTTATCTCCAAACATGGTAACCTCCTTTTGATGTTTATTTGAAAATTTTGTAACTCAATACACGTGTTCAGTTCGGAGAAAATAAAGTGTTACTAGTCTTTTCCATGTCCGGATGGGAAAATCTAAATCCATCAGGGATTTTATGAAGCGTTTTAGGGCCGCAATCCTCCAGCTCGAAGTCGTAAGCCTTGACATTGTCTTGCAGGTAGTGAAGCAAGTCATTCGTCCTAATAGGATTCACTGTCACTACATCCCCCCACAACTATTGATGAGTTCTTCCAAAGGGGAAACCGGTACACTATGCTCGAGGATGACATAGTCGCCGCGACTAAACAAATTGTTGCCATGACATCGAATTCTAGTCACAATGGCGGAAGTCAAGGAAAAAATTGTCGAAACGACCAAGACAAAAGGGGTAAACGCGACTCCAGAGATTTGAGGCGTATCAATCATCACAATGTGGCTGGGGGGTTAGGAGAATGACTCGTCGAGAATCTGAGGCAAGATAGTAGCACATAACAGACATGGTTCTCGTTGCCACCTTCTCAGCTCCTCCCGACCATTTAATCTCTTCTAGGGTTCGAGTGGCCTAGGCCTTAGAGGGGTGATCCGGAGGGTAGAGACAAATCCTGACATTGCGAGTATCATAGGGACATCGGTGATTAGTACCCAAAAGTGCTGTACAACCTTTATTTATTATAGGTTTAATTTAACTTTTGTATACTAATCATTCTAGTGCTCGATTACATTAAGGTCCCTATTATTCTGCGGTCGCATTTGTGTGGCAAATTTTGCGGTTTTGCGAGCTAATCATGCCAACATTGTTGAGTCGATCAAGCACGAAGAATTAGTCCAAACTTCTGACATCATAGATCGAGAGACTAAGAGGAAAGAAGAGAAAATAGAAGAAAAGTGAAGCGGGGGAGCAAAATGCGGGATGTAGGAGTAAGGCTGGAGCAGTAGCCACGGGAGCGAGAGGCACGGTGTGTTCGCTGTGCCATAGCGAGATTTCCAATTCGCTAGGATTGCGAAATTGAGATTTTGGCCCAGGCCTTGAAATTTAAACAGCTAGCGGGAGTTTCTAACGTGCCTGCGAAGATTTCCCAGTTTTACGTATCTGCAATGTTGCCTGTGGGTACAGCGAAATTTCGCTGGCAAGCGGTCCTTTGTTGATGTGAATTTCTCGATTCCGACATCTGCGTGGGATTTAAAGCTGGCTTAGCGAATTTTAAGTAGCTACTTCGTATCTTGGCGAATTCACATAGCGAAAATGGGCGCCTGTGTTTTTTGATATTTTGATTCCCAAGCGACCACGTTTTGATCAATTACCATTTTGTCCCTTTTGTAATCTCATATTTTAGGCATATTTGTCATTTCACACATTTGGGTTGGCTATATAAGCCACCTTATAAGTTTGTAACCCTAACTTTAATCTTTCAGTACATACGCGCAGCTTTTCATTTTCTTTCCAGTTTTCTCTTCCTCTGCTCCTCTTTCTCCTTTCTTGGTTGCCCGAACACCCTCGAGGATGACAACTTGGAGGATGAGGCGGCTAAAACCACTTCCTTCTTGAGTAAAGGTTGTTTGGGGAGGCTGGATCTACAGTGCTTGGTGGTTCCCCATTTTTCCTGTGGCGGAGTTTATCATTTGGTTTCCTAAATTTTCAACTCTAGGTTTAAAGCTTTTTGATGTACTTTCTTTGGCGAATGCTTAGCGAGCTTTGGGTTTGTAGTGTATTCTTAGCTTTAGATACACTAATATCCGGTGGACACATTCTGAGCCACTAAGGTATGTTAAGGGGTTAGGTTTTCACTGTAAGTGCATCTACTTTGATCAATACTTGGTAATCTTTTAGGGTTCAGTGGATTCTTATTTTTAGATCCATTGAGACTCATTAGTTACCCGCTACAGTATCGTGTAGGATGAGTCGAGGTGTTAGATTTCCTTCCGAAGGAACCATAAATGTTAAATAAATGCTTTTTATCAAGGAAAATTATTAGGGTTAGGTATTAATGCGAATGAAGATCTGGGTTCGGGAGATGACTATATGTCATCCTCACGTGAGAAATTAACCGGGACCTCTCAGTTAGCCTAGGACCTTAAACCTAGTGGCCCAATGCTTTAAGGAGTTCTTTTTCTTATTTTTCTTCATTTTATTTTCAGTTGCAAACCATCCACTCCCCTGTTTTTAACAACCTTAAAAATCCAAATTTAATTCACCATTTTTGACTTCACTCAAATCATTTGTACGAAAAAACCCATCCACGTGTTCGGCCACTGGGCCATTATCTTTGCATTGGCGATTACGGCGGTGGGAGAATATAGGAAACAAATTTTGTTGATTCCGCTCACCCTACCGTGGCACGAATCAATCGGGCATCGAACCAATGATTGTTATCAGCCCAGAGGTTGTTGAATTTCATGGTCAAGAGGGGGCATCTCCGAGAGTACATTGAAGAGGCGGTCTTAAATAGTTCCCAACCATTATCACCCACAAACTCTCTGAAGGATCCCGACCCGGATTAACCTCATGAACCCGAGGGGACCTCCCGGCACTCCAATGGATATAGAAACTTTTCCTTAAAACAGTCAAATAAAATCCATGGAGCGAACCCCTTTTTCAATCCTTAACATATCTTGAGAAAATAATGCGGAAGCGAAGTGGTAAAAATTTTTTTTTCTTTTCTTTTCTTTTTCAAACGCTTAGTTTATTCAGAAAAATTTGCTAGAGTTTCCTCTGTTTTTCGGACTTTCCCAAATTTACAAAACCTGCGAAAACATTTAAAAACACTTCAAATCTTTCCATCATCAACTTCTCAACTTCCGTTTTAGGACTTCTCGTCCACTACCCAATCAAACACTATATATACATATATACATTTATTCATTTCAATCATCAAAACATTTGAAACTTCTTCAAATCCATGCATTTGTTTATCCAGATTGGCTTGGCTGGGACTTAAGGCAGCCTACGTACCTCGTCCTTTGAGGATCAAAGCCAAATAGTTCCTTTTCAACTTTATACATATACATATATCCATAACAAAATATTCGCATATACAGTATGGAAAATTATATACAATGAAATCACAACGTCGTCTCTTGATGGCTCGACTTCACTGCCAAGGGACGCTCTACTGCACATATCTCGGGTCGAAAATGTTTTTTAAACATACGAAAGAATGAGCTAAAGAGGCCCGGTGAGTATACATTTTTATTAAAATAACATTTTGAGTATATATCAAAGTAATATATATTGTGATTAATCGATTTATGCCTTAAACTTTCTTTCTTTATTTATTTATTTCTTTCTTTCTGATGGAACGGGAATAAACACACCGAGAAGCAGTTTAGAGATGCCCGGCCCGGTGAGGGCGATCACATTCAGTCATAACCACTCACGGCTGGAGAAACTCAGCTTTGCATAGGGTTCGATCCTTAACACCTTATCCGCGTGTAAGGATATTACTCTGGGCACTAATTCTCCCTCAGTTAGTAACCTATAACTTTACCCTCTAAATCCATACACGCTTAGATCATGGCCGATATCGGTCATACTTGATCGTATGGGGTTAGGGTAACCATCGATAAAACATTTATCAAAATACATTTTATAAAATCCCATTTAAATCCTTTATTTTATCATGAAAACTCATATATATATACAAATATACATATCATTCTTCGCATTTTAAACTTTCTTAATCATACTTGTATGCATACATATATAATTTAATATAAATATATATATTGATGCAAGATAAACATACACATTAAAATTTTCATTTACATCAAAACTTTTCATTTTAGGCAATATAAACATTTACATTAAACTTTTCATTTTAACATGAAATCATTCATTTTAAAACTTAATTTGCAAAAGCATCGTTTTAAATCAGTTCACCGCTTTCGATCTTGCTTGCTTCATAAATTAAATTCAGTTTCCCGATCCGATAGTCTTTTCACCTTTTTCAAGAAAAACCACGGTAACCATTATATAACTTCCATTTAATCCATCGCACACATTCATTTCACTGACCACATCACATTCACTTAAATCCCATTTAACCATACTTAAAAAAATACATAATCAAGGAAAGACCAAATTACCTTTTTCTTTACAAAATGACCTTAATGCCATCAATTCAAATCCTTTTCTTGTTCCTCTATGAATCTACTTTACTTAGAAATTGTAGAAATTGGAATCATTCCAATTGACTCTTCCAAATTTAAGTTATGGCATTTTCATGCCAAACTAGTAATTTTACCGATTTTACACTCGGGACTGTTTGACATACCCATTTTTTTTCCAGGGTCTTAACTTCATATTTGACATTATCTCTTTATACTATTTTAAAGTTAAGGTGCTAAGAGTTCTTCTCAAATTGGAATCGCAATCAGACACGAAACTCCGTTAAATCCCAAAACAATCAGGCTAATCTATGTCAAAAAACTAGACACCAGTGGCTTCACACATGATACTACTTTGAGTAAATTTTTAGACCCTTATGATCAGAATTTGACGATGCCTATTTCTATATGTATGATTCTCTTTGAAGTCTATTTTAACCAGCAACTTGAATCACTCAAATCGGATCAGAAATGAGCAAGTTATGGTCAAAATATGAAAACTGGTCGAAACAGGAAAACAGAGCATTTTCACATGCAGAGAACCAACGTTGGCTTACATATGGTCCTACTTTGAGTGAATTTTTAGGCCACTTATAATCATAATTTGACGATACCTATTTCTATATGTTTGGTTTTCCTTGAAGTATAGTTTAATTAGCCACTTGAATCACTCAAATCGGATAAGAAATGAGAAAGTTATGATCGAATCACAAAACTGGTAAATAGGAGAAGCTTGAGTATTTCTGTGCCGGCAGTCCC